>CM070774.1:51759661-52327161 GCA_036346955.1 Dipus sagitta
TCATTCTTGTTGTTACCAGTGGTTCTGCCACAGAAGAAAACTATTCCTCCTCTCTAGGAACCCTTAGTGGTCACTAGCTCAATAACAAGGAGAGTGGACTTGCTCTCCCTTATTCATAAAAATGTTGACTGGTCCTATCATGGTCAGTTTTTATGCAGGTACAGACATAGGTAACTGGAGTCCAAAACCAATGTGCTGGAAGCTGTGGATTTTTCTTATTGCTTTATGGTTTTCTCTCATTTGTCTTGCTGTTGCCACTTTCTTGCTCCAGCCTCATGAGGCCTTTCCTCTGCGTTTACCCATCTTTGATTTCTCTTCTTTTTAGAAGCCTTTGTTGATAACAGACCCATGTTTAAGACTTCATTTACCGTAATTTCTTATATAAAGACTGTATATGTCTTATATAAACACTATATATGGGAGATTTAAGTATAATTGTGGTTAATTTAATAACATATCAAAAATGTATCTGAAGACATTTTAAAGAAAAAGGAATTTTCTGATATAAGAAAAGCTGAATAAAGATAAACAAAATAAATCATCTTTGAACTTGAATCTTAATACTGAAGAATTATTCAACTGTAATTAAACTTAACATAGGTTGGTGTTGCAATTACCTTCTAGATCCTTGGATAAAACACCTGACCAAAAGTAGCTGATGGGAGGAAATTTTTGTTGTTGTTGGTTTTCTATTTTGGCTTTCAGTATCAAGGGGAAGCTTCATGATGGAAGGAAAAGATGATAAAGAGGCTGGATATCACCTCCTTGTCAACATGACCAGGAGAGAGAGTAGACTAACACTGGCATAATGGAAGCTAATAAACCTCAAGGTCCACCCCCAGCAACACACCTCCTCCAACAAGGCTTCACTTCCCTGATTATCACTAGTTGGGAACCAAGAATTAAAAATGCATTAGTTTACGAGGGGCATGTAATTCAAACCAACACAGGTGGCATATTACCTGATCCAGTAAGACAGAATGACATTAGCATATGTAGTCTAGAGACATACAAGAAAAGTAAATTTAGTACTGTTTTGTAAATCCAGAAATAAAAAGATGAGGGGCAGAGTTTACATGATTCTTAATGCCTCCTATTAGAGCTTTCTAGGAAATTATATGCTCAATTGAACTTTTTTTTTTTTTTTTTTTGGCTTCAACTACTTTTCTTAATAATGTTTTGGAAATGATGCAGAGAAAAACAAACTTAAAAAAAATGACTAGAATTCCAGGTTTTGCCATGGATGCTTAGAAATTGCTAATGAACAGAAGTCCTGGGGGAGGGGGAGGTCACAAGAGTGGACTGTTCAAGGGGAATCTGAGAACATGGTGAGTCAAACCCACTTTTGCAACATTTAATTTATCCAAACAAGCTGACTCATAATCTGGCTGCAAGAAACATGTTTGATTACAGGACAGATTGTCCACAAATATGGTTGACTTGGTTGTTTGCTGATGTGCTTAATATATGGAGTCTCAGTGACTTCATTTAATCCTAATTTGTTGATCAGGTGAGTCCACACTCCTAAACTCAAGACATTGTCCAACCTCAGCCTCTCAAGTAATGGAGATTCATACCACAGTAGCAAATATTTTAAACAGTGCAAATTATGATGACATTGATGAAGCAAACAATTAACATTGTAGAACTGTCAAACAATCTGTAAAATAAATTCTTTTCATTTTTAAGCCATTATATTAACAAGTATATCCTCTTTTTTTCTATAGCAGTTCTATATTTCAAATCTTTAATTTTATTATGCATCCTAGACTTAAAGACATTGGCATTAAAATAAATATATTTTTCCATAAGACAAAGATAATTGAAGAGCAAATAAATGCATTTAATTCACTTCTTTGTTTGCACTCTGCACTTCTGGATGCTAAGGTGGATTTAATTATTATTGATCTTATTTTATCATAAATATATGAATACCCTTATGTCCCAACTGAACCCATTATTTTGAGTATGTTGCTTTGAATATATCTTGGGACATCATTTTTTTCTTCAACTGTATATTAAATAATTTCCAAGAAAATGACTGTGGGCATATTTTTTAAGTTCATTCAAGTTTAGAAAATAAATCAATTATGTTTCCTTGCATGAAAAATTTAACATTGCTCCAAAAAGATAACAGTATCTCAAATATTTGTAAGAAAATATGTTTATCAAATTAATCAAAATATGATTTTTGATTAAAAATCTCTTTTAAAGCTGGGAATAGAGGCACATACCTATAATCCTAGCACAGGGATGACAGAGTCAGGAGGATCTTGAATTTGAGGCAACTCTATCAAGATCCTATCTTACATAAACAAACAAACCAGCAGATAGATGCAAATAATTGATTTTGATAAAGCAAGTTTGTGCTGAGGGTAAAAAACGCATATTTAAGGTTACTAAAAACAAATATGTACATGTATTTCTTTAGGTTAATTCAAAAATATCTTTCTCAGTGAAGTCAAATCCATAGACTGAAGGACAATATCATGACATGTTTATTTCATGTAGAATACTTTGATAGAGGTGACGACAGCAATTTACTGATGAGTATAAGACACAGCGCTTTGCAGCTTATGCAGTATTACGCTGATGAAAGTCAGGAGAGAAAAGTGAGCTATGTCATAAAATGTTGTCTGGGAGAATCCTGGTTTACTTATAACTAAATGAGAATATACAAGGACTTCCCTCCAGTAGTTAATCAGTTACCATCTTATGGATAGTACAGTTTGAGACAACCTAGTAAAACAGAATCAAAATTTCAGAGCATCCTTCATAAGCAAAGTGTCTCTCTTTTGAAATACCTGGCCTTTGTAGACATATTCCTAGTTATCCTTCACATTTTATTGCTTCTTTTTTATTGCCTCTCTTTCTTGTATATCACAGTATCTGCTGTTAATGAGATTGTTTAAGTTAAAGAAATGGATACACACATTTAATTTGATTTATTACTACAAGAAGAGGTTGAATTACCAGCACTGAGTCAGGCCTGGTAGACAAGACTGTAATTCTATCTGCTCAGGAGGAAACTAAGGAAAGAATATCACATTTTAAGGCCTTTTTGGTCAACAAAGCAAGACTGTGTCAAAATAAAAGATAAAAAAATGAGAAAACTTCTCTAGTTGTACTATTCAACTATTTTTGATTTGACACATGTGTTATTTCTCTTCCTGTTCCTGGATGAATTTGCTCAATATAATGCCCTCAGGCTCATCCATATTATAGCAAATGAAATGACATTCTTCTTTTTTTAAATGGGGAATGCTATTCCATTGTGTGTATATATATACATGCAGACACACATGTATATGTCACTTTTTGTAATTCATTTATCAGTTGATGGATATTTAGTTTGACTTTTAACTTTGTTACAAATAATACTGCAGTTAGCACAGGGATGCAAATGCCTCTTCAACATTCTGATCTTTTTTAAAAATATATATTCCCAAGGTATAGCTGGATTATATACTAGTTCTAATTTTACTTTACCAAGAAAATATTCTTTTCTTAATAGCTGTATTAAGTTACATTTACCAACAGTTTATTTTACACTACATTCTTACCAACACTTGTTCTGATTCATTATTTTCTTATTACAGCCACTCTAACAAGTATGAAATGATATTATAAGTCAGGGAAATGTGAGTTTATTTAGTGTGGGATTATCTCCAAGCCTATATTCCATATTCTGACCTCTAATTTTGACCCACAGAATGCACTAAAACCAATTTTTAGATTAATTAGAGACTATTGTGAAATCACTATCTTCTACTCCTATCCAATCAATCAGTCATTCAAGATGAATAACTTTCATTTCATCTTTTCTGGGAATTTAGATTCCTAAATGGATTGGAACACAAGTCTTAAAGGAATATGTTGCCAGGCACATATAACTGTACACTTTTTCATATATGTACTTAGATTTGATGCATTATTAATTCTACAGTGATTCAACAGGAACACAAATTGTTTTCTCAATCTCTTTCGGAGGTGACTGCTAAGAATTATGTTCACTTATGGTGCAAATAAATTTCAAATGAGTCCACTTTGACATAGCTACTGCCTGTATGTAGATATAAGCAGACTTCAAATTATGACCACATGTTTATAATTTTATTATTTAAAGTTATTATTATGCTAAAGAATAAAATATGGTTAAGTAGCTGCCCTCTTATTCTTCAAAGCCAAGCAGTGCGGCCATCTTGGATAATTCCTTTGCTGAAAGCTTACAATAATCTTTCTATCACATGCTAAGATGCTGGAGTCCCTTCTTGTGCATGATTACAGCCGTCCTACATGGAAAATTACAGAAATAAATGATTCATATTTTGAAACTGTACAATGCTGTGAGTACCATGATGAAATATTTCAGGGTCCTGATCTGTCTAGTGAGGATGTGAATCACTGCTTTGTTAAGTATGTTATGCTCACAGCACCCTGCCCACTAGGGACCTCAGTCAGGTGGGAGTTGTCTTGGTTATTAGACCAGCTGCCATAGTGTTGGCCTGCTTGTTCCCAACTTACCTTTATTCTACTTGTAAGAACCTCAAAGCACAAGAGTAGTGATTCTGTCAGTTTTATTATGGTATTTTGTTATGATTGTCCTATCTTCTATATTGTTATGTTATTATTGTCCCTATAATATGCTTTATTCATAAATTGAACTTTAACATATCTATGCAGATGAATGAAAAAGCATCATAAATTTATATTTCGTTAGTATATCTGTGGTTTCAGGCAGCATTGAAATGCATTCCAGGCAGATCATAATTGCAGATTTACTGTGATTATTTTTCCTTTTGCCCTAGGTTATAAATTCTCACAAGACAAAGTACACTTTTCACTTACAATAACTACAGTAATACTACTTGAGAGAAAATATTCAATACAAATAGTTATGGTTATATGAAAAATTAGTTGTCAAATAACAATTATTTTGAGATGTCCCAGGATTTAAAAACTCAAAGGCTATTTATATCATGTAATTAGCCCATTTTATTTTACAATAAACTTTAGGGTCCGAAGGCTTGAGTCCAGTGTTTTCATCTGTATCTCCTAACTTTCTACACACACACACACACACACACACACACACATTATCAAATTATATCACAGTCTGTCTTCAGCTTGAAGCTTGAATAATTCAAATAAATGTATGATTTAGTTTACATATAGCAATGTCCTTCATGAAGAACCACATGATTTAATTCACATATATTTAATCTCATGGATACAGGGACAAAAGAATATCAGTAACATGATGAATCTGCAAAGATTACCCAGGTCAGACACTGGTGCCCACTTTGTATCCAATTCTACCCTGCAGCTTCTCCATTGTCTCCAGATTCCAGAAGGAGTTTAGATTTCCAGAGACAAATTTGGTCTTCTTTCCCAATTGATGGAAGTTGGAATTACAGGAGTGCTTGTGGAGATGAGACAAAACAGGATTGTGCCTGACACTGATTGAAACTGAGTTCTGAATCTGGATCTATTCACAGAAACTCTCACACCTTTCATTAAGTGAATTTCTGTAACTTCACTGTAGATAAACCTCTCAGTCAGTTAATTTCTCATTATGCTGTGAACTAATGCCTGGCAGAAGTATCTTGAGAAAGGATTTATTCTGGCTTTGAGTCATGAAGGTTCATGGCTTGGAAGTCAGAAGCAGAAGAAACTGTACATTGTAGCACAGTAAGGAGAAAGAACAGGACATGTGAAGAGGCTATAAAACTTCAAGGCTTAACCTACAGTTATGCACTTACTTTCAGCAGGACTGCACTGTCTAAAGGTTCCACAACTTTCCCAAAGAGCAGAGCCAGCAGGGGCCAAAGTATTTAAGCACATTATCCATGAGAAGGATACTTTACATTCAAATCACAGCATCCCAGTTCACAAACTCCTGCTTCCATCTTTGTCTCCCAGTGCCTCTCTGCAGAAACCAATGATTCTTTCTCTCCACTCAAGACACTGTTACTTAGCCCTCCTGCACTTATCCCTCCATCTGCTTCTCTCTGCCTTTGTGTCACATAACACTCACAGTATTTCATTGTCCTAAATCTGTACCCTCTATACTAAATTTTGCCATTGATTTCACATCTTGGCTTGTATTATGGCATCATTTTCATTTCATCATCCACAATTAAATAATTATTTATATAGTTAAATTTTTGAAAGAGATTTCCAGTGGTTCCCCTCATTCTTTTAGCATGATATTCTATTGTGATTTGATTTTGTGTGTTGTTGTCTTTGAACAAAATACTCTTGTCTTCCTAAACAATGATAGCCATGATTGAGGCAGTTTAAATTCAGGTTTTTACAACAAAACAAAATATAATTAGAATATACAGTCATAAATGAGAATCAATTTAATAGCATTTACAGTGATTTAGTTTTCCTTTTTTGTTATTTTTCCTTTCCCTTTCCTTCCCCCCCCCTTCTTGTGGTAGTACTAAGGATAAAACCTTGTGTGTATGCTCTACGAATTGAGCTACACTTCTTTATATTTGTGTTATACTTAGTTATTTATAGAAATTACATAATTCTAAACTGTTGCAATTTTAAAAATTTGTCTCAATTGCTTTAGTAGCCCTGAATTATCCTTTTTCTTTATGTACTTCCGTGCATTCCTCAGTAGTTCTAGGGGTGTCTAATTTAAGAAATGTAAAGGATACTGGTTCAGATGTTCTAGGGGTATCTGATATAAGAAGTATAAAAGACACTGTAAGTTATTCTAGGCATAGCTGATTTAAGAAGTGTAAAGGACACCATTTCACATATTAAAAAATAACTTGACAAGATTATGAAATGTAAAAGAGATTATGTTCATTAAATTTTCATCCATAATGGAAGTTGATTACTATTTCATGCTATTATTCCTTTTATTATACCTAGAAATAAAAAAAATGTTATTCATTCAGACTTTCACCTAAAAGTTTGTAAGGTGCTGTATCAGAAAATCAAATGTTGCTATTAAACCCTATCACAGATGCACAAATACCAAACAACAAACCTTGAAACCCTTGGGACTATATCTACACTGCTTCAGCTAACAGTGAGAAGACACAGACTATGGATTCCTGTAGCAACTGAGGTCTATAGCCTGTGGCATGTTAACCTCTGACCATATCCTCCATTCTTGACCACTATGATCCTTTCCTTGTGAGCTGTAGGACTGAAGTGCTTTCCCAAGTCAGGAAAGTTTAATCTTAGTTGAAATCAGATTTTTCCTAGGGCAGAAAAATCAACTGGCTTTATTTAATATTTTTTTCTTCCAGTGACTACAAGCCTTTAAACCTTCTGTGCTTTACATAAATTTCTGTCACCAACTTCCCTTTGTTTTCGTCTGTTTGTTTGTTTGTTGTTTTCAGTAAGTATGGCAAAAGAAAACAGGACTGAGCAGTCTTATCACCTGCTCACCATCACCACATCTAGAGCTGAGCAGCATAAATAACCTGCAGGCTTCTTTCCCAGCTTTAAAGCAGGGCAGGTAGTCCTGCCCGTTTCTAAATTAGTTTTAGTGTGCTATTTTTCCAGTCTTTGAAGAATCCTATTATCTTTTATCTGATATCTTTTACATAGGCTAAACTCTATCAGTAGATTCCCATTGGTATTTTAAAATATAGATACTAGTGTTATCTAAAAATGAAAACCCTCTCTACTCCATAGGTTCTCCAACATCCACCACTAAACCTTTCTTCTTTTAAAAAGCCAAATTTCTCAAAAGAATTCTTCGGCATGACAGTTTCTTCTCTCACACCCACCTCAGCTGCATCTGAAATTTGTAGCTCAGCCCAAAATGAAATCCTTTCCCTTCAGTAGAAACAGATGTTTGCAGGTGTTATAGACAAAGGCCAGTGTCCTGTGCATGTTATCTAAGGCCTAGTTTAATGTATTCTCTAGGTCTCTACCTTCTTCCACAGCCCAGTCTCACACAACTTCTCTATCCTCTGCTCCCAAGTCCCTTCGATAGGAGCCATTTGCATTTGTTTCTCACACTTCCCCCTCCTTAATCCACGAGGATTCCACCAACAGCAAATGTCAAATGAAATATCACTTCCTCTGGGGAATCATTCTTGACCCACCATATCCATATTAGGTCATCTCCTTCCTTCATAGGACTTGTCTTTATTTGTAACTAATTTTATATGCGTCTTCAACTTCTTTCTCCCATATACTTTTATAAAACTTTCATTTAATCGCCTTCCATTATTAGTTTACCCACATGTAGACCAGTGTCAGGAACATACTGTGACTCAATAAGCATTTGTTGGCTGTGGGAGTAAATTAAACTTTTGTAGAATATAGAACGCTATGCAATAGTTTGTGATTCATGCTGTGGAATTGCTGTTCTAGATGTGTACGCGGTCATTGCACACAACATGTGAGCTGCCTTAAAGTCAACGGTTTATCATCAAGCTTCTTTTGTTTAAAGTTATTTAAGGTTCCTAGAATTTGAGAAAGAAAATATCAGAAAACATCTATTTTCTCCTAGATGCTTAGATCACAGAACATCTCCTTTATTGGCCCAGAGAGAAATCCTCACACTTTATTTACTAGGGTTATTCCCTGAGTCAAAACAAGAGAGCTTGAATGCTGAGCCAAAGGAGGGAGAAAAAAGTACTTGATGTTATAAGCACTTTCCCAGGGAGACCAGGGCAATTATCCATCATTATTTGGTAAACAGAGTCAATTAAGGCATTCACATGTAAAACATCCCTCTACAAAACACTGCCTGGGACTGTGGCAACTTAGACAGAAAAGGAAGGAGGGAGGAAGGACTGTAGGCCTCCAAGCAAGAGCAGTTGTGAACATTTTGTGTATTCTGAATTAATTAATTTATGCTCCCTTAAAAATATGACTGCAAATTCTTTTTAGAAAAAATAAGTTTTACATTTCTTCAAAACATGTATTAATTACAATGGAGATCATAGAGAAGAGAGAATGGAATTCAAATGATAGGAGAAAAATAAAACTGTAATCTTATTTTTCTTGGTATAGCTAGTTTTTAAACTATACCAGGTATATAATCATCTCTTTTTTACCTATACATCAATTAAATTGGTTATTTTGCTAGTTACATTGCTAGTTGCTTTTCTGAGCTGTGAGAATTCTTACATGAATTACAGTAGAAACCACAGCTACTCTGGAGTATCCCAACGGAAACAGAAACAGCTGAAGAAGGGAGCTGTTTACTTGGTTTTGTCTACACAGAGCAGAGGAGTCCATGCGACGTTATAGTGTGTTCACTTTCTTGTTTATGTCATATGTGTTTGAGGTTCTGTATCATGCTATCATTTTTAGGAGGTAGGGGATGGAGCAGTGTGTGTGTGTGTGTGTGTGTGTGTGTGTGTGTTTCATGTTTTGAGATATGGTCTCACATTGTAGCAGAGATGAACTAGAATTGAAAACAGTCTAATAGGGTGCTAAGGGTCCAGAAAAATCCTTGCACCCCAAACCCTAGGTTCACTTCTAGTTTTTAATCAAAGAATTGAATGAAAAAGAAGACTTAGAAGGATAATTATTAAAATACTATATTTATTGAGTGAAGTACAGAGCCAAGGAAAGGCACCCACGTGGCTAGAGATCCCACATAGAGGGTCTGGAAAAAAGCATGTAATGAAGAGAAAAGAGAGTTCAAGGATCTCCCACCATGTGGGGAGCTGGAGGGGATAAAGAACCCATGCAGAAAGTAAGGGCTAGGAGGCCCTCCTGGCTGGTCCTGGGCCCTGGGCTGAGGGAAAATCTCACCCACAGCTGGAAGTTCCCAAGTGATTAGAGAGAGCCTGCCCTCCCCTTGCAAAGGTATTTATAACCTTATGGGGGTGGGCTGTCTTTCAGCTTAAGTGAACCAGAGGGCCAGCTGATTGGTTAGAGCTAGGGTCTGTCTTGGAAGAGGTTAGCTCTGGCATAGTTCCAGGGGCTGAACTTGACCAACCACAATGTTTACATCCTATGAATGACCTCCCTCCCAGGAGGGGTCCTTACTGTGGAAAAACAGTTCTATAGAACTAGGCAAGAGAGATAAGAAATTAGATCATCTTTGATTTCTAGCAAATGCAAACTTTCCTGCCCTTTGTACTGTCAGGGGTCCAGTCACCCTAACTGTACCTCCCTTCCTCCTCAAGTCTTCTTACCTCAGCTTCCTAGAATGCTGGGTTTATGAGCAGGAGCCACCATGTCTAAGTCATCTTCACTTTTTAAAAGAAAAACATATTGAAATAATTAATTTGGGGCTCGAAGTGTTGCTTAGTATGGGAGTGCTTGGCTAGTAAGTACAAAATCCTGAGCATAATTCCCAGCACCACCAAAAGTAATAATTCTACAAATGTCATATTGAACATCTTGAGTGTTATTTCTAGATTGTCTAGTTCTTTTTTTTTTTTTTTTTTTTTTTTTTTTTTTTTTTTTTTTTTTTTGGTTTTTCGGTTTTTCGAGGTAGGGTCTCACTCTAGCTCAGGCTGACCTGGAATTCACTCTGTAGTCTCAGGGTGGCCTTGAACTTGCAGCGATCCTCCTACCTCTGCCTCCCGAGTGCTGGGATTAAAGGCGTGCGCCACCACGCCCGGCTGATTGTCTACTTCTTAATAATGGATTAAGCAGTGTTTAAAACATCCTATCTGTTCACTTAAGAGTATTGGTATACTCGATTATTAAGGAATTGGGAAGCAAAAAAAAAGACGAAACCCACTCTAGCTACCAGCAAAGTCCAAATATCTGTTTTTTAAATATATAAACATAAAAAACAGCATTATGTTTTACAATATAATTTGTGTTCCATGTATGCTCTGAAATAAAATTGAAGGAGAAAGTTCTTGTTCTTTTAATTTTAAGCCACATATTTAATGTTTTCATATTTGTATATGTCCTTCATAACAACAATAATATATTTCCCTTGGAACAATAGAATTGAAAAAAAAAAGACAGTTAAGAATCTGGTGAAATACGTAGATACACTCTTTTTTTTGTTTTTTTTTTTTTCAGTTAAAAAAACTGAAAGGCAAATTATTTTGCACACATCAAATACTGCTCACTGGTAACAGAAAACAAGACAACGCAGGAAGGTGGATATTAGAGACTTTACTGACACATGTCAGGAAGCCTCTGGGTTACACTTTGTTTGTTCCACTTTCTGTCTGCTCTGGAACTTCCAGGTTTGTTTAAACTGAGAACCTAGGTTTATACACATTCAACCTAATGCTTTTTGGAATTTTTTTTTCTGGGGTGGAGAACACTTCAATATTAAAGCTGTATGTGTTTATATTTCATTGCCTTCAGTCATGCCCAAAGACTTTTGATTTTAATTTTTTTATTTTAATTACATATCTGAAATAATTTAAGCATATGACCAATAAGATTATACAGAAATAAATTTCATTTTTTATAAAAATTTCAATATTAGCACAAATTCTAGGAATAATAGGCACAAATATGTAACCAAAATTTTGATGCATTAAAAGAAATACATCATTCAAAAGTGTTCAGAAGCTCCCCTCAATTGCCAGATATTATTATTGTCTACTAATTTTATGTTTTTCAACATAAAACATAAGTTTAAGTGATTTTCTTTACTTATTGTATAAAAAGAGAAAAAATGGTTATGATTGTTTTTCACTTATTTGTTAGTGGATACTTATTATTTATACATTTAAAACTTAGGGAGAGGGCTGGAGAGATGACTTAGCAGTTAAGGCCCTTGCCTATAAAGCCAAAGGACTCAAGTTTAATTCCCTAGGACCCACTTAAGCCAGATGCACAAGGTGTCACATGCATCTGGAATTCCTTTCTAGTGGCTGGAGTCCCTGGTGGGCCCATTCTCTCTCTCTCTCTCTCTCTTTCTCTCAAATAAATGAATAAAAATATATTTTTTAAAAAGTTAGGGAGAATTAAAACATGTTAGACAGTATCCTGATGACCCAATAACTGCAAAATCCCTTAGAAGACAGTAAACAAGACAAAACCAAGATCCAGACCCGTCCTCACTTTTTGTCATGATAGGTGGATGGAAGGAACATACGGGGGATGTATTCAGCTTGTCTGTGGTTCAAGCCGACTGTGGTGAAAGCAGAAGGAGGAAGCTGTCCACCGAGGTTTTGTGGTGCTGAGGGAGCTAAACCTATGTTCTGAAGACAGTTAGTAATCCTTTGCAGTATTAGCACTATTGTTTTATTTTATTTTCACGTTGAAATTTTGTTTTATATATCTATCTGTCTAAAAGATTTTTCAGGTAGTATGATAACTTACATATTTACCGATACCCATCGTATCCATCATCTGGCAGGGAATAAATAGGGAAAGACCGTTTTGTCTTCCAATCTCTATCTGCCCATTTGACGGTCTTATCTTCCTCTCTGTTTATCTTTGTGTCTCTCTCATAAACCCAAAGTAACGTATATTACCAAGCATCAAAATCATAGTTCAAAATTAAGTAGTAAAAGTTTGGAAAGACAGAAAAAAAAGAGGTTAGATTCTTAGGACTTCTTCCAATTAAAAAAAAGAAAATTGTCTCTTCCTTATATCTCTCTTATATCTTCTGGTACCTTATATAATCCTGATACCTTCAATGTTGCTAAATCAAAATTATCCCAATATTTTTCTTTCTTTTTTGAGGTACTGTCTGACTCTATAGTCCTAGGCTGGCCTCATATTCAGTGATCCTCCTACTTCTGCCTCCTAAGTGTTGGGATTAAAGGCATGTGCCACCTTGCCTGAATCCAACATATTTTTTGACAAAGCCTTTTTTTTTAGTAGAAAAAAAATTAAAAATTTGAGTGACCATTCTATTTTATTCATGTTTTCTTACAAATAATTTTCATAAACTAGGAAGAGTTACCCCAAAATAAACATGGTGTGGTTAAAAAAATCAGTTACTCTTTAACTTAGACTGTCATTTTAAGATAACAAATTGACATATTTTCAATTTTTTTCCCATCACATCAGGTTTTGTATGTTTCACTGCAGAAGGTGGTGGAGGGGAAGACTAGGGCTGAGTTGTGACGAGATAGTCCACCAATAAGGTGGTAAAGGCCAGTTGCTTTGGAGCCTTATTATTGGTTCAATCTCATAATAGCATATGTATTATGATGTCCAAAATGATAAAACCATATGCACACACATATGTCACACAACCACATACACATACTCCTACATAAGATACACAAAGTTCTTAAATAGCTCAAGTAGAAATATGAACATTAGAGCAAAAATTCTAAACTGTTCCCCAGTTTTTGATTGGCAGACATTCTTCTCTCAAGCTTAAGTGTTCCAGGCTTTTCTTGCTCCTCAAACATTTATTTCCTTATTGCATGAATTTACATCAATATATCCCCAGCTAAGCTCCTGTGATTGTGAACCATGTGGCATTTGAGTCTCACATGCTTTCCTCTTCATCCAGAAATAGATTAAGAAAACTAAAAACACAAGTTTAAAAATATATATAGTGGCTGAAACCACAGAGGAATTGGGGAGATGAGCAAGAATGCAGCTTCCTTGGTGAGCTTGAAAATCAGCTCCAAGGTGAAGGAGACAGACTCTCAACACCTACCAAAGCAGAGATCCAGAGGCTCCTAATAGCCCATCACTGAAGTAAACTTAAAATACACCCAACATGGCTCAGGTAATTTTACAGAGGAGGGGACAGAAGAAGATTGTTAGAGCCACAGGTTGGGACACTGTGCCCAGAGGCACTGCCTCCCATTAATAACTAACTGTTGCTCCTACAATGCATAAGCCACAACCCCATGGGAAAACCTGGAACCCACTGAGGAGAGCTCTCAGCAGAATGGGGACAGAGATGAGGGAAAAGAATGGTACCAACACATGATATATCCATAGTTAGTATGTCTGTAATTAATAAAAAATAAAAATATACATACAGAAGTCTCCTTCCATTCTGTGAGGGAGCAGAAAAGAGTTCCCCTCTTTAACAGTATTGTTTTCAGGATAAGAAGCCCTAGAGAGACAAGGCCACTGGGGTTTACTACCGCACTCATAAGAGAGTGCTAATGCTCATTTTAAAGGGTGCCAACAGAGCAAAGATCAGATGTGTTACATATATGCAGCAAACTTGTTTTGATTTTGTATGCAATGCCCATCGTCACTCCTTCTTGACTATGTTAAATCCAAGTATCTTCAGTGGCCCACAATGTCTGACTGTACATAAAGCAGGAAAATTTATAATTTATAAATGAGCATACATAGTTTTACTTAAGATTGCAAGTTTTGTAAGTGGGCCATTTAAATCAAGAGGAAACATTCTCCATTCTGCTTCCAGGAGAGACCATCACTGACTGAGTGAGCATCATCAGCCAGACACTGTATAACAGAGAATGTTACAGGGAGCAATGGCACCTCTGCTTTGGCTTATGATTAATTCACTGTTCCCATCTCACACTACAGAATCCCAGGTAAAAGTCACAGGTTAGGTCACTGCCTACATTCCCGGTTAGCAAACACCACTGCTGGCATCCAAATTCAGGGGCCAGTTGCATGAAGACCATGTTCTGTGCAGGTTCTCGTTTTCTATTTTTTCCTATTGTTTTGGTTTTCAATACACATCATCTAATATTATTTTGTGTGAACTATTATCTAATGTCCAAACTGACATGCTGTTCCAGAAAGGCCCTCAGAGTTTTATAGCCATAGCCTTCACCACAGTATCAGTCAGATGATATTTGTCTTTTGCTTACTTTCATCTATTTCTGTTTGTTTTTATTTTTTCTTTGGACATTGGCATTGTTTGTGTACCTCAGGAGGATTTCTGTCAAGGAAACTACTTACATTTATATTACTCACATAATATTAATGACATTGTGGTTAGA
Source organism: Dipus sagitta (assembly GCA_036346955.1). NCBI lineage: Eukaryota > Metazoa > Chordata > Mammalia > Rodentia > Dipodidae > Dipus > Dipus sagitta. Next base: position 51,774,478 of record CM070774.1, read on the forward strand.
GAAGAAATATACCCTGTTGTTGAATGAGATTATTTTGAAACAACCAAAACAGAACTCAGGATGTCGTGGTTATTGTTATTTGCTTTGCAACAACAATAAGTTTTAAATGAAATAAAGTAAAAACAAGACAGACTAAGAAATCTTACCACCTTTATTTCTCTAGGAATTCATTCTATATCTATCTGTCTATCATCTATCTAGCTATCAAACATTTGTCTATCTATCACCTAACTATCTATTTATATATCATCTGTCTGTGTATCTATCTATAATTCTTTCTCTATTTTATTGTCAGATAGAGTCTGCTATGTTTCCTCTTTGGTTGACACCTTCTTGACTTAAGCAATCATCCCCACTCAGCATCAAGAGTGCTGAAACTACAGGTGCAGCATATTTCTCTGTTTTTTAAAAGGTATTTTAACATTTACAAGAGTTTTGTTTCCTGTTCTTACTTTTCCACTTAGTTGTGAAGAACATTCTATATTTGTGTCCACATTTTTTCTTTAGTTGCCCGGATTTAATAGGTGACTTTGGAGAAGATGTTGTTTATTCTGTTTCTTGGGAATATTTTGCATCTAGATGACAATGTCCTGTCTGAAGAGAGGTTAGAGAGTGGGCTGTGAGTTTAGGAAAGGGGCTAAACTGTTCCTAAAGCCTATTAAAGCCTATCAAGTGTGACAGGGCATTTTTTTTTTTCTTTAACACATCCTGGTCCAGTTAAAGCTGAGAGTCAGAAAAAGTGCTTGGCACAACAATTTAGCAGGAAAGAAAGCTATTTTAAAAATCTTTTGGGAACATGTTTGTGCAACAGGAAAAAACACACAATTGGGTTGATAATAGCCCTCCATGAAGGTTAGGCCGGCTGCAATGGGTTTACCGTCTTCACAAGGAACGTGTTGTTCTGAGCTACAGTTTGCACTTAAGCTGAGCTTACTTCAGCAAGGAGCGCTTTCCTGTGAAGCTTCTTCTGCATGGGCAAAATCTATTTTAAATTACAATCCGGACATAGTAACAGTAGTAAATAATTAAAAATGTGCAGTGTTTGGGATGGGTAAAATCTCAGCAGTTCTGAGCATGTCATGCGACTGTTTCTAGCAAATGCTTCAAGTCCTACATCCAAATTTCCACTTTTCAATCCCTCAGAAAATCCCAAATTCCTTCAGGCCTCCAGTCAACTTCTCCTCGCATCACACAGCTTCACTCTGCCCAAGCCCTTGCCTCCCTCTTTCCAGTTCCCAGTGGGTAGAAGCTCTGCTGTATCCTCTGTCAGTGCTCATCCTCACTGATTTCAAATTCTTTCAACACAAATGCTTTGAAATATGCTCTAAATTAATTCACATGCACATTTATTATGGCTTCCCTTCATAAAATCAGGGTGCCAGCCTAACTGGGTTCTTTCTTGGTAAGGACTCTTCCTGGTTATATTTTCTTTCTTCCTTCCTTCCTTCCTTCCTTCCTTCCTTCCTTCCTTCCTTCCTTCCTTTCTTTCTTCCCTTTTATTTTATTTATTTATTTATTTATTTATTTATTTATTTATTTAGTGCTCCCTAGCCCAGGCTGACCTGGAATTCACTATGTAGTCTCCAGGTGGCCTCAAACTGACAGTGATCCTCCTACTTCTGCTTCCCAAGTGCAGGGATTAAAGGCTAGCTATGTTTTCATATGGCCTGTCCTTGATGTTACACACAGGTACAAACACATGCCCATGCACACCAGATATTCTCTTGTTTCTTCTTATCTTTCATGAATCTCTTTAAGTGGGCTCTATCTCATGACTCCATTTCAGCTAATTACCTCTGAGGGTCCCACCTCCATGTACCGTCACATAGAGAATTAGTGTTTAACTTAGAAACTAGGATTGGGAGAGGTGCGAACATTCTTTCCATAGTGCTCTCCACCCATGATTGCCTGGAGCTCCAGCCCTCGTGAAAATTTGCTTGCCTCACTGGCTTAGAATTATCTGTTGGAGATTTCCAATTTGCCTCTCTCTAGCGTCCTTGCCTTAATGTTGAATCAATCCTTTTAAATTTTAAAGAAAACCCTGTTATAATGCCTGAGTGCCTAATGATCTTACAAGTGTGACTTACTGTTTGCAGGGTAGTGAATATTTTTGTCAAGTTGTACACATGTCAGACATCATGGTATCTGGGTCTGGGACTGACCACATCTACATAAGCTTGCACAGTGCTCAGACCGCCCATTCTGGCTTCCTCCATCTTTCTTGGAAGATTTTCTCTCTCTCTGTCTCTCTCTCTCTCTCTCACACACACAAACACACACACACTTACACACACATGACATATATTTCCCTTGAGTAAAATCCATCATCTCAATTGATCAATTAAACAATAAATTATTTATTGACTATATATATATATATTAGTATATATATATAAATATAAATATATATAAAATGTTATATATATATATAACATTTTATATTCATACACATATATCTATTCCCATATCAACTTTAACTATCTCAGTATAGAAATTATAATGGTTCTAGATCCTCATTTTTAACATAGCTTTGAAACATATTAGGTTCTAAATAAATGTTTAATATGTGATTAAATGCATGATTATATATTAAAGGTACTAAGACTGAATTAGGTTTAATCGGTGTAAGATGAGCCACTAAAGAAGAACAAGTTTAAATACTACCAGCATTTTGTTGCCTCTTTATAAAATACAAAAGTTAATGCTCAACCAAGTGCACATTTACCTGAAATACATGCACATTTTCTCTCTATTCCTTCCTTCTTTCCTTCCTACCTCCTTACATTTCCTCTCTCCCTGCCTCCTATTCCTAAGGTCTTTCTTCTTTTCTTACCCCTTTCCTACATCTCTCCATCCTTCAATATCTTCTTTCTACCACTGTTTTATTTCCTTTCATCTTGTAATAACTCCATGGAAATGAAATAATTGAGATGTAATATTTATGAATTAAATTAATTTTAGAGAATGGAGGAAAGACTTAATATTTTTCTTTTCCCTTTAACTACTATTTCTTTTATCTTTGCTAATCTTATTCATAAGAAAGTATGTATAAGTGGGATCAATTATCTAGTTAGTGGCTGGAGAGATGGCTTAGTGGTTAAGGTGCTCACCTATGATGCCAAAGGACACAGGTTTGATTCCCCAGGATCTACATAAACTAGATGCACAAGGTGGCACATGCATGTAGAGTTCTTTGAAGTGGCTGAAGGCTCTTGCACACCCATTCTCTCTCTTTCTCTTTATCTCTCTCTCTCTGTCTCTTTCTTTCTCTTTCTCTGTCAAAAAAATAAAATACAAAGTTTTAAAAAATCTAGTTTTATATAAATTATTAACTTTCAACTCCAATAAGACAGTTGAATTTATAAACTTGAAATGTGTAAAACATTAAATCACAGGAGAATAATTTAAATTCTATAGATACTATCTAAATACACAGAAAATTTATTATATACATACTCAAACCTTTTCCCTCAATTCAATGAAATGATTTATTTTTATACATTAACATTCACTTATGAAAGAAAATTTACTTATTTTGTGCTTGTGTCAAATGCGGGTGTTGAAAAATATTTTTAAGGAGAATGTACCTTTTCTTTACAAATCATAATGGTTCTATTCATGTTAAATATATCTAATTTTTTTGTTGCACATGAAATTGTGCACAAAATTAATGGAAAAACTCAGTTTATCTGGATATCAATCCATGATGACATACTGTATATAAGCTAGAAATGTTGTTTGGCCAATGAGTTCTGATTTACAATATTACTATGATCAGTTGCTGAGAGAGAGAGAGGAAGGAGAAGGAGGAGGAGAATTATAACAACTATATGTTCTGATCAGTCTGTCTTATTTTAAATACACATGCCTTTTTAACATCCAGTTTTTAAAAAGACTATTAAGATATAAATCACAGCCGGGCGTGGTGGCGCACGCCTTTAATCCCAGCACTCGGGAGGCAGAGGTAGAAGGATTGCTGTGAGTTCGAGGCCACCCTGAGACTCCATAGTGAATTCCAGGTCAGCCTGGGCTAGAGTGAGACCCTACCTTGAAAAACCAAAAAAAAAAAAAAAAAAAAAAAAAAGATATAAATCACATAGCACATAGCTCACTTCTTTATAGTTTCCAATTTGATGGTTTTAGTAGACTCAAAAATTGAGCAACTATCACCACAATCTTCTTTGGAACACTTCATTACTCAAATCATCCTTAACCCCATTTACAATCCTCCCCCAGGGCGCCTACTCCAGGCCTAGGAAACCACTAATATAGTCTCCATCTTCTAAGACTTGCCTTCTCTCAACATTTCACACATCAATATATAGTCATGAAATGTGTTTTTTGTTTGTTTGTTTTTGTTATCAAGTTTCATACACCATAAGTTGTAGTTGTATAAGAATTGATATTCTGGGCTGGAAAGATGACTTGCTGGTTCAGGCACTTGCTTTCAAAAGCTTAGGACATAGGTTCGATTCCCCACTACCCACGTAAGCCAGATGCACAAGGTGGCACATGCATCTGGAGATGATTTGCAGTAGCTAGAGGCCCTGGTATACCCATTCTCTCTCTCTCTCAAATAAATAAATAAGATATTTTTTAAAAAAGAATTGATATTCCTATTATATTAGTATCAGTATTTCAGTTTTGTTATTTGACCTCAGTTACAAGACTTGCAATTTTGAATAAAATTATGTATGCTTATTTAGCAATGCAGATTCTATAAGCTTTCCATAAAGGAAGACATTGTGGGCCACTGAAGGTACTGGGATCTAACATACTCAAAAGGGAATGAAAATGGGTATTCCATATAAAATACAAACAAGTTTGCTAGGTATATGAAGCACAGCTGATATCTGCTGTGTTGGAGCCCTTTAAAATGTGTATTAGACCTCTCCCTCTCCTGTGAGTGCAGTAATAATAAACACCAGTGGCCCAGTCTCTCTAGGGCTTATTCTTCTCCTGAGACCAACACTATTAATGAGGTGAACTTTTTGATGCTTCCTCATTGACTGGAAGGAGACATCTGTATGTATGTTTTTAAATGTGTTATAATTTGCTTAATCCATTCTTGGATGAAGATGAAAGGGTGCGAGGCTGAAGGTGTCAGGTGCATGGTCCACAAGTAACAGGAGCTTACTTGTAGGAGATAAATTGATGTAAATGCATGCAATAGAAATGGTTGAGTAGCAAGAAAATCCTGGAACACTTAAGCTTGAGAGAAGAATGTCTGCCAAGTTACTGAGCAATCAAGAACTGGGGAACAATTTAGAATTTTTGTTCTTATGTTGTTCAAAGTTCTACTTGAACTATTTAAGAACTTTATATATCTGTATCCATCTTTTTAAAATATATATACCTATTACTCCCTAGGAAGTGGTGACGTTATTGTGGTTTTAAACTACATTTTCTTGATGGCTGATAATATTATTTCTTCAAGTGTTTATTGGTCATTTCTCAGATCCTTTGCCCATTTTTAATTGAGTTGTTTGTCTTTGTATTATTGAGTAATAAAAGTTCTTTCTGTATTACCGATAAAAATCCCTTATCAAAAATGTAATTTACAAGTATTTCCTCACATTGTGTGGGCTGCCTTTTCATTTTCTTTTCTTTGTTTTAGTGTTTGGGTTTGTAGTGCTGAGGATCAAATCCAGACATCACTCAGGCTAGACCAGTGTGCCAGTCATTTTCTAAATGCTATCACGTGTATATCAGTATATAATTTTGTATATACTGTGTATATAATTTTGACATAGTTCAATTTATCTTTTGCTGATGTTGTTGTGGTTACTTGTGCTTTTAGTGCCATGCATATGAAGTCATTCCCTAAATTGGTGATAATATGTGCTTATATGTTTATGTCTAAGAGTTGGTTTTACTCTTTATTCTAGGTATAAACATTTGGCAAAGGCAAATTGCAGTTTCAATTATATGAGAACATAGACTGCTTATGATTCACTGTACATATGAATTTGGATATAAAAATATTAGTTATTAACTATTAGCAGGTCATGGTGCATGCCTTGGGGATAGATAATAATTTCATACTTTGATTAAAAAGAAAATAACAAATAAATATTTAAATTTAACAATGGAAAAAAACTTAAAGTCATAACATTTCGTAGTCAGGAAACAGACCTAACAAAGTATCTAATTCAAGAATATTAATGCTAGTTAGTTAAAGAGTGCAAATGAAGCCTTTGTGTTTCACACTTGGTCATCTTTCCATTGCATCATCCTTTCTTGAAATGTTACTCAAAAAAAAAAAAAAAAAAAAAAAACCAAAACAGCCAAGTTAGGCATGAAATGTAATTTCACTGTTGCCATGAGGAATTCATAATCATAGCTATTTTCAAATATGGCCAGATTCAGGGCCTCTCATAACTGCATGGCCTTCTCTACTAGTATATAGTGCTCAATTGATTATACTTGGTTGTTTTGTGGACATGTGTTCTCCATATGATAAGAAGGATGTTCAAGGCTAGCCTGATTCTCACACCTTATCTTCTTTACAACCCCAGGAGAAAAAGACAACTGATAGTAGGGAGAAGAATCTGAATGTTACTTCTTGGACAATATGTGTATTTCTCAGCCAACCTAAACACAAAATTGTGCTAACTCAATCAGATTTTGGTCATGTCTTACCTAAGTGACCTTGGGAGGGGGCTGGTACTATCTCATCTCATGAAGAGAGAAGGAAATCTTTACAAATAGAATTCATTTTAGCAATCAGAGAAAATGATGAAGGTAAATAACAAATGATACCAACTAAGAGCTGAATATTAAAGGAGATTTCTAATGCTTCCTCCAAGGCTCAGCTAACATTATGGAGAACAGGGCAGGAATAATGTATGAGTCATAGGGAGGAAGGTGTACTTGTGAGGCATTGTCCTCTGGGCATGAACTTACTAGTGCATTCATGACACCACAATCGTTACCAATGCTTGCACTTAGGAGGGTCCTCAGTGGAATGGGGTTGGGAGAGAGGACAAAATATGGTCATCTGATGATAATAAGACCAATTTTTACTATGTTCATATATTAAAATTCCCAGTAAAATTATTCAAAACAAAGAATTCTTATGCCACCCTTACATATTGAAACTTGCTAGGAGATAGTATAGAATCATTAATTTGAGGAAGTTTTGGTAACTCTATGTAACAAGGGTACCATAACTTTGGTCATTACTACTATGAGACTTACAATTCCAAAGAAATTATATTTTTCCTGTAGAGAATGTATACTAAGCGAAATAAGCCAGACAAAAAAAAAAAGCCCAAGAACTCATTATTTCATTCATATGTGTAACCTAAAAAGGTTGATGCCATAGAATGGTGGTAACCAGAAAATGTGGAGAGTGGGAGGATTAGAGAGGAGGAACAGAGTAAGGTTGATTAATGAGCACTAATTTATAGCTATGTAGAAGCAAAAAGTTTTTGTGTGCTACACAGCAGGGGAATCTAATGAGGAGATACTATGTGTGTTTGTATATGCATCTGTGTTTAAATTTTTGAAAAAGCTTCAAGGAATGATTTTTAATATCTCACCATAAAGAAATGAACATGAGAGCTGGAGAGATGGTTTAGCAGTTAAGATATTTGCCCGCAAGCCTAATGACCCAGGTTCGATTCCCCAGTACCCACATAAAGCCAGGTGACAAAATAAAGCATATACCTGGAGTTTATTTTACTGTGGCTGGAGACCCTGGCCCACCCATTCTTTGTCTCCCTTCTCTCTATCTATCCCTGCTTGCAAATAAGTAAATATTTTAAAAAAGAAATGATGAGTATTTCATGAAAAAGGTATGTTCATCATCGTTGAAAAATTGTACAAAGTATACATGTGTGAAAATATCACATGGTGCCCTATAAATGTGTATAATTTTTGAGTATCAATTAAAAATAAAACAGTTTTAAATTAAATATTTTCTAATTGTATTATTAGTGGAAGATAATAAGTTTTCTCATAGAATTTTTCTATTGGATGTGTGGCACAGAAGTATATGTGATGTTCCTAGTTCAGACAGCTGAATGATGCTTTATTTTCTTAGATCTTTCAACAATTAATTCTTCCCACAGTAGATGTGAGGGTGAGTGTTCCATCAAGTACAAAGCTTTTATTTTTCAGGCTCCCTCCCACCTTTTACTAATTGGGCTAATATTTGGCCACTTGCCTTTTTCAAATAAAAAGCGTGACCAAAATCACCGGAAAATGGCTAATTATACCCACAATGGGAAAATTATTCCCTTGAGTGAAATACTCTAGAGTGTAAAATGAAACCCCAAACTCAATCACAAAGTTATTTCTATTTAATAGTTATTCAACTCTTCCACCTGAAATGCTCTTCAGATAAGCCAGGCCGCATAGAGATGGTGTGAAATTTTTTTTTCTTTGTCCCAGTGCAGTACTATAAGAAAGCTATTATAGCCCATTATAAGTTAAAATCAAATTTGGAAGTTTCATAGCTTGTTTTTTTTTGTTGTTGTTGGATTAGCCTTTTATATATCATGCATGTATTTAAGAATTCACTATTTGAATACAAGTGTACGAAACACTTGCTAGAACTTATTTCAGTCTCAACAGGCTAACTACTATGAATTCTGTACTTATACTCATTGGTTTGACATCACATTGGAAAACATATTTTATATCTGCTTTTGACAGTTTCATAACTACTAAGATAACAGGAAAAACACATTTTTTATGTAAATTATTAAAGCTTCAAGATATAAATGATCACCGTCTTGAAACACAGTGTTAATTTTCCATCTATAATACTTTTGAAATTTCAAAAATATCAAAATCTGCATAAGCTTACTTATATTTCTATAAATTTTAATGTGCTGTTTAATAGACAATATTTCCTAAATTTTAAGAAATTTATACATACCACATTTTACTTCATAACAGTTTTTAATATAAGAACTATTCTGCATATAGGAAAACTATTGGTACAGAAGTCTAACTTGCTAGCAGTGTGTGGCAGCAGTGGATTTTGAAATAGAAGTGTCACTGACATTGTAATCAGCATAACAAGTTAACCTACTTGTAACTGATATCATCCTTCTGTTATCTATCTGGAAAAATAATTTATGAGAAGATATTAAAATACTGCTTACACATGTGATCTTTATTATTTATAAAATGTTTGGGACTTTATATGAGAAACTTTACTGACTTGTTAAAATTAATTTTAGGTATGCTTTTATATATAAGTAGTTCATGTGATTTTAATTAATTAAAAGTAACGATTTTTCATATTATTTTATTGACTCCTGTACTGAGTGTAAGCATTGCTAAATCATTTCATAATGTGACTGATAATTTCTGTTTACTCATTATTTAAAAACTTTTTGCTGGTTATTTTCCATTAAAAAAAAAAAAAAAAAGGATGTGAAGGCCAGACATAGTGGTGCACTCCTTTAATCCCAGCACTTGGGAGGCAGAGCTAGGAGGATTGCCATGAGTTCAAGGCCACCCTGAGATTACACAGTGAATTCCAGGTCAGCCTGGGCTAGAGTAAAACCCTACGTCAGGGGGAAAAAAAAAAAAGATGTGAAAAAATCTAAAGCAATCGAAATTGAGAAATTGTAAGAAGCCAGTCCTAGGGGGCACCAGGGTCAGTCTAATCAGTGATGATGGGAACATGTTTCCCTCATCTGTGAGCTGAGGGGATTCCACTCTGCATGGGCATCGAGGGGCACCTGGGAGAAGCATGGCTACTGCTGTCATAGGAGTTTCTGGCAGAGAGAAATGAGAACTAGACTTTTCCCAATGGCCTCAAAAGTGAGAATAATTCCAAGGGCAGGCAGTAGATGAGAAGGCCAAAGTAAGATGTGTCACTAAAAGTTGATTAGACAAGTTTTCTCTGAATTCCCATCTAATGAGAAACAATTATCCAGCCAAATAGTCCATTGTCACCCTAGATTAAAATATAGATTCCCCATGGCTATCTGCTATCAGAGACAGGGAAAAACAAGAAGAAGAGGAAAAGAAATAGAGAATAAAAATATAAACTAAAAAAGGAAGCATCAGGAAATTTGACTGAAGTATATTTTAGAACATTACTTTAATCAATAGTTGCTAAATACAAGCCCTTTCTTTTTTCCTATTTCCTTCCTTACTTTATCTGTGTCTCGAGCTTTCTCTCTTTCTCTATTCGTTTCTGTATTTACGCATCTTCTATTTTGACCTTTTACTCAAGGCCAAAATATCTACTTTTCCCACTTAATTATCTTACAAGTAAGACATCTGGGACATTTTCTAACTTGCCGAAATTCATTAATGTCTGAAGTCCAAGACTGATGTCTTGTTTTAAATGTTCGTGATTGTTATTCGTCAATCTTATGTTATGAACAAAAGCTATAGACAACATTTAAGTGGATTAAACTAAGCCTGAAAATGTAGCAGAAAATAATCTTTCTATTGCAAAGGCCAAATAAATTCTGGGCACAGAAGATTTCCACATCTAGTCCCTGCTAACTACAGGTTTTTCCATCTGCATCATAGGCTCCCAGTACAAACTTTATATTGAAATTATCACAGAAAACTTGATTAATATCCTTATCCCTGGTCTCCAAGCAGAAGTTGGAATTAAATTTTTATAGAGTGCATTCTACTTTACCTGGCTATTTTTGAGACTCAAAAATTTATATATTTTCTTGGTCAAGTTAAGAATACCAAGAAAACCCAGGGCGTGGTGGCGCACACCTTTAATCCCAGCACTCGGGAGGCAGAGGTAGGAGGATTGCCATGAGTTCGAGGCCACCCTGAGACTCCATAGTGAATTCCAGGTCAGCCTGGTAGACTGAGACCCTACCTTGAAAAACAAGCAGCCCAAAAGAAAGAATATCCCCCCCCCAAAAAATCAGGCTTCTCCAGTTTGATTGTGTTCATTTTGCAAGTAAGGTACTCAGAAATACCTTCTTTATGTTTTTTTATGCTTCCACTCTGCCATGGTTTGATGCTGACTGTGCTCCCCACTTCAGCAGAAACATAAAGAATTAATTGTGTAATCACGATAGTTCTCAAGGTTATATTTGGGTAATTTGCTGTGAGAACTCTGGTACATTAATTAAAAATAAAATATAGTAGACATTACTTAAAACCTAGGTAGCTTGTCAGTCAGGATATTATATAATTTACTATTCTGATATCAGTTCACAAAACTTTCATAGATTCACCCTAAAACATAATGCATTGGCTCTAAAAAGTTGATGGTTTTTGAAGTGGATAATCTCCTTTTGTTTGCTTTAGGTTAACAACATGCTTTATTGTACATAATAAATTTAAAAATCAGTATGACTTGCTCAGTATTAATTCTTCAGAATACACACAAAATATCCTATACATGCATACTACCATCTTGCAACCCTGCTTCTTACTTTCTCAATGTTTAATTATTCATGCAATATATTTCCATTAATTTATTTTTCTTTTTAGTTATTATTTATTTGCAAAGAGAAAGAGAAGTGTGTGTGTGTGTGTGTGTGTGTGTGTGTGAGAGAGAGAGAGAGAGAGAGAGAGAGACAGAATGGACGCACCAGGGCCTCCATCCTCTGCAAACAAACTCCAGATGTGTGCACCATTTCGTGCATCTGGCATTACGTGGGTAATGCGGAATTGAACCCAGGTTATTAGTCTTTGCAGGCAAGCACCTTAACCAGCAAACAATCTTTCTAGCCCTAACTTATTTTTCTTTATAGTGATTCTCAAATTTAGTTTCAGTTCCTTGACCCTAATATTTAGAGTATATCCATGCCAAGATTAAGAAAACAAGATAATTTCCATGTTGCACTTTTCCATTTCTAAAATACTAAAACATCCTAGATTATTTTAATAACCAGTATGATTTTTTGTTTATTTTTCAATCATCCTAGAACTGGCCAACAGAGGCATTTAATTTCCCACATATATCTAGGTGCTATACAATTTCCAAACTTTGAGTGAGCCAAGATGAACTCTACTTTAAGGAAATCACGCTTTTCCTTTCTGATGGCATATCAAATGAAACACTTTTCTCTTGAGTCAGCACAAATGATAAGAAATCACTTTACAACTTTTTTGTGTTCATTTCGGAAAAGTTATTATAAATTTTATAATGAATGCATACACATACATACATCTATTTTTTTAATTTGATAAGTTGGGGGAAATAAGGACAATGTTTAGAGATAAGCAATTTTTATTTTACTTGTGCAATAAGAAATTATCAAATTTCAAGTAGAATCAAGTCTTACACTTTTGTTGAGGTAAAAACAAATAGCTTTTATATAATCCTTGAGACTCTCAACTCTCTGGAAGAAAATATTATTAAGTATACCAGTATCCTTGGGATCACAAATTCAATTAAGAATTTTAAATGGAGCTTCCTCAAATCTGCGGAAGTCTTTTTCAAACAAACCTTAGAACACTTGGAAAATTCTACTGGTAGATTCCATCACTTAATTTGACTTCCTCTCATTATTTATTTGATTTCTCCCCAAAAATTGAATGAGAGTGACTGCATTTTGTAACTAAACAAGATCTGAAAGAGATTGATAAGCATTTGGTTCTCAGTGTGAGTTTACATCAAATTCATTGTACAGTGATAAATTTGGAATCAGCTAAATGTGGACGAAACACTTAGAATGAGCCAATGTGTGTAGAAAGATGAACAAAGAAGTGTGGGTTTGCAAAAGAAAGACAAGTAAGTGCACTCTTCTGAAAACAATCTTGCCATCTACCAAAATTGGAGCCAATCTAAGTGGATTTTAGTTATATTTGTAATTGTATTATCTTCTTTGCCAGTCATGATCTAGCCAGGACCTACCTAGAGAGCCCGTGGTGCAAGGGGTCATTCCCCTGCACTCGCCACTCCTGTCTCCTGGTGGGCAATGATGTTAAGTCCTCTGTTAAACAGATGGCACAAGTGGCCTGGATCACCCAACAAACTGAACACTGCTTTGTTTCATAGGGAATATTGGTGTCCACTATGTGCTTGAAGAATGATTTTCACCCAGAATTGGTGCTTAAAACCAGGGATCATAGATCTGTCCACTGAAGAGGAGCATAGTATACAGAACATAATGCAACCGAGTGTGTCCCTCTAGCATGTTTTCCAGATTACTAGGGAATGGAGTGGCGAAAGGAAGCTACAAAACTGGAACTATTTGTATTGATAGTATTTCTTCAACTATTGGTGCTGAGATGACTTGGTCACCACTAAGATACTTTTTGAAACTCTGATTTTGAGATCTATTAGATCAGCAAAAAAAAAAAAACAAAAAAAACAAAAAAAACAAAAAAAAAACAGCAGTGTGGGGTAAAATGTTTCTCAGATATTTTGTGTTTGGAAACGTTCCAAACATGATTTTGAAGCACTTTTCCTTCAATTATTTTGGTGTGTGTACATATTAATGTTAATTTCATCTTTACACATCTGTGATTACCAAAGCAATGTTTCGTAAAGACTATCTGATTTAAAAAACAGAATAATATTTATTGATGCTATTTTCATACATACATAAATCTATATCTATCATCTCTTTATCAACCTATCTATCAATACCTTATACGAAGAATCTGTTAAATGAGAATTTCCAATGACCTAAATGGCAAAACCTTTCTGCATTTCAAATTCAATAGATTACTACCTATTCAACATACAGGCAACCACAGTCATGAAAACCAAATGCTTTTTATGATCTTCTTGGGTAAGAAATTAGAAATGCCAGGCCATAGAGATGGCTTGGCAGGCAAGGAGCATGCCTGCAAAGCCAACGGAACCAGATCCAATTCTGCAGGTCCTAGGTAAGCCACATGCTCAAGATGGTACATGCATCTGGAGTTCATTTGCCATGGCTAGAGGCCCTGGTACACACAATCTCTCTCTCTCTCTCTCTCTCTCTCTCTCTCTCCCTCTCAAATAAATTAATAAAATAAAAATTAGTATTACAAAAAAGAAATTAGAAATGCTGATATAAGGATTTCCCCAAAATTTTCATTGTTAATACCCATTCACACACTAACTACAACCCTCAAATTACAAAATAATAATTACTATTTATGATTAGAGGTCTGGATTATTACATAAATAAGCTGTTTTATTGACTTTTTAAACTCTTTTCTTTCAGTATTTCTTTCTCTCATTCATCTTCACTCACTCATGTATATGGTAAATGCTTATTAACATCCAATCATGAAGGTGCAAATGGAAGTCAGATATGGCTTCTAGCTTTGAAAAACCATACCAATAATGGAAAGGAAGGTGGAAAATTAGCAATAATAATATATTCCAACTAAAGGTTAAAGGGATTCCAAGGTAGATTTAACTATATTTTGAAAACATTTTTCATAGATTAGTTTCATTTTAAAATTACATAAATAAAATTTTTAGGTAGATTACTCAATGACCCAACCATTCTATATAAATGAAATTAATATAACATTTAAAACAAAATTATTACTAAAAATTAAGACAAATATGTCTGTACCAAAAGTGTTGCTATGCTTAATGGGTTAAGAAAATTTTTGATAACTTTTTCTGATATTTCAGACATCAATTTAAATTCAAAATATAAGAAATAATATAACTATAGAAATGTGAGGCCTGAAACATGAAAATAGTAGTGTGTGTGTGTGTGTGTGTGTGTGTGTGTGTGTGTATCTATCTCTCTATCTATCTCCCTCTATATACAGACATGCAATAAACAAGCTTTCAAACTAACTTTTTCCTATCTGGCTCTACACTAAATGACAGCCTATAGAGTCAAATTATAAGATATTGTCTTTATAATAGTTTCCAAGCATTAATAAATTAGCTGAGTAGAAAGAAATCTTAATACTATTTTAATTATTTATTTGATATTATAATATTTTAAGTACTTTAACACTAGCTTGATTTAAGGTACTATGTTAAGCACCACATAATATCTTATATGAGCCATGTTTACTATTTAAGTTATTAACATAAATTCAATTAACTTTACAAGGATGAAAATGATGCTAAATTAATAAATATTGTGATATTGTTTAAAATAAACTATGACAAACTTCTGTATAATGATATGTGATTTCATATAGAGAACCTATAGAGTGCATTTTTACATTAATAAAACAAATGAAGATAGATATGTGATATTCATCAGATGATGTTGCATGAGAAACAGAACTTGGCTAAAAGTTGTAAGTAAGTAAGAAACTGCCTGGGCTCTATGCTAGTCAAAAGCACTTCATAACCACAACAAATCAACAGTGTCCAAAATGATTTCCTAATTCCACATGAAAACAAGTCTATGACTTGAACTTTATTATGAGCTTTACAGTGCCATAAATTTTCATAGTTTAACACAAACCATCATAAGTTGTCTCTGATATGATGATAGTTTTAGCAATAATACTATGTAATAAGTACTTAAACTTTCTTTAAGGAAATACATTCAGCCTATACAATGAAGTCACCACATTTTTCTGCTTTTTTTTTTTTTTTACTAATACTGAAATTATAAGATAAAATTATTATTTTTCTTTCTTTTTGGTGAGGTAAAGTCTCACTCTATGCCAGGCTTACCTGGAACTCCTTATGTAGGCCCATGCTGACCTCAAACTCACATCAATCCTCCCACCTCCAAATTCGGGAATTATAGGAATGTGCCACTATACCTAGCTAGAAAAAATTATTTTTAAAGGCAGTATGACCTAAGATGAATGTAGAATCATATACAGATACAAATGAATACTGTAAATAAATATGAAAATATTTACTCAAGTTATGTTTCAAAAAACATATAATATTAATTCTATGAAAAAAAATGTAAATGATAAAATCCAATAACACTTTGTAAGAAATCATCCTAATAATTCATTAAAAAATCATTTACTTATAGAAATATATGCACTTCTATGCCAAGTATGTTCTTTTTGTAAGGTCTGTTGTGCATATGGCAAAATTGCATGCAAATATATGGTGTCTTGTAGTAATTCAAATCTATTGTAAAAATATTTAAAAGCTGAAAATTAGAATTGCTTGATAAAATACAATTTTAGTAGTTATATTTGCTTTCATGGAAATAATTTGACTTATTAACATAATATTAAATTTTTTAAATCAATGTTTTAGGTCATGACCCTTGAATTTAAGAAATTCTTGAAGACAATATCAAATATGATTCTCAAGAAAATGTGATTTGTGTCTGGAGACAATTGTGCATGTAAGTATTGGGAAATTAAATTTTCTCATGGTAAAATGTAATTAAAATGAAACTATTAACTCATTAATTACTGAATTACAGTAACTTTGATTCATAGTTTTTCATCTATTTTACTTTCTTATTTTAGGTTATGTTTTTCTTAAGATCAGCTGGTAAAATATTCAATAGATACGTACATGGTAGAAGAGAAAATTATCTTCAGGAGATTCTAATTAGCAAGAACACAACTGCATCTAGGTGAGTCTTTGTAAGAATGAGCAATGGTATAGATTCTAACAATGGTGTATTCTCATTGTACAACCTAAAAATAACATTCATAACATGGGGATACATGAAAAAAGTTTAAAATATCATTCTGAAATTCACTCTATAATAAAAATAATGACTAGTGCCTTACAGTTCAAACTCAGTTAATAGTTTATTGACAAGTATTTACTGAGAATGTTTTGCATTCTTAGAAGTGCCATCATTAGACATTCAGTGACTATTATATCATATGGCTATATCATAAGTCAGATCTATAAAATAGCCTGTCAGCATTTTACTATTATGGTTCAGAGAAGTCAGCATTAGGAGCCTCACTAACCTTGTCTCCCTCAGAATTCAGATGGTAGGTGTTGTCACTGTCTCAGAATGGTATTCACCATTGGAAATCTTTTTATTTGAATATATGTGTTTCTTGTAAACTTATTTCAATAATGTAAATTAATTACAGTAACTTTTAGATCCTGATAAAACAATTTTCTGTAGTGAAGAATAAAAATTAAATGACAGTTTCTTGATTCAATGTTGATTCTCAAAAAATGGGCCAAAGAGCAAATTTCCTCCTTTTACCTGTAGTCAAAACATAACAAATTTAATTAATACCCATAGAAAATAAAGATAAACTTTCTTATATAATATGCTATGTAAATATCTGATAAAGTCAAATGAAGCAAGATATTTTGGATTATTAAAAAATATATATGTAAAGTACTTTCATGTATGTCTTATTGAACTAAGCTCTATCATAGTTTAAAGCATAATATTCTTAAATATTTTTAACATTTAAGATTATTAATTAAATTCTAAATGTAAAATAATTGTGTAATTATAATAGACACTTTATATGAAGAGCTATAGTCATTTCATAAATATTAATGAATTTTTCTCTTACATTTTGTGTTACAGTTTGATATACAGCCTATTTTGAGCTCTTATGATGGAGAAAAAATATGTATTGTGTTTCCTATTACTATTGCCTTTTTATATGGTAAGCACAAGTTCCATACTTATTTCCTTTTCTATGATTATATCTGTTTCACTACCAATATACTATAATTTGCAGAGGTTAATAACCACAAAATTAGTTATTAGATGCATATATCAATTATAGGTTTATATCCAATCAGCACAGCAATACTTTTTTTCAGACTGTGCCTTGAGTTCTGTAGCCTGCACAGGCTGAGGCCTAAGGAGAAAGTAACCAAGAACACAAATATGCTTCTCTCTAGAGAATGTATAACTTTCAAACACTGCAATGTCTCTGTACAGAAGTACACATAAATAGAAAACAAAATATTTTAAAGAGACTTGCAAATTCAGAGATAAATCTTCAAAAAATCATACTTCACTCCACCAATAACTTACTTATTGATTGAAAGACAAATGTATTTTTAAAATATTTTATTTATTTATTTGCAAGCAGAGAGAGAAGAGAGAGACAGAGAATGGGCACCCAGGACCTCCAGCTACTTTAAAAGTCCTCTGACTTATGACACCTCTTTGTGCATCTGGCTTTATGTAGGTACTAGGGAATTGAACCCGGGTTGTTAGGCTTCACACACAAGCACCTTAACTGCTGTGCCATCTCTCTAGCACTGAGAACTGTATTTTTAATAAATTACCCACCCAGTCATTCAATGAAGTACATCTTACCACTAAATTTGAGATGTGTGTGTGTGTGTGTGTGTGTGTGTGTGTGTGTCTGCCTGTACGCATACATCTCTGCATGTATGTGTAAAACAAGTGAGGTGAGAGAAAGAGAAAAGAGAGGGGGGAGGGGAGGGGAGGGAGAGAAATGATGACCAAAAGCCAGTAAGCCAGTAGCTCTTGTAAGGTTAGTTACATGCCTCGTGTATTTATCTTTGAATTTGCAGAGATGTTTCTCTTCACATTTTTCTCTGCCTGGCATTAAAACAGTGACAAAGCTTTTATCTCATTATGTGTATGGGAAACTGAAGACATAATCTCATCTAATTCTGCGCCAACAAAAAAAATTTTCCTACATTGTTTCCAAGTAGATCCCACCAAGATTTAAACAAAGAAATCCAGAAAAATGTTCTGAAAATTTAAAAGAGAAATAAGCAAAATTATATTCCTGTGAACATTTGCATTTGAAAACATTCACAAAGCTAGGAGCAGTCTAATTTCTGTACTTCTTAGATTTTATCTTGGGAAAATTGTCTAGGATTCAAGAGACAGGCCTCAGGTTTCCTGAGCTCACACCCTGATGGAGCTTGCCAGAGAGCTTGCACAGGCCAGCCAGCATTTGCTCCCTGCAGGCAGCGCTGTAACTTTTACCATTTGGATTAGTGTAATTTAAGGAACTGTGACCCTTTCCTTTGAATTCATCCATGCTCATACTAATTTGAGCAATTTTTATGAGCCCCCTGAGAAGACTAAGCTTTAAGTGGATTTTACAAATATTGTCTTGAACCAAGGCTGTAGCTGTGTAGAAAACTAGTCTAGCATGACTCAAGCAATGGGTTCAATCTTCAGCAATACAAAAAACATGAAATAAAATAACCAAATCTCCTGACCAAAAAAAGATTTTGCTATTCTAAATCCCCATTTATAATTTACAAAAAACAACTGCATTGATCTTCATTATAAAATTAAAACCAAAGAATGAAGCAGTCCATGGTAGTGGTGATGGGGGCATGGTGATGCCTGAGTGTTTCACTAGTGAGCTAATGTTAGTAGTTTAACTTTACAAAGTTTGGCTTCCTAGAAAATAGAAAATCAGGATATCAGTTTGAAACAGGGTAGAAAGAAAAGTGTTTATGGAAGAAAACTAACAGAAATAACGTGAAAAATATGTTGAAAATCTGTTTGTACAGACCTCATGCTATAAATTGGGAAAATTGTAATATCAAAATGAAAACAGTGATGCTTAAAGTAGTGCTATTATGCCTGAAGATGAATAGATGAATATATATATATATATTGTTTATCCAAAGTCTTCTAATACTCGTTCCATAAAAAAAATCCAATCATCAGAGATAGGAGGATTGACATGAATTTGAAGCCACCCTGAGACTACATTGTGAATCCCTGGCCATCTGGGCTAGAGCAAGACCCTATATTGAAAACCAAAAAAAGAAAAAAAAATCTAATATGATGCTAATTGAGATAACTATTGAATATTTCTCATGCATTAGGTACACACCTCTCTTAACTTGATAGCACTCTCTTCTATTCTACAATAAGAAAGCAGAGGCTTGGGGATAGGAGGGGAGTACCTTGCCTATGTTCATACAACAGGTAAAGGGTTGGGAGGACTATGAATAGATCTCTCTTTGTATTTCACAAGATGTCTAGGTTGTGCTGTAACATCCAACTACCACTTAGATAGAGCTTGCACTATCACACTCTGCCACTGGGGACATTTGGAGGTTGTTTGAAATCAAACATGGGAAGAGTATCTATACCAAAAAAACTAGCAAGCCTTACACATTGTGCAATTTTCTCCCAGAAGGTCATTCAGCCCTCAGTTTATCACCACCCTAGCTATTCTCCTCCAGGACAGCTTGCCTCTGACAATGATGTTTGCCCCATTCTGAAGCTCTTGTCCCACTCCTTTAGACTCTTGTCACAGCAGAATCAGAAGAAGAGGATGCTGCACAAACTGAGTTGGGAGTTACTAGAAATAAGATCATGACAGCTCAATATGAATGTTACCAAAAAATTATGCAAGATCCCATTCAACAAACAGAAGGTAATAATGACTGATTATAAATGTGTTTGACAATTTTTTTAAGAAACCTATCTCATTACTTTATTGAGGGAATATTAGATCTATTAATGAAAATGAATTTGCTGCTTGGTTTTTGTGTAGTTTTCATTGTGCATTTATAAAGAACATTCTTCTTGCTCTTCTTAGAAAATCTAATAAAATATTGATCCAGTGATGTTTTTGGAATCATATTTTAAGGATTAAATATATTCAAAATACCAGATAGGTATTAATTTAAGGCACAAGTCTTAAGTCAATAACTACTGACCTTCAAGTCTTATATTTTTTCCTTTCTTTTTTTAATAATTGCATGATTGGCACTTATATAATAAAATAATGGATACATAACTTAAGTTTTATAATGCACATACATTCATACTACATTTCACAGCAAGATAAGTGCTTCTGATTCCCTTAAGACAACATTATGCTTTGTTGGATACCACTTATATGGGACAGTCTATGCACCAAAAAATTACCTCATTACAAAATATGTAAAAAGATGAATAGCTAACGTGGAGTTGTCATAATTAGCAAAATCAAAAGAAGGTCATTTGTTTGATCTGGTAGCCCTAAGATAGAATCAGTTTCAAAATATAAGGTATAACATTCATAGTGAAACAAAGCAGTGTGGGATCCTTAGATAATTCTTCCATCTTTTGGGTGTATGTGTGCATGTGATATATGCACATATGTGCAGAGTTGTGTGCCCCATGAATACATATTGGGTGTCCAGAGCAAGACACTGGGTGTCCTCTATTATTCTTCCACCTTATTTACCCGAGACAGAGTCACTGAACATGAAGTTCCCTCTTTTCCAGTTAAGCTGGATGACCTGGGAGCCTCAGAAATCCTCCTATCCCCACCTTCCTCCGCACTGGAATTGCAGTTGTTCACAGCCATGCCTGACTTTGTAAATGTGAGCTAAAGAGCCAAACCAGGTCCCCATGCTTGCATTGCAAGTCCTCCTACCAGCAGACCCATCTCCCCAGCCCAATAATTGTAAAATTGAACTTTCAGTTAAAACAAAGACCTTAAAATATTTTCAGGGATACTTGATTTTATAATATACTATGAGAAATTTAAAAAGTAAAATAATATTTGCCATTTTCAAAATCAATTTTTCTGAAAAATGACAAAAGCATTTTCTTTACACTGTCCCGCAATTAAATTTAAATGACAATGTAATTTATTTATATTTGAAAAACTGTTTGGTAATTATACCTGCACCAATAATTTTGATGTATGAGTATATTAGTTGTCTTTCTTATTAAGATAAATACCTGGCAAATATTAGTTTAAGTAAGGAAGGGTTTATTTTAGCTTATACTTTGAGGTTACAATGCAACATGGAAGGAAAGCATGGAAGCTGGTCACACTGTGCTCTTACTCAGGAAGCAGAGAGTGATGCACTCTCATGCTGTTAGTTTTCACCTTTAGATACAGGCCAGGATCTCAGCCAATGAAATGATACTAACCTTTTCATGTTAATTAACCTAATCTAGAACATTTCTCACAGGCATGATCAGAGGCTAACATAATCTAGAAAATCTATAGGAATGCCTAGATACTAACCTAATCGAGATAATCTCTCCCAGGTGTTCTGAGGTACTGTCAAGGTCAAGTTGTTGATCAATATAATCCTTCACAATCAGTCAGAGAAGAGGCATTATAAAATTTGCCAGACAATGACTAATTATCTGATTTATGTCAATAGGGTAAATTATGAAGCAATTAAATTTTATATACCTATTCTGCATTGATTAACTAAGCTTTTCATTTTATTCCATGAATACCCAATTATTATTACTTTAAATCTAGCAATTAACTCTTACATGACATCTAGGTATATGTACAAGTAGGTTTAATAAGTAATGTTAAGCAATAGAAAAGTATTTTAAGGATTTCATAATAAAATAATTCTGTTATAATATATGTTCAGAATCACTGCTTAAGACATCTTCTTGGGGATTCATAATGCATTTTGTGATTTGTGTCATGGTTTGCATGCCTACCATTCTCACACTCAGGAGATAAAAATAGGAAGATCAGAAGTTCAGAGAAGCCCTCAACTACATAGTGAACTTGAAGCTAGCCTAAGCTACCTGAAACCATCACAAATATAACCATAATTTATGCAAGAGATTCTTTCAGGGCTGGAGAGACGGCTTAGCGGTTAGGCGCTTGCCTGTGAAGCCTGAGGACCCCGGCTCGAGGCTCGATTCTCCAGGACCCACGTTAGCCAGATGCACAAGGGGGCGCACGCGTCTGGAGTTCGTTTGCAGTGGCTGGAGGCCCTGGCGCGCCCATTCTCTCTCTCTCTCTCTCTCTCTCTCTCTCTCTGCCCATCGCTTTCAAATAAATAAATAAAAATAAACAAAAAATTTAAAAAAAAAAAAAAAAAAAAAGAGATTCTTTCAATTCATGATGAAGAAAATGTGAGATTATTAAAAATTCCACCCCACTTAAAAAGAAAAGGAAGAGTTAAGATTTGCAGAATAGGCCTACATAAGTATTTATCATGTTTAAAATGGTGAAATAGCAATATTAGACTATTAGATATTTGTTTTAGAAAATAAACATAAACATCTTTACCTAAGAATATAGTTTATAAAATAAAAAAAATCAGATACATTGACTAATAACTATCTCAAAATTAGGTACAATTGGCAAAGTCTGCTTGATTTATTGAACAAATGCCTGGCTGTGAAATAGTGTTGAATCTAAGCTTTACAGAATCATTTCTAAATTTAAATTATACCTTATTATTTATCTTACTAATAATTATTCTAATAATTATTTGGTGTCCAAGCATGGCATTGCTATGGATTTTGTCCATCTTAATTTTTGGCAGACTGCCTGATTCCACTTCAGTAAGGAATCTTCCTTATGATACCATGTCTTTGTGATAACCACAGGGACTTAGTGATCTTTCATTTTTATTTCCCCTGAAAGGCATTTACTGCAACAGAACCTGGGACGGCTGGCTGTGCTGGAATGATGTTGCAGCAGGAACTGAGTCCATGCAGCACTGCCCTGATTACTTTCAGGACTTTGATCCTTCAGGTAGCAAACAGAAATTGACAAATCCTCTTGGCATCTATTTAATAAACACCAGATTTGCTAAATTATTGCTTTCTTTTTTCTTCTTTAAATTTAAAGAAAAAGTTACCAAGATCTGTGACCAAGATGGAAACTGGTTCAGACATCCAGCAAGCAACAGAACATGGACAAATTATACTCAGTGTAATGTTAACACACATGAAAAAGTGAAGGTATGTAATAATAACTGTGCACTAAAAATTGCAAATTGAAACAGGAATCTGCCCAGTATTCCATTAGTAAACCATTTTCTAAAATAATCAGAAGAGAAATGAAGAAAAATATCTGTGGGAAGAATTCTTATTAACTCCTCCACTATATTTGGGAGGCTATCCTGTTAGGTAACAGGGTATTTACAAGTCAATGTCTCAGTATTACGGTTTCAAATTTTCCAGAGAAAACACACTTGAAAAGTGTAAGAAAAGGGACAAAAAACTTGTATTTCTAGTGGAGTTCCAAGTACCTCAGAAATTGTGCTTAAGCAAACAGGATAAACTCCGCAGGGTGTGAATCTCCTATCTCCCCCCTCCATGGAAGGCACTCATTCTGATTGGCTGTTAGGACCCCTTACTCATACTCCCACTGTGAAACCCAGCACTAAAGCCAAGGTTAACTGCATTTGTCACAATAATGATGCTTGACTGGAAGTGTTTCCATGTGTTTACATTCGTGGGGGTATTATTCAAACTGTGGATCTTAATATGTGATTTCCTGTCATTGCTGTGTGGCCTTGGCAAATGATTTAATGAATCTACCTCAGTACCCTTGTGTATAAAATGGGGTAGCAGTAAATTTCACCCAAAGGCTTTCAGAAGACTAAGCATATGGAAGCCCTCAGTAACTAACTGCTAGCTATCCCTGTATTTTCAATCATATATATACCACAACCAGAAGATAGTTAAACTACATTTGCATAGATCACATGGTCTCATTACTTGCCACAATAAGATCTGCTTCAGTCTAAAATTTGTGAAAAAAAAAAAAAAAAGATAAGCCCAATTGGGAAAGAAAGCCTTATCTGGCATTTTATTGTGGACAAATCAAATCACCCAGAATTGTTTGATTCTAATGTTTTTTTTTTTTTTTCTTTCATTTTTCAAGGCAGGGTCACTCTAGCTCAGGCTGTATTCTCAGGGTGGCCTCGACCTCACAGCCATCCTCCTCCTACCTCTGCCTCCGAGTGCTGACATTAAAGGCATGTGCCACCATCCCCAGCAGATTCTAAATATTTTTTTAAAAATTGATTTTATGTACTTTATGTAGTAGATCAGTAAAAGTATTTCTTCATAAGTCTAATAATGTGATTTTTAATTTCTTATAAAAGTGCATGTGACTTATGAATTACAGTAAGTTACTTGCTAAATGTGCATAGATATTCTTCATTCCAGATGCATTCACACATATATTGGTTTGTAAGCATATCATTGTAAGCTTATTAAAATACATTTTTAGAAATGAAAATTATTCAGTTGAATTTGATATCACACATATGTAGGGTTTTAGACACATAGAGGATTACAATGAGTGTTTTCTCCTTCTCACACAAACAACAGACTGCCCTGAACTTGTTCTACCTTACTGTGATTGGACATGGATTATCCATTGCATCTCTGCTCATCTCACTTGGCATATTCTTTTATTTCAAGTAAGTATATTCAAATATTTTAAAAATTTGTCAACTAACTTTGGTGAATTGAAGTCATATATATATATATATATTATATATATATATATATATATATATATATATATATATCTCATGTGCTGACAAAATTTTCAAACTATGGATTTATTATTTAAAATGAGTTGGAATATGTTAACTTTATTTTAGTTTTGTAAAATATGTGCTGTTGGCACATGCCTGTAATCTTACCACATGGGAAGGGGAGTGTTGTAGTCAGATCCATGTTTCTGGGAAGAACATACAATCAGGCATATTTAATGGGAGGAGATTTATTTCAAACTTGCTGATTCAAGGGAAGTTCCATCAGTGACTGAGGAGGTTGACTCCCTTTCACAGATCCAAGCAGAGAGAAAGAACGAACATCCAACACCACAAAACTGCAACGTCCAGAGCTCCAACTGCTCTCTCCACACTTTTGGGCTGGAATCAAGATCAGACACAAAATGCACCTTATGCTGGATCCCAGGATCCACTTCTGTGACACCTCCTCCAGCCCAGCTGATGGAGACCCAAGTTATAAGCTTATGTTTTCTTTTTTAAAATATATTTTTTATCTATTTGAAAGACAGAAAGAGGCAGAAAGACAGAGATAGAGAGAGAGAGAGGGAGAGAGAGAAGGGGAAAGAGAGAGAGAGAGAATGGGTGTGCCAGGGCATCAAAGCACTGCAAAGGATCTCCAGATGCATGCACCACCTTGTGCTTCTGGCTTATATGGGTCCTGGGTAATCAAACCTGGGTCCTTTGGCTTTGCAGGCAAGCACCTTAACCACTAAGCCACCTCTCCAGCCCAAGCTTATATTTTTTTTCAAAAATTTTGTTTATTTTTATTTATTTATTTGAGAGTGACAGACAGAGAGAAAGAGGGAGAGAGAGAGAGAAATAAAAAGAGAGAGAGAGGGAGACAGAGAGAGAAAATGGTTGTGCCAGGGCTGAAGCCACTGCAAATGAACTCCAGAGTGTGCACCACCCTGTGCATCTGGCTAACATGGATCCTGGGGAATCAAGCCTCGAACTGGCGTCCTTAGGCTTCACAGGCAAGCTCTCAAACGCTAAGCCATCTCTCCAGCCCCCAGGCTCATGTTTTAATAAAACACCTAAGAGGAGTAGGAGGACCAGGAGCTCATCTTCAGCCTTGGTAATTGTAGCAAACAGCTTCAGGTTCACTGAGATGAACTTCCAGACCAGGCACAGTTATGGAGGAAGGGATATATTTTGACGCCTACAGATCCAGGGAAGTTCCATAAATGGCAGAAGAAGCTGGCCTGCCTTTACAGGCCCAAGCAGAGAGAGAGAGAGAAGCACAAGCCAAAAGCCACAGCACACTTTGCATATCTTCAGATTGAAATCTGAAAACCACCACCACACCTAAAGATCCACCCAGTGACATGGCCTCCAGCCAGGTGGCTAAAGATGCAAACTACAAACAAATAAACAACTGAATATATTGGGGGCCATCTATTCTATTCAAACCACCACATTCTGCCCCTGGCCCCCAATAGATTTACAACCATCACACATTGTAAATTGTACTCAGTTCAATTTCGAAGGTCCCCACAGTCTTGACCAATTTAAGCTATTAAGACCTATAAAATCAAGCAACTTAAACACTTCTAACATATAAAGGCACAGAGTAAACATTTTCAACTGGTATAAGGCATAGCAAGGAGAGACTAAAACAATGCAAACTCAACCACCATCAAACAAACATCAATCTTCTGCAGTTTAAGTTCAATACAACCAGGGACTGACAGTCTCCAGATTTTCCAATTCTGCCCCTCCAGCTGGGCAGAGTAGCTGGGGAACACTTCCATCTCAGGCCAATAGTACGCTCTATGGTAGTGCTTGCATAGTCCTGGTATATCCAAAACATCTTGAGGTCTTCACGTAAACCACAGGTCCATCTTCCAAAGGCTCAGCCTATCAGGGCATCAGGCCCTACCTCATGGTGCATCTCAGCAGCAGCTCCTGGAAGCATGTGCAATTCACGACCACTCCTCACATTTTTCATGCTTCTGAAACCAATACCAGGTGTGCAGGGCACAGCCATATTCTTAATTCACAGACAAAATAAATTATAACCTTGAAAAGCAGGTTCCTTCTCCAGTCAACTCTTTCCAAAAGTGTTTGCATTTCTATGATAGTCTTTCCTCAGGCATCCTTTCCACGGTAAAGCAATTGGACCATCTTCCTTTAAGATTGCTAATGTGTTTGACAATAGCAGATTCAGTAACCTAAAACCAGTCTCAGTGCCTGTAATTTTAACTTGTTTGAGGTTTTCCAGCTTAGAATCTTAAATCTCTCAGTCCAATCTTTAGCCAAGCACATCAGTCCACTACAAATTTAACCTTGATCAAACTCTCTGGGCCTGGGCAGCAGGACACAGTCAGCCCTTATGCCACTAGCCCAGTTCCAACAAAGTCCTCTGCAGTCTTTCCTTCCCCTTAGAAAGCTCATACGCCAAGCCACGAAGTTCAATGCTGTCTGCACTTAGCATTTTCAGACTCTCATCAGAATAGTCCATAAAACTTGGCTTACCACTCCAGAAGACATCTTTAGTTGCAAGCACCAAGTCCATGCCTATTCCTCCAAAACAAAGGTTCCAAAAGAACAACATGCACGTGGCCAGGTACATCTCAGCCCACTCCTCAGTACCAAGTTCTGTAGCAGACAGCTTCAGGTTCACTGAGACGAACTTCCAGACCAGGCACAGTTATGGAGAAAGGATATTTATTGACGCCTACAGATCCAGGGAAAGTTCCATAATGGCAGAAGAAACTGGCCTGCCTTTACAGGGCCAAGCAGAGAGAGAGAGAGAGAAGCACCAGCCAAAAGCCACAGCACACTTTGCATATCTTTAGATTGAAATCTGAAAACCACCACCACACCTAAAGATCCACCCAGTGACACTGCCTCCAGACAGGTGGCTAAACATGCAAACTACAAACAAATAAACAACTGAATATATTGGGGGCCACCTATTCTATTCAAACCACCACAGTAATACAGCAAATTTTAGGCAAGGCTGGGCTACATGAAACACTGTTTCAAAAGCAAGGAAACAAACAGAAGAAAACTCTATAGGAGGTGGATAAAATATTTTAACCTTAATCTGATAATAATAGCAGGTGTATTGGTTACTTTACTCATTGTTGTGACCATGAATCTCACAGGAAGTGTTTAAAGAAGAAAAGGTTTTATTCTGGCTTGCAGTTGCAACGGGTACATTCAACCCTGATAA
This sequence comes from Dipus sagitta, assembly GCA_036346955.1. NCBI lineage: Eukaryota > Metazoa > Chordata > Mammalia > Rodentia > Dipodidae > Dipus > Dipus sagitta. Next base: position 51,802,686 of record CM070774.1, read on the forward strand.
TGAAGGCATGGTGGCAGGAGCAGGAGACCAGCTAGTCACATTGTAGCTATAATCAGGAAGCAGAGATAGAAGCAGAGTCTTTAAGTTTTGCATTTCTTTATGTATTCTAGATATAAGCTCCCTGTCTGGAGTATAGATGGCAAAGATTTTCTCCCACTGAGGCTGTCTGCTCATGACACTGCTACCCTCTGTTGTGCAGGGCTTTTTAAATGTCATATGATCAAATTTATTGCTTCTTAGGGCTAGTTTCAGTGATGTTGAGGTTTTAGTCAGAAATGTCCATGTCTATATCATGGAGTGTTTTTCTTATGTTTCTTATAGTATTTTCAACATTTTAGGTTGTACATTAAGGTCTTTGATCTATTTTAAATTTATTTTGGTACAGGGGAGATATACAATTTCTTTCTTCTACAGGTGGTTATTGAGGATTGACCACACAATTTGTTGCATAGGTTTTTTTTTCCAGTGTATATTTTGAGACACTTTTATCAAATATTAAGTCACCATAGTGTGCATTTATTTCTGGTTTCTCTATTCTGTTTTATTGATCTGCATGTCTGTTTTGTGATAGTGTCACCATTTCTTTATTAGTATGGCTCTGTAGTATAATTTGAGGATGGGTATTTTGGTTACCTTCTTCCAGCATTCATTCTGATTGAGATTGCTTTGGCTCTTTGTGGTCTGTGTTTTGCCATATGAAAGTTTGTATTGCTTTTTCTAGTTGTGGGAAGAATGTCATTGAACTTCTGATAGGGATTGCATTGAATCTGAAGATCAGTATTGGGAATAGAGACATTTTCACAATATTAAATCTTCTAGAAGCATGGCAGTTGTTTTCATTATCTAGTGTCTTAACATGTCCATTGTAGAAGTCTTTCACTTTCTTTCCTTGTTACCTTTATTCTTTTTGGAGCTATTATGAATAGGATGATTTTCATACTTTCTCAATCAAGAAGCTTTTTGATGTAGGTATGAATATATATATATATATAAACTTACCTTTCAAAGTCTTAGAATGACTTGATCAATCTGGCTCTTGAAATGTACCATTTCAAAAGTATCTCAAAAACAACACTTTCAAAAAAATTCGTAACATCTGTCTCCTGTAGCCCTAAAATGAATTTTCTTCCAGAGAAACTCATCATTGGCACTGAAACACAGTTGCATTCATCATAAATTTAGCATTAGTCTGAGATTCTCTTCTCTCCTCTTTCTGCCTTATAATTTGTTTTAACTTTATGTTCCCAATTTTTGGACTCCTGTTTGCATCATTTTTAATGCCATCTCTACCAACTCAGTCCCAGGTAGCCTTAACAGACCTGCTGTCTCTATTCAGCTGTAAATAATGTATCCAGAATAGTACCCTTCAAGATTTGGATTGAATATAGATCTTACTTTCTCGCTCTTTGTTTTAACGTTTTCTTTCTTTCTTTTTTTTATATTTCCTACTGTGGTTTATACAAAATCAAAATCATTAATGGACCTTGTCTATTTTTGTGTCTCCTCCATAGCCTGGTTAAATGTATTCATCTTTCTGACCTACATTTAATCATCATTTCCTCAGTAGAATCATCATGGATTCCTTAGTGTGGTATTTAAAAAAAAAACTGTAATTAATTACAGTGGACATGGAATAAAATTTTAATACCATTTTGGGAGATGAGCATCTCTGCAAATTAAAAAAAATATTACAGCTGAGACTCTTCAGATTAAATTGTCTCTTTTTATTTTTTATATAATAAGCCAAAACATGCAAGCTCATTAAATTTCTAAAGGTGATGAAGTTGAGAAGTATTTCAAGTATCTTCCATATTAAATCAAATAGTCAGATAGAGAACAGTGCTCTAGAATTCCAGACAACTTTGGATTTAATAAAGATGTAAGTAAAGAACAATGCATTTCATAAAGTGAAACCCAAAATTAAGACTGTTTCATGTGGGAGATCTCAACTTCTATTAGAATGTATACTCACTATGCACTAGTGAGGTGAGAGTGAGGCTGCTGATAAAAACAATAACGCAACCCAGATGATCCTGGTCAGAGTATGGATTCATTAAGTTTTTTTTTTCTTTTTTAATGTTGGAGTCATCTAAATTTCTAATAAGACCATTTGCTTACTCTGTTCCCAATGAGACAGTAAAACACTGTACCTTACTTTTCAGGAAGGTGACATTAAATCATGAAAGATTAAAATATATAATGTTTAGCATATGACTTTAGAAATCCAAATCACAATCATTACAAATAGAGTTTGAATAACAACAAAGAGAGAAAAATACCTTTGAATAAATTTTAAAAATCCTACTTGCTAAATAAAATGAGTGATTACCTGACTGGTCAATGGGCCTTGTTGTGACTTAAAATTTTTAGACATAAACCATAAACCAACATATCAATACTGCTGGTCTGGGCTATTCCAGTGCTGGGCTCATAGCTCAACCTGAATTTTCATAGTGTTCTTTAAAAGCACAAGTATACATGAATTAAGAAATAATGGTGTATTAGGTTTTAGAATATGTTATTTTATAAATCAAAGTACATAGTGTCAATACAAGGCAAGCTTTTACTTTAGAAAGTATGTTGCAAGGTAAAAGCAATCTACATAGCTAAACTATCATTGATAAAAAGAAAAACAATATTTGATCAATATTCTGAGGTCTCCATATCTATATTTTAAAATGTATTAAAAGTGAATAATATAAAGCCAGGATCCACAAGACAAAATTTTAATTGAAGACTTAAGACCTCAGAATATTTTATCTATGGAAATATGCTATTCTAAAACAAATAATATATACATCCCAAGTATATTAGATTAAAAGATACAATATATAGATACCTTCCTCATTCTGACAGAGAAGCCAGAAATTTTATTATACCAAATATTGTCTTCATGATTGGCATATAAATACCCTGCTGTTTAGAAAAGAACAACTAAAAATTAGATATCATTATATGTAATAAATGTATGTGTTTACTTGCTAATTTTTATTATTAAAATTATGAATGAATATGGACATTGAAAATTTATTTAAATATCTGTTGACTGTTAGTATTTCTTCATTTGTGAAATGATACATTTATCCATTGGCAGGTTTGTTTTCCTGGTATTTAATTTTTCAATTGTTTATATGTTTTAGATTTCAGGAACCTATCTGAAGAATATCTGCCACAATTTTCTCCCATTAATTAGATTTTTTTGTTAACCCAACTATAATTTCCTTTGCTGTGCAGAAAATTTTTAATTTCATATAGTCCCATTTGCTGATTCTTGTGTCTATTTCCTGTGCTATTGGAGTCCTTTTCAGAAAGTGCTTACTAATTCCTGCAAATTCCAGTGTATTACCAATGGTTTTCTCTGGTAATTTCAGTGGTTCTGGTTTTCTGTTAAGGTTTTTGATCAATTTTGAATTGAAATCTAGGTAGAGTGAGAGTGTGGAACTTATTTAAGTTTTCTAGAAGTGGGTATCCAGTTTTTTAGGCTCATCTGTTGAATAGGCTATCTTTGCTCTAGTGTATGATTTTGATTTCTTTGTTGACAATCAGATAACCATAGCAATGTGGATTATTTCCATGTCCTCTACTCTAGCCTATTGTTTTAAGAGTCTTTTTTGTGCCAATATCTTGCTGTCATTGTCACTATGTTCTGTGCTCTAAGTTAAAGTTGAGGACTGTGGTACCTCCAGCAGTGTTCTGCGCAGGTTTGCTTGGGCTGTGAGTAGCCTTGTGTTTCCATCTGTTTTTTTTTTCTAGTCCTGAGAAGAGTGTCATTGAAAATTTGATGGGATTTGTATTGAATCTGTAAATTATTATTATAGCATATGAAAATTAAGTAAATGTAACTCATTGTATAAATAAACTTAAGACAGAAATCATATGATAATCTTGATATATCAAAAACAGGCATCTGACAAAGTTCAATATGCCTTCACAACGAATGTATTGTAGAAATTAGGAGTAAGATGAAATATATATCAAAATAAGAATGATTGTATATGACAAAGCAATAGCTGACATTACACTGAATGGTGCCCATTATCTCCACTCTTACTCAGTATAGTATTTGAAGTGTTAGCTACAGCAATAAGAGAAGAGAAGGACATAAAAGGAATAAAAGTGGGAAAAGAAATGAAACTACCCCTATTTACAGATGATATGATGCCATAATTAAGTGATCAAATAGACTCTACAAGAAAACTCCTAGTTAATAAATTCAGTGAAGTGCCAAGGTACAAGATGAATGCATAAAACAAGTTGCTTTCATATTTTCTAAAAATGGACTTTCTTGGGAAGAAATTAGGAAAAAATTTCCCATGCACAATAGCTTCCAAATAAGGTAGAGTATCTAGGATAAGCCTTAGCAAGGGTATGAAAGACCTCTACAGAAAAATAAAAGCTAAACAATTAAAACTTTAGTGGACTATAAAAAAAGAAAAAAAAGAATATACCAAATGAAGAGATCCCATATGTTTCTGAATTGGTAGAATCAATAGTGTTAAATGGATTTATTACATAACTTTTTATAGACTGCAAATCATTACCTTGTTTGTACCTAAATTTATGCTTAAAGCACAATGTACTATTATTCATTCTCTATTACTGAACTCAAGATAGAATCTTTCAATGATGAGCTAATATGATAAGCACACACTTGAATTTGGACATTACGTAGTTTTAATGAATCAGGTAAGTCAGGGTTTAAAACGTGGGATATGTATTTAATCTCATTGTCATCACTTACTACTAAAACCCACCCTGGCTATCTCTGCTTTTATGTGCTCTCAGGTAATTTTATTTTTCTTTGAATTGGTCAAGATGTTTTAAAAAGTATTGAGCAAAATAGGAGGCTGGAGAGATGGCTTAGTGTTTAAGGCATTTGCCTCAAAAGCCAAAGGACCTCAGTTTGATTCCCCAGGACCCAAGTAAGCCAGATGCACAAAGTGGCACATGCATCTGGAGTTCGTTTGCAGTGGTTGGAGGCCCTGGACTGCCCATTCTCTCTCTCTCTTTCTCTGTCTCTCTGTCTCTCTGTCTCTCTCTCTCTCTCTCTGTGTCTGCCTCTTTTCCTCTCTTGCTCTCTCAAATAAATAAATAAAATTTTTTAAAATGATGAGAGTTACATTTTAAGCCTAGGGAATGGCACAATTGGTAAAATGCTTGCCTCTCAAGCCTGAGGACCTGTGTTTTGTTGCTAGTATCCACACAAAATGCCGGGCATGATGGTGCACACTTGTAATTCTAGTGCTGGGAAGGCTGACAAGGGGATCTGGGACACACTGGCTAGCTAGGCTATGAGTTTCAGGGCAGTCAGATATTCTGTCTCAGAGTAGGCAGATGATATTTCAGAGGATGACACTGGAAGTCATCCCAGGTCTCCACAAGCACACACATGCATGCACACTAACATATACTTCTGTACCCAGACACGTATGAACGCACATAAATGCATACATATACACATGCTTTAAAATGAGCTATTAATTCACTATGGAACTTGAACTATATTTATACAGCTATTCAGCATCATCCTTATATCACAGTAATACTAGTATTAAAAATATATTTGTGGGCTGTAGAGATGGCTTAGGGTTTAAGGTGCTTGTCTGCAAAGCCAAAGGGCCTAGGTTCAACTCCTCAGGACATGGGACATGTAAGCCAGATGTACAGGGTGACACATGTATCTAGAGTTTGTTTGCAGTGGTTGGAGGCCCTGAAATGCCCATTCTCTCTATATATGCACCCCCCACCTGCTTCCTTATCTCTCAAATAAATTATATATATTCATGGTATTTGTTAGCATAGAGCTATAGGAACTCAGAGGAAGGAAATACTGATCCTGATTTATGAGTCCGAGTTCATAAGGTGATGCTGCTATTGAAAAATGCTTCACTGATGAGTCAATTTTCAATAAGTAGAAATTGTGAATCAGGCCTCCTGCATTCTCATAGGCAGGAGCTCTTCATACCATCTCCTTTTTTCTTCTTTTAAATTATTAAACTCTCTAGAATTCTAAAAAATAAATTTTAAATCTGAAACCATGAAGAAATTATTTACTATCTGGGTTTACTTATTTCACAGTAATGAGCTATCTTCTTTAGGATCCCTTATTGGGCTTATTATTTTATCATTTTTAAATGATTAATTTGAATATCAAGAAGCAAAGCTATAAATTCTTTTTATTTGTTATGCATTCTCAGGCTTCAGGTCAAATTTGAGAAACCACCTTATGTCTCAACCACACATGGCATTTCAAAGACCCTTTATGCATGTAAACACCATTTAAGATAGGCATAGTGTTGTCAGGTTCAGACAGGCAGAACAAAAAGTTTTCAGATTTGAGCTTTGTTACTATTTTGCTTCATAGTGTGGTGCAGGTCCATTACTTTTGCTAGTCACGTTTTATATATACTCACTGCAGAAAATATTGGTTTCTAAATCACAAATTATTATGCAAGCTATCATAATAACAGCATTGTCAGTGAGATACAGTGTCTGGGTCAACAAATGCTATCCATTATTGGTATAGATTTCACTCTTTCTTATTTGTACATTAAAGGGTTTAAATATTGATAATTACCCCTGGGAAGTATACTATGCCAATAGAATACTTAAAATTAAAAATAAAGAACAGAATGTTGGGTTTTAGGTGTGCCACATTAAAAATAAAGGACAGAACGCTGCATTTTAGATGCTCCATGTATATGACAAAAGTATCAGAATGTCTATGTTGAAAATAATAATGGAATGACATTTTGTGAAATAAAGTAATTATGTAATTGTATCATAAAAGACTATGGTTAAGCAAATCAGTTAAATCTAACAAAAATTATGGCCACAAGATATCATGTATCTTAGTCCATAATTGGATCCATATCAAAGAATGTACAGACAACAGATTGTTAGCTCCAGGAGCAAAACACTTGTTTCTATTTCATTTTTTCACAGATGCTACAGTTTACCCTAGTATTATGTACATAGTAGGCACTCAATGCATTTCTGGGGAATGAAAACATGAATGACTATGTAGCTTACTCTGGGACTAATTTTTTTCATATCTTAACTGTGATCTTTAACAAATTCTTTGAGCTTATCTGTCCTGTGTTGTCTCCATCAGCAAAGAAAGAAAGTAGACTAGAATTAATTCTAGTCAGTAGAAGTTGTTTAAAATAAGATGTGAAACTGCAGCTAGAACAAAGGAAGACCAGAGAGAAATCAAACACTTATGAAGTGTGTTCATAGGCATGGACAATACAAATTAACTTTTTTCAAGTAAACTGGCAACAATTTCTAGAAGAATTGATGTTTCATATATCATTTTATCTAAAAATCCACCAACATATTTTTAGCTTCTTTATACACTTTCTCATATTTCAGTCTTCATCAGCTAGTCTCTAGTAGAGGAAATGTTTTTTCTTCTCTTTTGTTACTTGAGGGTCATCCAGACTAATAAAAACCAAGAACTATACAAAATGTTGACTTAGGGTACTGTTTTTTTTTTTTTATTTTGAAAAGAAAGAGAAAATTCTTCTACTCATCCATCCTTTAAATTAGAAGCAGAGAACATGAAATGCTATTCACTAAATATATTTGTTTCATATGAGAGCCAAGTAAAGAGTCAGAGCAGGAGATGAAAAGAAAGAGAACAGAAAGGAAGGGAGGGAGAGAGAGAGAGAGAGAGAGAGAGAGAGAGAGAGATCATAATTTAGGGGTTTGCCAAGCCCTGAAAGGCAATAATTCTTACTCATAATAATCTCTGGAAAAAAACAAAGCAGAACCCTTTAGATAAGAATAAGTAAACTTTAATGGAATTAGTCACAAGTTATATTTTAATTACTGTATAAAATCTGAAAGCACAGAAAACCTGATCCTGACTTTCAACTCAGATAAAAGTCTTCATCTTGTTGCACATAAAAGAGAGCATTGCTATCTCTCTAGTTTATGAGGGAAGCATAGTTCATTTTTGTTTATATTGTTTTTTGGTTGGAAGACCATCTTTGCAAAAATTTCAGACACATACTAATTCTAAGATATTTTAAAACATGTTGCATCCTTGCAGCTACATAAAATTTTGTTTCCAGTTATTAAAATAAGTTCCAAATAAAATTCAGAAAAAAACTTCTTTTCCAGTTATTGAGGCAAGCGTTCTAAATTTACCATACTGAAGGGGACTTCTCATGCTTCTACTTAGACTTTATTCTTACACTTTCTAAGATAAATGAACCAATGTCTCACCATTTTGTTTTGCACTGTATCTGACTACTTTATATTCTCTCTCTCTCTCTGTGTGTGTGTGTGTGTGTGAGTGCACATTCATGTTTAAGGTAGGGTGGGCACATGCACAGCACATGTATGGAGGTCAGAGAACAGTTCTCAGTTGGCAATCCTTGCCACCCATCTCATTTGTGGCAGGGTCTATTCAAGCTACCCACTTTGTCAGGACAGCTGGCTCCTGAGCTTCCAGCAGATCACCTGCCTCTGCCTCTCTTCTTGCCATAAACATGCTGGGTTTATAGACAACTGCTCAAGCACCAGCTCAGGTACTCACACCTGTGCAGCAAATGTGTTAATCCACTGAGCTATCTTCCCAGCCTCTGTATCTGAATATTTATTTTTCAAATTGTATTTTACTTCCAGTCTCTTCATTTAAAGAAAATATAGTATTTTCTCAAGCTATAATTTTTCTCCTGAACTATAACTCCACTTTTTTCTTTCTTTCTTTCTTTCTTTCTTTCTTTCTTTCTTTCTTTCTTTCTTTCTTTCTTTTTTTTCATGGTAGGGATTCACTCTAGCTCAGGCTGACCTGGAATTCACTATGTAGTCTCAAGGTGGTCTCAAACTCATGGCAATCCTCCTATTTCTGCCTCCCAAGTGCTGAGATTAGAGGCATGTGCTACTATGCCTGGCTTCCATTTTTAATTTTAAAGACCACTAACTTAAGGAAATCCTACTTTGAATCTTGTTCTACACATCATTCTGATAAAACTGTTTGGAAAATCAACATGTTAACTCAAGTATTTCATTTATAACTTGAAGAGTTTACCCTGTCAGAGATTTGACAGGGGTGAGTTCAAAAGCAGCTATCTAACATTCCCTGAACAGGAACTGGTTCATTTTCAAGTATGTTTTACATTCTGTTTCTAAAATCCATGCTATTCTGTCTTATGCATGGGTCCAGGATTCCTCTTGGTTATCACTGCATATTGTTACCAAAATATACTTTTCCTTACTGTAGTTTATCAAATGATGTCAAACTTCAAGTTATATTGTTGTTAATATATTGAAATCTATAATTCTCATACTGAATATTGGGAAAGTGGAAACAATTCCCATTTAATAATATGAGTCTCCATTGGAAAATTTTAAATCTATATCAACTATAAATACATACTAAAATAATTGCCATTACACCTTAGAATATCAGGTTTGAAAAAGTACACATCAGGGAGAGTTGTAATGAATCTTTGCCATAATAAAATTGAAGTTGTTGATTTATTGAAGAGAGTGCCAGGTGCAGAAATGTAAGCAAATAATTGCACTGGAGAGTAGAGCTTATTTTCATTTATTTATTAGACAGACAGAGAGAAAGGAAGAGACAAAGAGAGAGGGAGAGAGAGAGAGAGAGATAATGGATGTGCCAGGGCCTCCAACCATGGCAAACAAAGTCCAGATGCATGAACCACATTGTGCATCTGGCTTATATGGATCCTGGAGAATCAAACCTGGGTTATTTGGCTTTGCAGGCAAGCACCTTAACCTCTAAGCCATCTCTACAGACCCAGAGCTTATTTTAAATAATAAATGTATATATAACATGTGAATAAATTCAGTCAAACCTCAAAACTGAAGAAGTATCTTTCTAGTATTCAGGAAACATAAAACCTAAGAATGACTGAGTTTTATACTTCAGTTTGGTGATAGTATATACACATGTGAAAATGGAGTGCTTAAAAAGATGATGATAATTTTAAAAAATAGAAAAAAATTTAAAGAGTTCTCCACTAGTAAGTCAGGCAATTAGACATAAGGAGGATGAGGCTTAGAATAAAGCAGTTATTCGGAGTTATATGCTCTTTAATCTTCCTCACCTGTAGAATAGGAAAAATGCAGACTCTGGCTTTATTCTCTGTCCATCTCTGTTCTTGTTCCTGAAAACAGTAAACTCACGAAGCACTTGGGGTGTCTCCTCTGTATGAAATCCTTGTATGCCTCGCCTCTCATCTCATTTTAGTGCTGCCTTGAGAATTCCAACCACTTTGGCCACAGTTTTTTTTTTCCTGTCCCTTAATCACATCATAATTTCTAAAAAGCACATATCGCTATTGGAAATTATATTAAGTATCCATTTACCTTCCATCACAGCAAGTTAAAGAGATCAGGGTCCTGCTTCATATGATTCACAACTCTTTCTCCAGAATCTAGGACCAATTCCCAATAAATTAATATATAATAACAAATGATAGCTAAACGAATAACTAAGTACATAAAACAGTATTGCTTAAGATCTTCAAAATCATAATTGAATAATTCATTTAATAAATGTATGGCCTTGAGCAACCTCCTTCAACTTTACTAAAGGATTTGTTTATGAGGTTGTTAAATTACTAATTATTGCTTATCTCTGTGCCTGGGATATATTAAGGGCTCAATAAATGGTGGCTATTATCATTATAAATTTTACCTCAGAAAGGGGATTTGTTTGTTTATGGATTGTAAGAATTACAAGGGTTGAAACACTATTTCTTCTTCTGAGGATTTCCTGTCCATTAGGAGACTAGAGATGGCACTTGTACAAGGACAGTTCACAGAGAGGACATCAGTGGGCCACAGAATGAGCTCGCTGCTCCTAGCAGCCCTGCTGTTCCACTGAGCACCAGTCCGGAAAGCTAGGCTGGATGAGGAGGTAGCAAGATGGTGAGCTAACAACCATGTCTTTGCCAGAGAGGGACTTTTTTGTTTGTTTTATTTTCTTTTTATTTGGGCTTTCACTGGCCCCAATTCATTTTCTAGGATGTAACATTTGTTTCATTTCCCCCTAGGGGAAAATATTTTTTGCTGTTGTCCCTCTTCCCATGGTCCCTTGTGAGATTTAGTTGCCCCTCTATTGTTTTATTTACCATACTTTAAAAAATGAAATGTCCTGATTCCATATTACTTGAGCCGTATACTAGTGACTTAGTGTTTAGGGTTTTCTGTTTATTTGTTTATGTTTTAACCTTTTTTATTGACAACTTCGATAATTATAGACAATAAACAATGATAATACCCTCCCCCACATTCCCCTTCATACACTCACCCTGCATCATATCCCTCTCTCAATTAGTCTCTCTTTTATTTTGATGTTATCATCTTTTTCTCATACTATGAGGATCTTGTGTCGGTAGTACCACACAGTGCAAGGTCATAGATATCCAGACTATTTTGTGTCTAGAAGATTGCATTATAAGTCCTACCCTTCCTTTGGCTATTACAATCTTTCCGTCACCTCTTCTGCAATGGACCCTGAGACTTGGAAGGTGTGATAGAGATGTTTCAGTGATGATCAATCCTCTGTCACTTCTTCTTAACATGATAGTGCCTTTAGAGTCATCCCAGAGGTCATCACCATCTCAAAAGAGACACTTCTCTAACCAAAAGTGCATTAATATATGGGTATGGACATTATTAACAGTACTTACTGCTCAGTTTGGTGAGCATAATATATGCTTTTAGTGAGACACCAGTAGTGAGCGCTAGAGCTCTTGACCTCCCCCATCATAGGCTTTTGATTTGGTTTTCAGTAGCAGGCATGGATTCCCTACTATGAAGTGGGCCTCCAGTCCAATTAGTGAGCAGTTAGTTTCCCCATAACAGACATGCTATTATTGCATCAGTTGGCTCATTTGGACTGGTTGGCCAAACTTAAGACTTGCAGTGGCCACTATTATTTAATTCCACTGATGACTTCTTGCTCTCCCGTGGAGCTGCATACAGTGTAGCTTTCTCCAGCATTCTGTCAGCTTGTCTACATAGAGGAGAATTTTAGCTCAACTCCAGCTGATTTCTCAGTGATCTTGCAGCTCAAGCATGTAGATTTTTCAGCAATAGGGTCTTACTATCTACTCCTGTGGGAGACCAAGAACCTTGGCAATGGCTTGTAATGTTTTGGGGGCATCAAGGCCCTCCCTGGGCAACAACTTGCTGGAAGGTATTCTATCTATGCCATTGAAGTTTTTCTACTAACAATCTATGGCTTCTGGGTGTGCTATTGAACAAAGGTAGGTTTCCATATGGTTATTGATAACCTATTAAACTTTTATTAACCCTCCCCCATCCTTCCTTCACTCAATCTATTCCCCTGACCTCATTTAAGCCATCCCCCACCAATCTGTTCATTTACTTACATATATACAATGCCATCTCCTAAAGTCTTCTCCTCTCCTCCCTCATTTATATCCCCTTTCTAGCATACTGGCCTCTGCTAACAATTTTTACTCCAACTTGCATCCATCCATTTCATTGCAAATTTCATAATTTCTGTTTTCATTACTACTGAATATAACTCCATTTTATAAATATACCACATATTTATTATCCATTCATAGGTTGAGGGACATCTAGGCTGGTTCCATTTCCTAGCTATTGTGAATAGAGTTGCAGTAAATATGGATGAGCAAGTATCTCTAAAGTATTGAGATGAAATCATTAGGATATATGCCTAGGAGTGGTATAGGTAGCTCATAGAGTAAATCTATTTTTAGCTGTCTCATGAACCTCCACACTGATTTCCATAATGGTTTTCTATTTACTTTCCCACCAGTAGTGTAGAAGGCTTCCTCTTTTTTCTGCATCCTATCCAGCATTTATTGTCATTTGTTTTCCTGGTGATAGCCATTCTGACAAGAGTGAGATGGAATCACAAAGTAGTTTAATTTTTATTTCGCTGATGGTACTTAGTGGAAATGCAAGCACTCCTTGTAATGTGTTCAAAGAGATCTCAAATAATCTTAAAGAGCCATCACTCGAGATTGTATCTACTCCTTGTCACAAAGCATCAGATGGCCCTAGCAGCACAAAATTCAATTCAACAGCAAATGATAGACAGGTATGAGCTACCTTTGGAATATGTGCTTAGTAGTTCAGTAGAAAACGATGAGCTATCCTTTGGAGTGCATGTATCAGTAATTTCATGAGGAAAGATGAACATTTTGGAACTAAATTGGATAAACTGGAATAAGAAGGAAGTGCTGTGTAGGCTGACCTCGTTTATATGGCTTGTATTCCCTTCTGTACTTGCTCACAACTATTATAGATAAAAGTAGTTTAAAAATGTCTTAGATCAAAACCAAATGCAAACTTGAGACAAGGATTCTGTCATGCTGTTTACATCACTTGGAATATGGAGCAGCATATTTGAAGTTAGCATCATAACAAACACAGTGATTTGAGATAATATGAGAAAGATGAAAACCCTTGGGAAAGCAATTCAGGTTGCTTGATCTAATGCCATTCATCAAATGGTAAATGCTAGATTCTTGTGATTTGTCACAAGTTGGTGATAAGTTTTTTTTTTTTAATTCACATTACTTAGGAAACACTTGTTTTAATACTGACAAATTTTATAGTGCTGAGGTTATTTGTGTCAGAGAACTCTTAAAGTACTTAGTTAAATGTAGTCATGTGATAATAGTATTAAAGTCATAACTAATATTAAGCCATTACCTGATGTAACCTTAACCTTCAAGACAATCCAATGAAGATCCTGTACAAGTAAATGATGATCAGAGATTTTAGACAGTTTTCACTAGTGAGTACTGTAAGAAGATGTCCAGACTTTCCTGCCAGGCTTTAAAAGTCTACTCAGAATCACGTGTGCTGACTTAATGCTACCTGCCTGTCAGTGTTCCAAACGCTCATTGAAAATACATGGTTACCATTATACCTGAAGTGGAATTGTGTTGTTGGTAACTTTGCACCAATTACCTCTACAACTCTGTTTGCCAAATTGCATATTGAAATAGTGTTCTCATATAATTATCTGTAATTATTCTCATTTTCTATTGTGTGGCTATGTTACAATAGAAAGGTATGTTATAAAATTTAAAGAAAGCAGCAAGAGAATTTTATTTTGTAAAACATTTTCTAAGTTTAAAATAAATTGTGTTTAATATTTTGAGAAAAATAACAACATTTAAGAATTTTGACTAGGTAAATATAGATAAAAGTTAATATTTGAAAAAAAATACCCTCATTGCGGTTGTAGCTTAGTAGTTGACCATTTGCCTTCCATACAAAAAACCCTGGTTCAGTCCCCAGCACCAAAAATCAAAAATGAGAGAGAGAATAAGAAGGAGAAGGAGGAGAAGAAGAATAGGAGGATGAGGAGGAGGCGGGAAAGGAGAGGAAATAGGGAAGAAGGAAAGAAGGAAGGAAAGAAAGAAGGTAGGAAAGAATGGGAGGAGGGAAAAAGGGAGGGAAAGGAACAAAACCTTATGAAATCTTATAGCAACCATTTGTTTATAAATTACATTGTTTTGGTTTTCATTTACAGGTTGATTTTATTGGTCTCATCTACTTACATGTGTTTCTAAATGTTCTTAGAAGAAAACAATGTGTATCACTACAAGCTTCAGAGCCCTTATTAAACTAGACATTAAAAGAAGCCATATGTCAGATAGCATCTGTCTGCATCTGTTTAAGTCACGCAGTGCCTGGAGGAAGTAATGGGAGAAACAGAAGAAATGGTCCAATGTTTTAGAGAGTAGGACATATTTTCACAGCACAGAGTGAACTGATTTGGCAATGATCCAGTTTATTACAGTGATTTGATTGGCTAAACAGGATATCAAGATTGCTGAATAGTAATCTTTCCTTGAGTTATAAAGAATTGGTTGTTTAGGTTGACTATGGTTGTGGTAGCTTGAATCACATGCCCCTCTCCCCATAAACTCATGGGGTTTGAATACCTGGTCCACAACTAGTAGTAATTTGGGAGGTGAAACCTTGTCTGAGGAGGTGTGTTGCTGGGGATAGGTTTTGGGATTTTATAAACAGCTTCCCCGTGGTCAGAGCTCAGCTCATTCTTGCTACTTTTTGCCAGCTGCTGTAGCAATTACGGTGCCCAGCCTCTGAGCCACCAACCTTTCTTGTTATGATGACTATAAGCAAAAATAAACTCTTTCCTCCCATCAGCTGCTTGGGGTGTGGTGTTTTGTATAAGCAATGTGAAGGTAGCTACAATATAATGTAATACAATAGTATTTAGATAATTTTATAAAATATGCAAACTAAAACTTTTATTTGTGCAATGCCGTTACTTCTTCTTAGAAGTTTAGTTTTGATATTAAGTATTAAAGAAATTTAAGTGGATTTCACATTTTTCCCAGAATGATGTTTGAGTCTAATAAGAAAGGAATTAAGTATATCCCCTTGCCACATATGAAGAGAATAAATAAGCAATGACTTTGGGTGTTTGCATTCACAAAAACCACATAGTTAGGTGAGAATATATAAGAGTAGGTGGTGTTTACTTCAGCATTCAGAACTGATAAAGAAGTAAAAGAACCATGGAAGAAAGAGATTTCTCTGAACGGAGAAGTATAGGGTGTTTATACGTAGACAAAGCAATTTCAACTTTTGAAAATATTTTATTTGAATTCCTTCCAATCCTTTCACATGAAAATATTATTAATGTCCATTGCTATATTAATATTATGTCTATTATGTTTTCAGCTGCTATCTCATAAATCTATTACTGCTGCATTCATGAAGTATTGTTTTCATTTTCATTACCTAACTCAGTTAAATAATTGGTGGTACTGGTGTCTGAACCTATGGCTGTGTACATTCTGTCTCTGAGCTATGTCATCCAAACAATTTTTAAAAATATTTTATTTATTTATATATTTAAGAGAGAGAGAGAGAGAGAGAGATAATTAATGGGCTCACCAGGGCCTCTAGCCACTGCAAACTAACTCTAGACACATGTACCACCTTGTGCATCTGGTTTTAAGTGGGTACTAGGGAATCAAACCTTGGTACTTTGTCTTAGTGGGCAACAAGTTCCTTAACCACTAAGCCATCTCTCCAACCCACCAGAACAATTTTTAAAATTTAATTTTGTGATAGGATATCACTAAGCTACTAAACCAAGCCTTGAATTCCCTCTGTAAATTAAGCTGGCCTTTAGAACCTTTGATCCTCGTGCCTCAGCCTCCCAAATAGCTGTGTTTAGAAACCTATCCAAAAGGCCCAATGTGCATTACTATTTTTAAAAATCTTCTTGAATGTTTGATGTTTTACTACTATTTACTCCTTAAAATTAATTCAAATGTGTCCACTAAGAATAATTTCCCAGTATTTTGATCATAATTTTAAAATTCTGAGTTTATTTTTATCTATGTGTGTGTTTCTGTGTCTTAGCCAAAGTGTTAGAAAATGTACAACTGAATGGGGCAAAATATCACCATTAAGGAACAAATTTTTGCACAATGATAGCTCATTGTTTACTGTTACCCTCCAAATGCGTCCAGTTCTTCTCTAAACAATACCTAGGACTATCTAAAAATAGGGAAGACTCAGTGCAGGCATTTTAAAATAAGCCCATAGAGAGGAGGGAAATGATGGTTCCAACACATGATGTGATCGTACAAAGTTTCTACTTAATAAAAATTTTAAAAAATAAGCCCATGTGAACAAAATTTATATGCTAATAAATTTCATCAAAGAAGAGTGATATATTGTGCATATAAACAACAGATGCTATTAATGTGTTGAAAAGAATATTCTATAGGATGACTTTTTACCTATTCACCAATTTTCTTAATTATCACGAAAAAATTAATCATGAATAGGCTGAGGCCTTTTGTTGAAAACTGGCCTGACTTTCAAAGTTGTTTCCTATAGTAATTACAAGAATCATGCTGCTGTTTTCAACATGCTCAGTTACTCCATTCCATAGAACTTCGTCAATACTGTAGTTTGAACAGAATCCCTGTCTTCTCTCCTTGCTCCTATGTACTATAATGTCAACACCACTGACTCGGGAAGCCAACCTTTCTCAGTTCTCAGCTGTTTCTGTTTTGGGGATTATCGCTGGCATCAAGTGCCTGCTGTTATAGGACTTTCTTGGCTACACTGAGTATTCATTGCAAGAGTCATTTGTGTTGCCTCCTCTCCTAGCATTGAATTTTGTGGAAAGCAAGTAGTAGCCATTCAAAAACATTTATTTAGGTTGATTTACTTCCTCAATCTTTAAAATTATATTTATAGAGACAGATTATATGTAATATTATATGTCTATATATATTGACATGTAATATTACACACACATACATACATACATACAAGGAAAACCTTGTTATCTCATTAAAAGTCTAATACACTTGACACATATTTTTAGGGTAACTGATACAGTGACAAATTTATTTACATTCTACTAAAAATTTTCAAAATATGATCAATAGGTTGTGTAGGCCTACAATGACTACATGAATAATAAGTTTTAAGTAAAAAATGAGATTTCTTTTTCTATAATGGAATGATTCCTACAAATGTGTTTACATTTAAAATTTAGCATTTAACTTCATGTAGGTTTCATTTTATTATCTTAAAATGGAAATCAAAATAAAACTACAAGACAGTGCTTCAGAAAGGAAGTTGTCGTGGAGTCTGCCCTTGAATGTGGAAGGTTAGTGTTTTATAGACAATCATAGAGTGGGTTTGGGTTAAATCTGAAAAGATGCAACACTTTTTCCTGAAATCTATTTGAATTTTACATAAATGTTCTTATTTTTATTCAAAAAGCAAAAAAGAAAATGCTGCTTTTTATATCTTGTGTATAGATGGACCAATCATAACAACATTAATGGAGCAAGTATTGTAGTTACCTTCTTATTACTGGGACAAAACTCCTGTACAAAAGCTGATGAAGAGAGGAAAGAATTGATTTTGGTTTACAATCCCAAGGGGAAGTTTCAGCATGATAGGGGAAGGATAGTAGAGCAGAGGTTGGACGTCACATCTTGCTACTTTAGCTGGCAGAAAAGAGCAAAAGTGAACAGAGCTCTGGCAAGTGAAACTGTCCCATAATACCCCTAAGCCACAGACCTCCTCCGACAAGGCCCAACCTGACAGACAAACTGCCACCAGATGGGGACTAAGCATTCAAAAGAGTGAGTTTATGTGGGAAATCGGGCCAAAACACCACAGAAAGCTTCATAGATTTCTAAGTCTATGCTTTTTTTTCTAATCCACCCATTCTAAATACAATGATATCATTCTACTAGTCAGTCAGCATAATTATTATTACCACCTGGACAAAACACACGGACTGTTTAGACAAGATTTTTCATGTGGTATAATGAAAAGCATATTATCTGGACAAGAATCTGACAGACAAATGCAGAATGTTCAAAGTAATTAGTGACATGGTTTTCATTATTAAACTCCACTGAGTTTCTGCTTTTATGAAATAAAATATTGATTGTATACAAAATTTAACACAACATATTTGTGGAGAAATTTTTTTATAGGCAAATTTCCCAAGACCACACATGCATACTTCAACTAAAGCAACTCATTTACATTGGGTTTTAAGCAATTATTGGTTTTCCTAAATAAAAATTATTTTATAACAGTTTTTTCAAAATTAGAGCTGTTTCTATGAATTGGGACTACATCTTGTTTGATGATATTCAATAAAAAAATGTGGAAACACATTTTTATGTCAACACACTCTATTTCTCTTGTCTTGTAGGAGCTTAAGTTGCCAAAGGATTACTTTGCACAAAAATCTGTTCTTCTCTTTTGTTTGTAATTCTGTTGTGACAATCATTCACCTCACTGCTGTGGCCAACAACCAGGCTTTAGTGGCAAAAAATCCTGTAAGTAAAGTATGTGGCACTTTTGAAGTTAGAGGCTAGTGATGGGAAGGGGGTGAGATATGTAGTATGTGTTAAGTCAATACACATGTGTATCTTCAGGTGTAAGATACAGAGCATATGCAGCTATATTAAGGTTTACAAAGATAATTTTTCTTCAGTAATTCCTGAAATATAGTTGAATGATAGAAGAAGAGCACTTTTCTATTTCACTTTTATTTTCATATTTACACATAACTTCATTTAATTGCTCAAGTCCTGCTGCTGACAAGACACAGAGCGATGACTTCACAGCATTTACGCAATTCACTTTAAAAATCAATCAAGGAGGTGAGGAGTGGCTCAGTAGACAAAATGTTTACAAGAAAACCTTGAGGACCTGAGTTTAAATCCCCAGTGCCATCCAGGTTTGGTGACCCATGTGTGTAATCACAACTCTCAGGAAGTAAAAACAGGAGGTCCACAGGAAAATTGGCTACCTGAACTACACAAATTCATGAGCCCTGAGTTCAAATGGGAGACCTTGCCTCAGTAAATAAAGTGGAGGGTAATCAAGGAAGACACCAGATATCAAACTCTAGCCTCAAAATGTACATAGATGTACATGCACACATACCTAGACACATGTGCACCCACATCCATACCATACCTATAGACAACACACACAGGCCCCCCCAAAAAATCAAAGCAACTTAATGGTTAGAAAAAACAATATATGAAAATGAGAATTATAAATTAAATTATACTTTGGTATTAGACTGACATTAAAACAAATGAAACCAGGAAGTTCGTGAATTATATATACCTCATGTAATCCATTCTCTTCATGAAAATAAAACATTATATTCTCTACCAATCAATGTGTCAACAAATGTTGTTGAATTTTGTCTCACTTCATGCAGTATCATAAAATATAAGTTAAAACTTGCATATGCAAACTATTTTTCAGTTAAAATACTTCAACACCAAATAGTCATAATTTTAAGATCATTTGCTTTCACAGGATTTAATGAAAATACTGTTGTGGGATAAGCCTTTATATGTATGTATATGTGTGGTTTTGTACATGGGGGATTTTTTTTAAGATTAATTTATCTTGTTACTGAAATCAGAGAAGGGAAGGAATTTTCACCCAATGGGTCAATAAACAACACTTTCATGTGTTTTATGTGTGTTTTTAGGGTAATTTCCAAAGTTCTAAAATTCCCTGCATTGTTTACCCATGTGCATCCGGGTTGTTTAATCTTGTGTGTGTTCTATGCTAAAGACACTGGGTGAGGAAACACACTGGGATATAATTAGCAACATAAAAAGTGGCCAACATCCTGCCATTTAAGAGTGAAATTCTGTAGACCCAGGATAGTTTGTTTTGTTACATAATTGAAGAATAAAAAGTTTCTAAATTTTATATTTATTTATAAAGATATTGCTATAATTTATGACCAAACATAATTATATAATATAAATTGCAGTGTAGGTATTTTGGCATGTTTCTAAAAAATACTTTATTATTATATCAGCAGTGACTGACCCAGAAATGTTTTTAATAAAGCATGCTCTAAGTTGGTTTCCTCATAAAATTTAGGTTAGTTTTTAAACAAAACCAAGCATTAAAACACAATTAGAAAATAAGAACATGTAAAATGCATAAATTTTGAAGCTGAACTCCATTATTTATGTGTTAAACTTATTTTATCTTTGAAAGGACTTAATCAGAATGTTGCTCTTTACATAGAAGTATGCTTTTGAAATTTTATTTGTTTGTTTTTTTCAAGGTAAGGTGTCATTATGGCACAGGTTGATCTTAAACTTACTCTGTAGCCCCAGACTGGCCTCAAACTAGTGGCAAGATTTATACCTCTGCCTCTCAAGTACTGGGATTAAGATTATGTGCCACCACATCCAACCCCATTTTTTAAAATTTCATGACATAAATTCTTTACATTTATACATTAATGAAAATAAATTAGAATTACAAAAAATGTTTAGTATACAAAACTGATGAGAGATGAATGCTATCAAATCATGTCAACTTAACTTTTTGGTACTGTTTTTATCTGTAAAATATGTGGCTTATTATAATACATGTCTCACTGACTTACTGTAAGATCTAAATACAATGACATATGCACAAGTAATAAACATAAAATATTTAAGCTGATTCATACAAATGCTATTATTTCTTTCATATAGTCACCCAATATTACTTTCCAATTCTTTATATCTCAAATATTTTTAGGGAATATAATATTTTATTTCATAAATGGTAATAATTATGATTAAACATTTATTGAATTCCAGACTGGAAAATGGAGCTAATGGGAGTAATTTGTCCTGTATTTCTGAAAAGCTTGAAATTTGTTCCCGTTTTGTAAAGGGAATAAAGTATGACCTATTACTTTGTGTTTCTTTTACCCGATAATTGAACCTGTTTCTTTCAGCAACCAGTAGATGTTGAAAGTAAAATGGAGAGCTCAGGAAAAAAGAGGAAGAAAAAAACATGCATATATGTTTTATCTTGATAGTCACATGTAAACTCAATATTTTATATTTACATAGGATTGTATATGGGCTCAGTAAAATATTATCTAACAAGTTTTTAACTAGTAGCATACAGTATGCAAAATGTTACTTTTTAATTCATTGTTTTTAAAATCAGTAAGGTTTACTTAACATAAAAAAGGATCAATGGAATCACAATTAAAACACAAGTAAAGATATGTATATGTGAAATGTTTATACTTATAACTCCATACCACTAAGACATTGGGCAAACAAGGCCACAAAGCAGAGGGAAATAAATGGTAGATCACAGAACTGTTATTCTAAGCCTTAGGAGTCTGTGGCTAACAACTTTAGAGACACCATAAGATGAGCAGGAAAGGGAGTATTTTACAAATGAGAATCATTTGTGTATGAAATTTTGAGTACAGAAAATTCTACATCTACTGAGACAAATGGAACTATTGCTTCAAGTGTGGATTCAAACTAAGAAATGAAATTCTTTTTCACTTTTCTCACAGGTCAGTTGCAAAGTGTCTCAATTCATTCATCTTTACCTAATGGGATGCAATTACTTTTGGATGCTCTGTGAGGGCATTTACCTGCACACCCTCATTGTGGTGGCTGTCTTTGCTGAGAAGCAGCACCTGATGTGGTATTATTTTCTTGGCTGGGGTAGGTGCCACTAGCTACATCTGTTGACTCTACAGATTAAGAAAGTTACAGTTATTAGAAATATTTTGTACCAAATATGCATATTAGTAATCATTCTGAAATGTAAAATTTTAGACATTGTAAATATTTAATATTTTAACTAGTATCACTAAGTCATAGTTCTATTAGTCACAGATTGATTAGTGATACAAAGTATTTTATATTCAGTATTTCAGTGACTAGTTTATCTTGTCTGAACACATAGTGAAAAAATAAAATTATAATATGCATTTATCTTTTCACTATTCTGAATTTCTTCTTTTGCCATAAGTAAAATGAGAATATCAGTCTTAACCAGTTTTGAAATTCTGTCTTAAAAACATTTTAGGTTTTTTTTTTTCAAATTATCATCTTGTATTTATAATAGAAATATCAGTAACTGAATGAAGGCATATATAATATTTAGTTTTATATAATGTTTGACACAATGTTATTTATAAAACAGTCACACATTCTGACCTATTTTTAACTTAAGTGGAATCATACAAAATAAAAAATAGAGAAAATTAATTTAATAGCACTAGTTTTCAGAGAAACATTACATATCAGATTTATCTATCTAAATAAAGGTATAGAAATTAATATTAATAAAGCTATACAAAGATATGGAAATATGGAGATATACAGATATATATATATATATCTGTATATATATATATATACAGATATATATATATATATGTATATATATATATATATATATACACACACTCATTTTTTCATACATGTTGAGTACCTCTATAAAGAATTATTTCATTTTGTTTTTTCCAATATCTACTTTAGAATGTTCAAAACATGAAAATGCATGATTTGTGATCCAAAAATCATTTTTATTTACTTCAGAAAATGGCTTATTATGTCTTTTATAGTGTCAAAATACTTGACACTCTCACCTTTCCTCACATTTGATTAAGTGCTAAATATTAGCTAATTTCATCTCACAAACATCATGGGAATATAGATTTTTTCTAAGCTTTTGGACTTAGAAAGCACATTATGTATTGATGTCCAAGACTCCCTCCATTGAAAATGTGTTTGATTAGAAGACAATGTGCACACATATATGCAAAATCATAAAAATATAAATACAAATATAAATATAATTTAAAACCAAAATTGTAAAAATATAAATAAAATAGTTTTTCATATTTATTTTTATCCATATAGATCATGGTTACTAGAGAAATGTATGATAGTCTATTATTTTTGCTACTAGAACAACTCTGAACTCTACACTATGGTGACCTATCTTAAAAGTTCAATCTTTAAGAAAACTTTCCTATTCATTTTATTTTGCTTTCATGTTTTTTAGGATTTCCTCTGATTCCTGCAAGTATACATGCCATTGCCAGAAGCTTATATTACAATGACAAGTAAGATATATTTTCCTTGTGTCTCCTGTTAGAAATAAGTCAAATGAAAATGTTCAGTGTATATTATCTTTTATTTTCCCCTAGTTGCTGGATCAGTTCTGACACCCATCTTCTGTACATTATCCATGGTCCAATATGTGCTGCTCTACTGGTACGTAATTAAAACTCTCTTTTGCTCCTCACTGCTCATATTTCCTGAATCTCCTTCAAGGCTGCAGTGGTCAGAGGTACTGTACATATCATAATGCCTAATAAAGTAGGGTTCAGTGAAGGTGTGGTATTTAAGGTGTGGGCAGACAAAATAAGTCACTAATTTGTAAGTGATGGTGCAGCCATAGTGACCAAATGTGGGGAGCTGCTATGATACTGTTACAGACAGCTTCAGGTCACTGAGATGAACTTCCAAACTAGGCACAGTAATAGAAGAAGGAATATTTATTGAAACCTACAGATCCAGGGGAAAGTGTATAATGGCAGAAGTTGGTGGCTTCTTAAGGAACTTAGGGAGAAAGAGAGAGAGAGAAAGAAAGAAGCCCCAAGTCAAAAAACCCAAAAGCCACACCACACGCAAGCACATCTAGGAATTCTAGGCAGAATTTAGGCACTTTGCATATCTTTAGATTAGAATTCCAAAACTACCGCCACACTTTAGGGCTGGACCCTAAGATCTACCCAGTGACACCTCCTCCAGCCAGGTGCCTGGAAATCCAAGAAGTTTTAATAAACTTCTAAATCTATTGGGAGGCATCTATTCAAATTACCACATATACCTAGACCTAAAGAGGGACACAGTAAAACTAGTGCAGCAAAAATTCTGGCTTTAGCAAAGGTAAACAGCCTATGTTAAAACCTCAGCTGGGCATGGAGGAAGAAACTGAAATAAACACTTTAACTTCCTTTTTTCCCCTATGTTCTGAATACTTAGTTCCTCTACTGGCCAAATATAGTAAGTTTCCGGTCAAGAGAATCAGAGTGGTGATGCTACTCATAGATGTTACTTCCCAGGGCACAAAACAGAACAGAGGATATATCTAATAAATAGGAGTGCAAGCCAGAAAAAAAAAAAAATCTGTGTGAGAGTAACTGGCCAATAAATAAATGACTTCGGGCTGGAGAGATGGCTTAGCATTTGAGGTGCTTGCCTGTAAAGCCTAAGGACCCATGTTCAACTCTCCAGGTCCCACCTAAGCCAGACACACAAGCAAGCAAGGTTACACAGGTGCACAAGGTGACACACACTTCTGGAGTTCAACTGGAGGCCCTAGTGCACCAATTATCACTCTCTTTCTCTCTCTCTCATTCTCTCTCTCTCTGTCTCACACACACACGTTATAACAATATATATATATCAAAAATATCCAGGTATGGTGGCACACACCTTTAATCCCAGCACTTGGGAGGCAGAGGTAGGAGGATCACCACGAGTTCAAGGCCACGCTGAGACTACATAGTAAATTAAAGGTCAGCCTGGGCTAGAGCAAGACCCTACCTCAAAAAACCAAGATATGTATATATGTATATATATATACATATATATATACTAAATATATATATATATATATATATTACTTTATTAGTGTTGTAATCAGGTTCACATAGCTGGTAGAAATCACCTGACCAAATTGAGCTTTTGGGAAAAAAAGGATTTATTTGGCTTACAGACTCAAGGGGAAGCTCCACGATGGCATGAGCAGAGGGTGGACATCATCCCCTGGTTCACATAAGGTAGACAATAGGAACAGGAGAGTGTGCCAAACACTGGCATGGGAAAACTGGCTATATCCCCCATAAGCCCTACCCCTACAATACACTGCCTCCAGGAGGCTTTAATTTCCAATTGTCATCAGCTGTGGAACCTAATATCCAGAAAACCTAAGTTTATGGGAGACACCTGAATCAAACCACCACATTCCGCCCCTAGACCACATAATTATTATATGGTTACGTTAGAATATTGTTTAAGGCATACTCAATATGTACCATTGACAAGCCATTCTCAAAGCTGTATAATGATCAAAAATTCTATTATCTGATTTCTGTCCTCTACTCTTGTTATGTGATCTTATATAACTAAAAGAATCATTCCATGCCTTCACCAGAGCCTCACCTATAAAATATAGAACTCAGTAGTTGTAACTTTTACCTGGATACAAATCAGCCTGTAAAATAAATTTAAAAACCCTATTCACGCTGTCCATATACAAAGATAACAATATCTAGGAATGAATTTAATGATGGAAATTAAAGAATTCAACAATAAATTTTATAAAATTTATGATTTCAAAAAAGAAATCATACCAAAAAACCACATAAAAATGTGAAGACATTACATATTCATGGATTATAAAGATTAATAGTGTTAAAGTGCCCAGTATTCTGCATATAGTGATGTATAGATCCAATGCAATGCTGGGAAAAAAATAGTTGAAAAATTTATATGGACCCAACAGAGACTGCAAATATGCAAAACAATTGTGAGCAAAATTGAGAAAATTGGAGGCATCATAATAACCTGAGTACAATACATAGAACAAAGCTATCATAATAAAAATATGCTCCTAATGTATTAATAGATGATACAGATGACCAGTGGAACAACATAGAGTCCACATACCAACTAAACAGTTCTTAATCAAGATACAGAGTTAGTCACTTCAGTAGTGGCTATTAGAAAATGTACAAAACAAAAACATATAGAAGAATAAAACTAGACTTCTACCTCACACTGTACACAAAGTAAAAATATATCCAGGTCCTAAATGTAAAACTCTAAGCTACAAGATAATTAAAAGTGAACATAGAGAAAATGTTTCAAAGTTTTAGTAACCACTAACATGCTTTTGGATATTATACCCTAAGCAATAGCAGTAAGAACAAAATAGACCTGTGGGGAGATTAATCACAGCAAAGAAAAAATAATGAGACACATAGAGAATGGGAGAAAATAGTTGCAAATTTCCATGTAACAAAGGATCAATAAAAGGAACTCAATTCAATAGCAAAGCATGGATTAAATTTAGAATTCCCAAAAATTTAGATGGGTATTTCTCACAAGAGCATATACAAATGTCCACTGCAATATCAGTAATCATCAGGGAAGTGCAAAACAAATCAATGAGATGTCCCACACTAGATGGAATACAAAAATACAGAGAATAAAATAATGCTACAAAGAATATGGAGTAAAGGAATTTATACACTACTGGTTGGAATGTGAATTGGTATTAACATTATAAAAAATAGAGGTTTAAAGGTTTCTCAAGGTAATGAAAATAAAACTATCGCATGATACAATACTCCCGCGTTGGAAATATATACATTAGAGATATCTTCATCCCCAGTGTGTGTATACCACTAAATAGTAGTCAAGACATAGAATCAACTGACGTTATCAAGAGATTAATGGATATTAAAAGTGGAATATTATTCAGGATAGTTTGGCTTCTTTTATTTTTAACCTCTTTGTAGCATTGTTTTCTCATCTATAGTGATGGAATAATTAAACACAAAACTTCACAAGGAGTTTTAAGGATTAAAATAAAATACTCACTATTCAGTGACTAGCACAATACGTAAAATGTATTAATCTGGACAAAGAATACTTTAAAATTATTCATTTTGATTTTCTTCATGATACCATCATTATGTTGTGAGAAGAGCGACAAAATTAAGATATGTTATATGGGCCACCATGAGCTTCCACAGCAAAACCAAAGCAATAAACTATTGCAGAAGACCTGACTATGCAGAGAAGTGACATATGTTGTTAAAACTCCTAAACCAGAGATATTCAAGAAAAGTACCTCCAGACTGCAGAATGTAACCACAGCTAACTCAATCTTTAGAAAACCCTGTACATATAAATTCTGAGAGAGAACAGATGATGTCACATATAGGATACACTCTATCACATTGCTCAGTAAAAATGAAGTAAATATGAATTTTATCCACATACAACCTTTCCCTCTTCAACCATTCTAAATTGTTCTTCCTAAATTGTGTAAATTCCAGGTCCCCACAGTGGTCCTTTCAACTCCCAGGTCCTGAAAGTGGTTCTAATAGTTGTTCATACATATTAAAAAAATTTTTATAAACAAGACACTTAAGCCACAATCTGTGCTTCTCAATTCAGACTCTTTTGTGCTTCCCCTTGAGCACACTTTTAGATCCTGCTGAGTAAGAATGCATTTAATTTGAATTTAGAGTGAGAGGTATTTCAATCACTTTGGGACATAGATCAGGAAGTGTTGGCCTCCTTTTAATGAAAATGACTTCCCACAATCCCCGGCAGCCACTGTACTGATCCTCTCTGCTTTCTTTTTCCTGAGGTGGTGTGGTGTGAGGATGTCTGGCTGTATCTACTAGCTAATAAAGTTCATGGGTGTTACAGTAAAAACAGGTTTCCTTGAACTATCCTAAACTGGATAAAATTCAGATGCCATTCATCTAAAATTGGAAATTGCTATTCTGTTTTTGTCTGATATACATGGCAGTATTTATGGAAAACAAAGCAAGATATGAGGATTTTAATAATGTAAAAACGGCATAAGCAATAGTGTCCCATGTCCTCTTCCCTGGCTATTTATAGAGTTGTTGTCATCATAGTTAACTTCGTGTTCAGTTCTTTTCATGTTTTAAGTCGGATCTGACGCCTCAGAGAAGTAGTTTTTGTTTATGAAAGTTTTCATGTGATATGGATTTAAATGGTAACATTTCTCTTGTTTTAAGAATTTCTCATTGCAAACATTAGTGTTTTAAAATATGTTTAGCAGAAAACAGTCCTTTATTAGCTCCTAAGAACTCATAGTAATATTTTCTTCACTGACTGCATAGGAAGGGAGACATTAGGAGGAGAGAACAGCTGACATCCTCGTGGGCTGTTTCTTTCTGACACCTGTTCCAGTGGCCTTTTCTGTTTTTGTCTCATTACATTCCTCTGTCTGTGAACATATTCCCTTTCATAATGTCTTCTCATCAGGAACCTATGAGATGCATATTTATAAACCATAAATTACATTTATTCTTTTGTTAGTGGAAGATTTTTATGTCCAATCATTAACATAGCACATTCCTAAAACTAGAAAATACATATTCATTGTTTCATGATGAGTGATAGGATATCATTATTTTTTAATTTACTAAAGCCTATTGGTATACATTTATTAAGGGTCTGTTGCTTGAAATTTTAAGATTTTATTTTTAAACTCTGTTTAAAATAAGACAGAAGCCTGGAGTCGGAGTGAGCAAAACAAGTAGAAACTATTAATTAGCCTAATGTGATTCTTCTGGAAATAATTTCAAAATCATTTAAAATGAAATGGAAATGAGAGCTGGAAAGATTACTCAGCCATTAAGGCACATGCCTGCAGATCATAATTACCCAGATTTGATTCCCCAGTACCACCCATGTAAAGCCAGATCAACAAAGTGGTGCATGAATCTGGAGTTTGCAGTGGCTATTGGCCCTGGCACACCCATTCTCTCTCTCTCCTTCCCTGTCTCTGTCTGTTTCTCTCTCTCTCTCTCTCTCTCTTTCTCTCATGTCTAATTTTTTTCTGTCTTTCTCCATGTCTCCATGTGTAGATAAATAAAATATTGACATAGAGAAAATGGACAAAAATAAAAAGAGACATATATGCACTATATATATTGTTTATATGCACGTGCATGTGTGCATACGTGGAGAAAGAGAGAGAGAGAGAGAGAGAGAGAGAGAGAAGAATGTGTTTCACAAAATTGTTTTCTGTTTCCGGAGTCACATTACACCTGCAAAGTTGTATGAATCTTTTTCAAACGCAAGGTTATTGCTGTAGGAAGCCTAATTGCTAAGGCACAATAAAGAGTACATTATTATTATGTAAAGTAATTAATAAAAGGCATTATGGAAAGCCAAGGATTTTATCTCTAGCATAGTCTAGGTTGAATTTCAGCTGGTTTAGTTGTATGACTCAGTTTCCTCCTAAGCAGAGAGGTGATGATGCACTATTTCAGAGAGCTGTTGTTATGATTATAATTACAGAAGATGTTATGAGGCTTTTAAATGGGAAAAAAACAGGAAAGAAAAACCCAAAAGATAAAAATGGTTACTTTAGCCAAATATATATTTAGAAAGTAAATACTATAGATGCTAATAAAATATGATGCATTAAAACTTAATATTTGTTAAAAATAATTCTTTGTGCTAAAATTTTTTAAGAGCTTTATTTAGAACCATAGAACATTTAAAAATATTGCATGAGAAAAAGAGCTAAGTAAAACACTCACATATGATCACTGTGTGTTTGAGACTAACCTGAAACTGCAGAGTGAATTCCAGGTCAGCCTGGGCTAAAGTAAGGCTCTACCTCAAAATAAAATGAATGTTAACTGACATTTGTTTTTTTTTCTTTAGTTGTAGATGATACTTATGATACTGGGACTGTTTTGAACTAAGAGAAGGAGTATTAGTTCTAATTAAGTTACTACATCACTTACCAAATAAAAAAAAATTCCTAATGAAAAAAAAAAAAACACTCACATATTTCACAACTAACTATATTCTACAAATCATGTTACCATAACTTTATTTTAAAATTTTAACTGACTAAAATTCATATACTTGTAAAAAGTAACATCTGAGTTCCAGAAATACAAATGAATATCTTAGAAAAATAACCCCTGGTACACTTCACAGTCCAAGACCTATAAAACTGGAGCTACCACAGGCTTTTAAACATTATATTTAAAAAAAAATTAAGTCATTGTGGGCTTAGCAGTTAAGCACTTGCCTGTGAAGCCTGAGGACCCCAGTTCGAGGCTCGATTCCCCAGGACCCACGTTAGCCAGATGCACAAGGGGGCGCATGTGTCTGGAGTTCGTTTGCAGTGGCTGGAGGCCCTGGTGCACCCCTTCCTCTCTCTTTCAATCTCTCTCTCTATCTGTCTTTCTTTCTCTGTCTGTCACTATCAAATAAATAAATAAATAAATAAATAATAAAAATAAAAAAGAAACAGGTTTTAAAAAAAATTAAATCATTTTAAGCCAGGTGTGGTGGCACATGCCTTTAATCCCAGCACTTGGGAGGCAGAGTTAGGAGGATTCCTGTGAGTTCAAGGCCACCCTGAGACTACACAGTGAATTCCAGGTCAGCCTGGGCTAGAGTGAAACCCTACCTCGAAAACCCAAAAACAAAACAAACAAACAAAAAAACAAAAAATTAAGTCATTTTATTTCATTTTAGGTGAATCTCTTTTTCCTATTAAATATTGTCCGCGTTCTCATCACCAAGTTAAAAGTGACCCACCAAGCGGAATCCAACCTCTACATGAAGGCCGTGAGAGCCACGCTCATCCTTGTACCGCTGCTGGGCATTGAGTTTGTCCTTTTCCCCTGGCGGCCAGAAGGCAGGATCGCAGAGGAGGTGTACGACTATGTCATGCACATCCTGATGCACTACCAGGTAGGGCATTCGTAACAGCTGGACAGCACTGTGATTGAGCTCGTATTCAATTTGCATACAAATTTGGTTTTATTCTTGACTGGCTATGCAGTAAGTTGTAAATACATAAATCTATTCCACTTGTATTTACATATTTTTTTCCTTCTACAGGGTCTTTTGGTATCTACAATTTTCTGCTTTTTTAATGGAGAGGTATGTTCATTGATTTTCCTGCATTTATCATTTATATCATCTTTCCTTTAAAAATGATATGGATTTTTATTCCCAAGGAACAACTATTCCAACTCAAATTTTATTAGAGAAAAGAAAATCATAAAATTTCTTTCTTTAATTAAGAATTTTGCTGTATGAACATCCTGCATATTGGTCATGTCCCCATCAGGTTGTGTACTTACGTCCTCTCTCCCAATCCCATTCCACTTGAGGTCAGTCCTCAGTGGGGTTACTGGCATTCACTGGGGATTCATGAATGCACCAGTTAGTCTCTGAATGGGGGCAGGGATGCCACAGAATACACCTTCCTACTTTGTACATATTATTTTTTTTTTTTCTATTCACACTTCCAGAATGTTCCCTGAGCCTTGAGGGTATTGAACTCTCAGCAGCCTCCATTTGCGTCTCCTCAGTGGCTACTGCCATCCCACAGAAGAGGCTCTCAGCCATGAGAACAGCAGTAATATTTAATCCACCACTTCTATATTTCCTGGGCTGGGAAAGAACTTTTTTTGTAACTTTCAACTTGGATTACACCACAGCTGAAAGTTAGAAAGAAAAAGAAAATCACCCTCACTTTAAAATATTCCCATCAGCCGGGCATGGTGGCGCATGCCTTTAATCCCAGCACTTGGGAGGCAGAGGTAGGAGGATCGCCGTGAGTTCGAGGCCACCCTGAGACTCCATAGTGAATTCCAGGTCAGCCTGAGCTTGAGTGAGACCCTACCTCGAAAAAAAAAAAAATCCCATCAGTGACTTTTATTAATCCAGTTTTTTAAAGTTTATTTAATCCAGCTTTTGACCTAGTATTAGGTAGTACCATGCCTGGACTTTCTGGCAGGGACAATGCTGTGCAGTCCTTAACTTCACAGAACATGCACTCTAACAAGGAACAGAATCGTCCACTTCCTACTTTCTCTTTTGCAATAGGTTCAGCAATATGATATTTGGAAAAGTTTTATCATGGCTACAAAAGCCTAAAAAATTAAATTCTTATTTATACTATGAGACAATTCAATGAGCTAGGAAATTCAGAAGAAAACACTTCAATAACATAGATATTTTTTGATTCTTACCTAAGGGTTTCTGACTTGGGAGGCCTCAGAATTTAACTGAAATTAACTGAATTTCTTATGCCTATGGATATTGCTATAACTCAGTGGTTTGAGTATTATTGAATTAGCATTATTGATTTAGTATGTTTCCAATATACTTGACTAATTTACATCTGGAAGATGTTGGCAAAATTAAACAAAGCTTAGAAATCCAGATATAAACTGAATGGACATGGACACTTGGTATTGGTGAAGTTAATCTCTAAACTTCAGCTGGGGTACACATAGGACCAGTGGGCATGGTGATAACAGAACAACTCTTACGATAAATCAACACAGGAAATAATGTAGGTATAACAAAAGACTACAAAATAGTATTTGCCTGGATTAGGTAAATAGCATACATACACATGTACATTTACATACACACAAAACAATTTTTAAATTAAAAGGTAAAGTTTATTTAATTTTAAATATACTTATTATTTATGTTTATTTATATGAATGCATCTAACTGTCAAATGCGTTAGACTATAGAAATAATGGCTAGCTCCGTGATTCTTCTATACCCAAGACAAGAATGACCATTTGCCTGCAGTCAACGAGACCTGTAGACAAAGAGTTCAATTAGGATAGATAAATCATTTGTTACTTAGACATAAAATTCCCAAGCCTTTATGATGCATCTCAGGTGCTAGGTTGCATACACGTTACCTTGGGTAATCCTGAGAGCTACTGATGAGGACTGTCACAATTAAATATTGGTGACAATGACATGTGCACATATGTAATAACTTGGGTAAAATATGGAAGGCATGCCTCATACCTACAGAGAAGATCACTGGGTTTCTAAACATTCAAGACATAATCACTAGTGAAGATAGATAAGAGACAGCATAGAATAAACAGAGTGAGGCATTTAAGTGGCAGTGACGTTTGAGGAATTACTCAGAACTTAAGAGTATGTCTATCTTTATCAAAAAGAAGTAATAATAAGTTCTTTACACTAATTTCATAAGAGCTAATATAAGCTAAGGAATGTAAAATTATTTTGTTCTATGTTCCTGCCTCACTGAATCCTCAGTATTTTGTAGATTCTTTACTAACTTTTTTAAGCAACCTATTTTTATTAAGTGAGTACATTAGATACACTGGAATCAAAATTTCAAATTGGCCCACTTGCTAGAAATAGTACCTGAGGAGATCTGCAATGAATGTCTTGTCCTTCTATTATAATTTATCTGTAAGCACAAAAGACAAAGAGCACCTTGGTCTTTTCCCATGTCCTAAATTTGACAAAATTTTGGCAATGGAAAATTACAATAATAAAAACATCTTTGAGTCAGGTTGTTGCCAAATATTTCAGTTCTCCACATCTTTGATATCTGTCCATTTTTCTTCATCTCTGGAGAGGTAGTCCCTGCTTGAACATGACTCATCTCTTGTCTTAAGAAATACTAGAATCCCCCCCTTTTTGTCTCCTTGCCTCCTAGTTTTTCCCACTCTCATAAAGTGAAGAAATAGCTGTCAAATTCAGCTGTGTTCCAACTATGTCATGTTCTTTCTGAGTTATTTGCTCAATCTTTGTTTCCTTCTTGCTTTCCACATGAGTCAACGGTTGCCTTTTGCCTAATACCTAAGCTTGCTTTTTACTCTCCCTTCTAAACTGTAGCCAGAGTCTTCCTTCTAGCATATCTTGCTAGTTAAACTAAGGGCAGCCTCACAGGTGGTCGGGTTACTTTCATCTTAGCCTTATTAAACTCAGACAAAAAAATGTGTACTATGACAAAAATGGAATGAAGATACTTTTAGAGGTGAATAAAAAGATTTGTTGAGAACACTGAACTCATACTCTATAAAGAAAATTCCATAAACATTTTTTGCAAACCGTTATTAAATTTAAAAATAAGTTACAGAATAATGAGTATGGATGTTAATGGGCACATTAAACTACAGTGCTATATTATCAGCATTAAGCCTTACTATGTACATCAATTTCATACATAATAGAGTGACAGCATATTCATTTATTAAACAAAAATATACCTAGCTTCCCTTCTGCTTTTCTCACTTAAACTTATTATGCACCTACTTTCATGTTCTGTGGAACAAGTATGATGTTATATTAGAGGCAGCAGATGAAAAAATGTGTAAGTGCCTTACCACAGAAGTCTGCATGCCTATGGTCTTTAATCAAATTCACTTTTAATTTCAGAAAATAAGAGCCTACAGTTTGAAATATTGGCTTTTCATAATGTTTCTGACAATTTGGTTACTAATAGGAAATACAGTCATGATCATAATCAGAGTTATCTCAAGGAAAACCATACAAGTAGTTCTAAAGCTATTTGCCCAGAATTATTTGGCTTTCCTTTTAGAACTGCACGTCTTAGGATCCCAGTTGATATGCTGGCTGTCAGCCTCTGATCAACATTCCTGTGGAACCTCCTATGGTGACTCTGTTTCCCTTCAATGTAAAACTTTGTGCTTTCTACATCTAAGCACTTCAGCATTAGTAATAAAGTAAAAAATGTATCAAGATAAGAAATGGAGCCCACCAAAAGTAGCTATGTAATATATAAAAAATAATTTTCAGTTTGAAACTGTAGATATATTTCAGAAAATTTCCAATCAAAAAACAAATTCTTCTGTTTTTGGAAGGTATTACATGCACAGGTATTATTTAATTTAATTCAAATACCTTATTTGTAGGATTTTGAATTACGGACAAAGAGAGAAGAAAGGATTAATATTTATAATATAAATATGTGTGTCACTATATACATATTTCTGTTTACAGAGCATACTTATATGAACACAAATCATTTTCACTGTTTTTACCAACCATAAAAAATAATTTTGAAAATCCTGAAATCAATGAACTGCTTAATGATTCAATTTTATAATCAAGTTGTAGCATCTCACTTCTGTAATTTTCAGATTATAGAGAGAAACTATATGGAAATTTTAATAACTCATTTTGATTTCCACCCAAAGGCATTTTGATTCTTTGTTCCTATATGCTAAAACAGAAATTAAAATGGTAAAATTTTGTGTTCATCTTAATGACTAAAGGATAAGAGAATTTAAAGTATCCCACGATGCTATCATGAACATCATTATTTATTATAGACTGTCTGAAATTAGGAGAAGGAAATAAGACCCTTTTCAGGATTTAATATAGATTTCCATGCATGAATAGAAAGCTGAGAAATTCTTTATATTCATTAAATGTATATGTTAATCGCACATGAAATACTGGAAAATTACTTGTAACATGCACAACTTCCATTTGGGAAAGTAACTGAAGGGTTAACAATCAGACCATATCTTAAGGCAAACTATTTAAACAATGCTCACTTGAGTAAGCATGAACCAGGCAGAGGTACAGGAACAACACACTCTTGACCTCGATGTAGCCAGCCCCAAGCAAGTCAGCACACTCAACAAAGTTTCAGGAATCTGCATGGTGGAACTCAAGATCAAGTGGCAAATTCTTCCCTGTGTTCACATATGAAGAAAATCTTCCTGTTATCTTAAGTTCAATTCAAATCAAAGGCATTGTATTCCTATCCCTGAGATCTAGCTTCAGTATCTTCCCAGGATCTGATGGTCAATTCAAATCAAAGTCATTGTCCGGCATTCCTAGTCCTGAGCTCTAGCTTCAGTCAGGAAGATACGGCATAAACTTCTTCACTTTGAGACAGGATTATATAAAGTCACAGAAATAGAAAAGCAACATTCAGAAATAATGTTTCATGATATCTATCCAAGTATAATTATTTGTTCAAATCCGTCATTCTTCCAGGTAAGATGCCTTGCTCTTTAATTTCCAGAAGAGAGCCCAATTTCTAGCATAAAGTAATCATTCGGTAAAAGGTTGCCTCTAGTGCTAATGCATTTTATATAGTTTCATATATAATTTTATATACTTTCATATATAATTTCACAAGTTACCTTCTGATCCCATTAACATAGTGCTATAAAACTAGATATACTAGGTCTGAATTATGTTTGTCATTACCTACATACACATTAATGTGTTTTTCAGTACATACACATTATTAGAGCTTTAGAACAAGCCACACAGTTGAAATATTAATGAAATCATAGTATAAAGTGATTGCAATATGTTTCCAAATGAAAAAACATACTCAACTTATGTGCATTTGCTGCATTGAAGATTGGATTTAGGGCCTCACATATGCTAAGAAAGTACTCTGCCCCTAAGCCCCATTCCCAGATCTCTTTACATTCTGCTTTGACACAAGTCACACTAAGGTATCCAGGCTTACCTTGAATTCATTCTACAATGCAGGCAGGCCTTAAACTTACCACTCTTCTGTCTCGGGCTCCCGAGTAGCTTGCATTTCAGGTCTAGACCACCATACCTGGCTCTAAACTTCATTGTTTAATTAAATAAGAGACAAAGTAATATTATTCACTCACTAACTCAAATAATAAATTTTTCAAATTTTCTATGAAACATTTTATTATGCTTCAAATGCAAGGTCTTTATTTCAGCTAATAACTTGTTCTTATTGTTTCTGCTTCTTTTTAATTGATAGGTTCAAGCAATTCTGAGAAGAAACTGGAATTTATATAAAATCCAATTTGGAAATGGCTTTTCCCACTCAGATGCTCTTCGCAGTACATCTTACACAGTGTCAACCATCAGTGACGTTCCAGGGTATAGCCATGACTGTCCAACAGAGCACTTAAATGGAAAAAGCATCCAAGATATTGAACATGTTGCCTTAAAGCCAGAAAAGCTGTATGATATCGTCATGTGAGATATTGGCTTATTCTGTACCACTCTTAATTCAGTGACTTGGACCCAGAATATTAATAGCAAGAAGACTTCAATATAAAATGAATTTATGAAATGTCATAAAAAGTCCTCAAATGAAGTAACAATTGTGTTGATAAATGTTTAACAGCTGTCCCTCAGTGGCAGAACAGCCCTGATTTATAATGTTGGCCAGTAAATACTACCTCTGGCTGATTTCAGACTACCAACCTGACCTCACTGAATGTGGAATTGAAACAAAGATAAGCACAATCAACTCTTGGGAGCTAACTTGAGTAGCTTCCAGCACATCACTAAGTGAATTCACAAATTATGGGTCAGGTTCATGCACCCACTGATAGTGAGCCTGCTCTTGTTACTTAAGGAACCCCTGCTCTGTCTTATAGACATGGGAGGAACAATCTGAATTTTGTTTTAGCTGCAAAACCCCCATTGCCATTGGGGCACTTAACATGTATCTAACTAGAAGCACTCTGACTCTTTTTTGTAATAACTTCCTAAATGAACTAAACAAAGACTTTCTTATCCCTGTCATCTCACCCTATTTTCTTTAAGACAAGCAACTGAACAGCATTGCTATGCGCTACTCAGTTGCTGGTAGATCAGTTTCATTCTGTGTAAAGCCTGTTGTTGAGACTTGGTGAACAGGATGCCTGATATGCAACTTACCTGTATCAGTTCTGAGAAATATTGGTTGAGGCTACTGAACACACTGTCAACTACTTTCCTGTCTCAACCACATGAATGTGAGGGAATTAGCTTCCTTGAATTTGTAAATAGAATCATTACCCTTTCCATCTCTACTGTGTAGACAAATGAACAATCATTTTACATGAAGGAAATCAATGAAGTATTTCTTTTTCTCTTAGAAATTTGTAAAAAAAAAAAAAGAAAAAAATTGTGAAAATGAGCTTGTAAATATTCCATTATTTTATTTTATAGCTTTTGTTCAAAAACATGCAATTTAGGTAACTGTTTTGCATAAGACAACATCATATGCATGATATGCATATTAATATCTGATACTATGTCTGGGCTGGTATAATAATAAAATAGAGTCTGGATTTCTATATTTGGTAAGTATTTCAAGGACAACCAGATACTAGTATCAGAAGTTTGAAAACTAATAATCCAAAACATCTGTGATATAATATAAAATATTTATTTTAACAATGCTAGGCCATTATTTTATTGACATCAAGCTTTGTGGATTCATATATTAATAATAGGCATGTTTGCCATATTTCTCTTCCCCTTCTGATAGAGCTCATTCAACCCCAGAAGTCTAAAACAACTACTGTAAGAATCCAATTTGCTACTCTTGTGGATTTTACTTCATCAATATATTCTCACTTTGCTTAATTTTACTAAATGAAGAAATATGGCTAGGGAAATGTGCCAGATTATTGAAGACAAAACCTTAGACACACACACACATAAAGGTATAAATATACATATGTGTGTGTGTCTGTGTATTGTATAATGTTTAAATATTAAAATAGACTACTGTGTATGAAAATGTATTCTATTAAAAGACTTGAACATATAATTGAGTAGGAACTGTCAGACAATTATAGAATAACTAAACTAAGGGGAAAAAAGCCTTGCAAATGAACTCATCTGATATTTACATGAGATTTAGTTCATCTTATTTTACATGCACTGGACTCGAACAAAAATGACTTCAGCTTCTTAAAAGTTAACTTTTGGAGAGGTCATTATGTGTATATGCTTTTGAACTATCTCAGTCACCTTTAAAATTAAAATAATGATTTAGACATCATAAATTATTTCATAAGCCATCAATACATAGGGGACTCAGAAGTTTGAAATTGTTGAGAAAAATATCTACATTAGCAAGAACTGACATATTCAATTATCTAACATGTATAATTGATCTATACATGTAAAGGACTTTTAGCATCAAATTTATGAAATTAATAGCATGCTGTCAGAAAAGGAACACAGGCTGTTCTGAACTTTCAGGTGCCTAAATTATACAAAAATTCCTTTTAATAAGCTCAATTTTCAGCTATTTATTATAGAGACATTTGATTCATATTCTTTCTGACAGTGTTCATGTAATTCAGCATTCTAGACTAACTGTCAAGTGTTGGCCATAACAGACAGTAGACAATGTTGAATTTCTAGAGAACATGTTTAAATGTTATTCTAATTTTCAATTATTATATTGTGTCTTTTTTATATTGAGTGTAGCTGCGATTTCTTTCAGTGCCAAGATTCAGACACAGTGCAGTCTTCAGCTATACCAGTCTGTGACTAATCAGTATTACTTTTGTACCCATGTGTTTGATAATGTTATTGAACATTATATTTCTCTAAAACTGAAGTGCTAATTAAGAACTTACTATATTACTTATAAAGAAAAAATAAATCTGATATTTTTGGGAAGAAAACTAATTTTGGGAATCTCTTAGTTTCTAAAAAAGTATACCTATAATTTTTTTCTATAATTTCTGTGAAAGTCTTATTGTAAATCTTTACTATTTCTATTCTGACACTTTCAGAAGTTATTTTCTAGTACATTTGTTAATAAATTATCCATTCTGGAATTTAGTATTTGTACATAGCATAGAATTAGCAGTATTTCTAGTGCTGTATTTATTGCTTATAATTTTTGTGTGAATTTATATTAATTTTCTTAGTCTTAATTTGCTAATAAAAACATCTGTAAACATACTAAAGATATTCTGATCAATTAAAAGAACTCATGTTACACCTACTTAAAATTTCTATTTTGATTTCATAAAAATATTAACATTTTATAAAAGTGTTAACACTACAAATCTATATTGGTTTTCACTTATATTCAGAGGATTACTAAATAATTTATCTTACACACAAAATTCTCACAATAATCAATTAAATACTTTGTAAAATAAATGAAATAAATATTACCCTCTTCTTAGTTTTCAGGCTGGTAAGTGACCTTAATAAATCAATTAAGATAGGAATTTGTTTTCCAAGAAAAAAAAACTCCAATTAAACTATAATATAAACAACTTCTTTCTTATGTAACAGGAAATGGAAAGATACCTTGAAATTGGAAAATGTTTAGGGATGTTTCTTTTTCCCACTATATTCCAGTATCTGCTTTTGTATTAAATATCACAAAGAACAAGAAGGAAAATAATTACTTAAATAAATTATGTGGGGCTAGAGAGATGGGTTAGTAGTTAAGTGCTTACCTATGAACCTAAGGACCCCCGTTCAAGACTTGGTTCCCCAGTACCCATGTAAGCTAGATGAACAAAGTGTTGCATGTATCTGGAATTCATTTGCAGTGGCTGGAGGCCTTGGTGTGCCCATTCTGTCTCTCTCTCCTCCCTATCACTCTCCTTGAAAAAGAAACTATGTGTGTGCACATATATATATATGTGTGTGCATGTATTTATATACATATATGCATATGTATATATATGAAAATGTTTTTGAGAGGTAGAGTCTTGATCTAACCCATGATGGCCTCAAATTCATAACAATCCTACTATCTCTTCCCTTAGTGCTAGTATTAAAGGCATGTGCCACTATGCCCAGCAGATATTTTTTAGAGAAGACATATTCATAACCCTCAAAAACAAAATCCCCATAGTACTTCAATTTACTCTGGATTAAAAATACAGGGTTGAAGAGATTGCTTAGTGGTTAAGGTGCTTGCCTACAAAACCAAAGGACCTTGGTTAGATTGCCCAGGACCCACATAAGCCAGATGCACAAGGTGGCACAAGCATCTGGAATTCATTTGCAGTGGCTGGAAGCCCTGGCATGCCCATTCTCTCTCTCCCTCTCTCTGTTTCTTTCTCTCTCTGCTTCTTTCCCTCTCTCAAATAAATAAAAAAATTAAAAAAATACAGCAATAAGGACACAATACAAGACACATTCTTGCTTTTTTAAACTATTACTCCTGAAGTTAAAGCATTTATGAAAAAATCTTTGTGTGATGTATATTAATAAATACTGATAAATTCACAAATTGGAATTAATATTATTAAACAGTTGAGATTATTAAATAAACTCAAGATCACCAATTCTAACAAGTTTGTTCTATTCCAGAAATATACTAGGGCTATTGCAGTATGAAATGGAATTCCTCCATGCAGACTTTTCAATTTATATTGTTATTAATAATCTCATGTCCTTCATCTCAACATTTCAAACCAACATTTCTGGAACTAAATCTTTTGTATTATGCAACTTTGTTTTCCATCTATAAAAATTACATTTCAAAGTAAACAAATAACTTTACAACATAGTTGACAAAAGCAGATGTAGTTATTAAAAATTAGTTGAATTAGGTCTTGGTCATTGCTCCCAATTTCATAATAAAATATTCTATGTTCCAACTGGAGACCATTTCAAAAACTCTCAGTTGACCCAGAGACAACTCCTCCCTTGGATCAAAATTCCCATGCTGTTTTCCAAAAGTGTTGTAAACATATGAAAGCAGAACAAACAGCAAGACAGAAAGCTGCCTCTGGTGCAGCTTGTCCCCACACACAGCACGGGCTGCCCTTGCACATGTGTACTCAGGACAATGTAGTATGCAGGCGGAGTCTCGCATTAGCCAACCTTAGCGAGTTTCACCCAGTTCATGCTTCTGGCTGTACATCCATTCTACAAAAGAAAGATACACCCAGCAAACAGAGAACTCATTAAAATCCAGACACAGGAATTTTCTTTTCTTTGTTTGCTTTCTTATGAAGTGTGAAGATGAGCAACTCAACAACCTCGCTTGTACTCCCATATATATTGGTATGATTTCACCTCAGTGTATATAATTTCCTTTGTTGCACATACACACATGCGCGCGCACACACACACACACACACACACACACACACACCCTTGATGATCCTGGTGCACACACCTACACTGTGACCTTCCAGAGACAGTTTCAGACTACAGTGTGTGTTCCATAAATTCAGAGCAACCTTACATAATACTTTGTTCAAGGATTTAAGGTGTGATTGCTTTGTGGGGAAAAGGGGACTTTGTTTTGTTTCTGTAAATTATAGAGATCTCACCTCTGGCCTCACTCAAGCTTGACTTTTCTCCCTGTGATGAGGCACTGTCCAATCTAAGAAAACAGGTCTACCTACATTCTTAAGGTTACACTTAAAACTATATCCTGGGTATCTGGGACTCCAAAGATTCCAGTTCAATGGCTTATGCTCCTGTATAGGTTCTGGCTGATGCCCTTCCTGATAATACAGTCGATCTCTTCTATATCTACCTTCACCTTTTAAAAGTGACTGTGGATGGTTCAAGAAATGGGAAGATGTAGGATATGTGGGCTGAAATGTGTGATTGCATACACACGGAGGGCTCCACCAAGGAAAGAGCTGAGAATGAACAAAGGGACTTTATGAGGAATAGAGACCATCCAAGACTAGAATGTTCATACACAAGACTCCAACAATTGTCAGATATCTGAGAACCCCTAAACTTGAAATGAAGTTTCTGCAGTGCTATAATTATTTGCAAGGAGAAAATAGATATTTCTTTGTCTTGTGGCTTCCTTTACACACTTGAACTTAGTCAAAAACATGGCTTTCCATTTGGATTCTTGTCCAAGGCATCAAGAATACTAGGGAAGATCTTGAATATTTGTGCCAGATAAAAGTATCCTGGTTTGGA
Source organism: Dipus sagitta (assembly GCA_036346955.1). NCBI lineage: Eukaryota > Metazoa > Chordata > Mammalia > Rodentia > Dipodidae > Dipus > Dipus sagitta. The sequence goes on from CM070774.1 coordinate 51,845,306, forward strand.
TAAGGGTTTATATGCCCATACTCTATACTACTGATCACTTCATGTGCTCAGTTGGAAAAGGCAATGCTAATTTGTTAAGTGCTTCTTTTAAGCCATATATAGTTTTTACATTTAAAAAATATTTTAATGTATTTATTTGCAAGTAGACACACACACACACACACACACACACACAGAGAGAGAGAGAGAGAGAGAGAGAGAGAGAGAGAGAAGGAGAGAGCAAGCACCAGGGCCTCTAGCCACTGCAAACAAACTCCAGATGCATGTACCACTGCATCTGGCTTTATGTGGGTACTCGGGACTCTAATCTGGGTCGACAGGCTTTGCAGGCAAGCATCTTAACCACCATGACATAGCTCAGGCTGACCTGTAATTCACTATGTCATCTCAGGGTGGCCTCAAATTTATGGTCGATCCTCCTACCTCTGCCTCCCAAGTGCTGGGACTAAAGGCGTGTGCCACCATGCCCAGCGAGTTGTCATGTTTTTATTCTGTATGTTTAATCTCACATTTTATTGTTATTTTCAATAGGTAATCTTAATAAATTTTAGCAATAACTTCAAATCAATATTTTATCCATGCTATCATATAATACAATAAAATATGCTTTACCTGCATGGGTCACTCTGAAGTAATAATATTTGACTTGTGAAGTAAAACTGCCAAAGAGTTTCCCTATAAGTCACTAAAAACACATTCTCTCTCTCATGCATGAATTGATGTATGTGTGCTAAGGCATGCATATATGCAGAGGACATATGGGGGGTTTCAGTCCTCCTCTCCCAGTTTCTTTGAGACAGGATCTTACATGTTTTATGCCACTGGAAATGCTAGACTAGCTGACTCACAAGCTCTGAGATCTGCCTGACTCCACATCTCATTGCTATGAGTGCTTTGGGATTACAAACCTGTGAATTACTTGCATTCAGCTTTGTGTGAGTCCTGGCTATCCAACTCTGGTCATCAGGCTTGCCCAACAAACCACAGAGATATATCTGCTGGGCCCCATTGACATATTTTAAAGCCTAACTTCACTGCTTCTCCAAAGACTGTTTAAAGTTATTTTCTGACATTAAAATAATAAATGCCTGTTGAAATTCTAAGCATTAAATTACATATCAAAGATAATGGATCTTATTTTTTTCTTTTTTAAATATGATATTACTTATTGTTTTTTAATTATTGTTTATTTTTATTTGTTTATTTGAGAGTGACAGACAGAGAGAGAAAGAGGCAGAGAGAGAGAGAGAGAGAGAGAGAGAGAGAGAATGGGTGCACCAGGGCTTTCAGCCACTGCAAATGAACTCCAGATACATATGCCACCTTGTGCATTTGGCTTACATGGGTACTGGGGAATCGAGCCTTGAACCAGGATCCTTAGCCTTCACAGGCAACTGCTTAACCACTAAGCCATCTCTCCAGCCCTTATTTTTTTTTCTTTCTTTCTCTGGAGACACTGGTTCTCCTGAAGATCCACCTCATCCAAAGCAACAACCTGAATCTTCCTGCACAGAAATTATGTAGGGGGGTTTCCTTTCTGTCTCCTTTCTACTACCCACCTGTGGGGATCACATATGGTATGCAGAAGATCACCAACGACACAATTATTCTGATTCTTTCTCCCATAACATGCAGTCAAGTCTGCCCCACATTAGACAGAATTGCCTTCATTTCCATCTTTCTTAAATTTCCATCTTGCACACATATCTGCCTCCCCTAGCAAAACCCTGTGGAATACTCTTTCTATTGTCTATATTGTCCCACAATTCTTGGGACAATTCCTACCAGACATGACTTTGCAGACACTCACTCCACTATGATGTTCACGGGTTTTCCCATACTGCAGCCTGGTAACTCTGTACCTCCTTAGAGTCGGGCTCTGTCTCTCAGATGGCTGTATTATTTGTCAGCTTCATACTCCCCTCCAGCCCTGTCTACACAGTACCCTATGTTACCTTCTTCCCCGTAGCATACCACCTGTTCCAATGATGAGAGCATCATACATGGTGGACTCTCAATAACTAGCAGGTCTTCTCTCTTCTGTCAAAAAAAAATGTGTTTGATTCAATAAGGCAAATTAATTCTCAAAAGGTATATAATAACCTTAAGATAATGAAAGTTTATGTCAATGTTACATTATTATTGATTTATACAGTTAAAGCATGAAATTTTTAGTTGTCACTTTAGGTTACCATGTTCCAAGTACTAACAAGAAACAATATAGAAGAAAATATAATAAAGCCATGTAGTAGAGTATTCCCTACTGGCCCTTAATCAGAGCTTGAGGAAAATGACACAAAGTAAAGGCACATTCCTTTCCTGACAGTCTATCTCTTCTGTTTTGTAATAAATACTTTATTATTTCATATTCTGGTTAAATATGTCAAATAATCTGTCCACAGTGATTGAAATTGAAAGTCTTCTTTTTTTTCCATTTCATTCAACCACTCAGCTATCATGCATGGTAGCCAGGTATCATTTGTTCACTGTCTCATTCTACTAGTGACCAGCAAGGCAAAGACATAAAACAAGAAATAAGGTTCATGACCTCTGCTTGTTTTTGTGAACATATACCTGTTTCCTCAATGGGAGTCATTTCTAATAGACTGTAAAGAATTGAGAGGTATCAATGTATATGTAAATTGAAAAGCAAAGATCTACAAAGCATTTAGAAAGAGATGTAAAACTATAGTGAATGTAAAGATTTTGAATGATGAGTTGTGAAAAATATGTATCACTGTCAGTGACTTCCAGTAAATCAGTGGATCAGTGATGCTGTAACTGTTGCAAGAGTTCAACTTTGAGGTGCCCTGGGGGAGAACCATGCATTCTATGTCTTCCAGAATACATTTGATTCCATCCAGTCTCTTATCTTATTTTACTATGTACAACATTAATCAGATTACAAGATAAAGCATTTTTTTAGATGGGCTGACAACCACATTTCTGGTGTGTATTCTTTTCCCCTATGGTTGTGGATAGAAATCAGAGAGCTTATGAATTGGATGCCAAAAAAAGTCATATCTTTAATTTTACTAACCACAGGCTGAAGTTCAGTTTCTCCTCCAACTGTAAATACAGTCACAAGATACAGTGATAGTAATGCTTGTGAGTTTGTCACTTATAAATCACAGATAAAATCATGTCACACAGTGATGGCAGATATCTGAAAATGGCTTTTGAAATCATCAGTAGTTCCAAATTGTGGCAGTTATTAGACTGGCCATGCATATTATCAAGGAACTGTGTTTCAAAGAAGCACATATATTATTACATCGCACAGTCATTATTTATGTGTGTGCATGTTCATGTAAGTGTGGATGTGGGTGTGATTGGGCAAGGGATACATGTGGAGGCCAAGGAAAATCTCAGGTGCTATCCAGCTTTTGTTGAGACAGGATCTCTAATTAGGTTAGTGTGGAGCTCAACAGTTATGCGAGATAGGCTGGTCAGGGAGCCCTATGCATCCTTTTGTCTCAGCACCAATATTACAGGGGAGAAAGTATGTGGCACTCGGCCTTGTTGGTCCTGGGGATCAAACTCAGGTCCTCATCCTTGCAAAGCAAGGACTTTACTGACTGAGCTACCTCCCCAGCCCACAAATTTGTTCTCAATATTTAGATAAAATAATTTTATTTCCTTACCAATGTCTACATTTTATTTTGGATGCATAAGCTTTATTCTGATAAGCAGACATGGACTCTCCCACATTGACAAAGCATTTGGAAGATCAGTGCTTCTAAAACTTCAGCCTACATCAGAACATTCATGAAAACTTGAGAGCCCATACTTAGAAGTGTAAATCTGAATGTGGATTTTAAGTAAGTTCCAAGATGATACTGCTGCTTTAGGGACTCAAAAATGAATGTAATAACATTGCCCAAAAGAATGATCCATTCTTAATATCAATGTACATAGTTGTTTAAAACATTATAGGAACGTTGACAAGTCATAATTCAGAAAAATGTGGGTATCTAAACAAAAAGAAAGCACTTAAATTCTTCTTTTTTGGCTAAATATGGGTTGAATACATGTGGAAATGTTTTTAAGTTCACAGGCAAGTCTCTTCTCATAATGTTAACAATATAGATAAATAGAAGATACCAACAAACTTATTAAGAATAAATATCTATTTACATTGGTCCATATATTGACCTATAGAGGGAAATATATAGTCAAATAAACAGTACATTCAAGAAGTTGTGGTACATATATACCATGGAATTCTACTCATCAGTAAGAAAAAAGTGATACAATGAAATCTGTATGAAAATGGATGGACTTACATCATACTCAGTGAACACACACTATCAGAGAAAGACAAATACCGCACAGTCTCACTCATCAGTGGTTCCTTACCTGGATCAGCTTGAATTTCTGGCATATCTGACAGACAACTTGAGGCCCAGACAACAGGGATGAAAGGATTAGAGGGGGAAGGTAAGGGAAAGGTGGAGGGAAATAAAAACAACACTCAACCCAAAATTAAACTGGCACCATAGAAACCTTTATCCTTGATAGAGGACTAAAAGATATAACCATCAACCGGAGTATACGAGGAGCACCCTAAAAGAAGGGCCCTGGAGAGGGTAGGATGAAGCCAACCAAACCTTAAAAAAATGTTTAGCTCTGACCTGTGACTCACAGTAGCATAAGTAAGTGCTATCCTCATTGAGCTATTGAGAGACCTACAAGGTCCCCCAAACAAGACAGGCTTCTGATTACCCACCTGAGGTAAGAGGTAAGACCCTATTGCTGAAGACACCATATGCTGCCAATACAGAATATGGAAAGACCTGGCTAGAATCCTGAAGAGAGCCAGTCCCCAGATATTTAGCCCATTTAGTGCTGGAAAGGAAGACATGAACTCCTGGGGGAAAGTGACCAACAACAGTGTGGGCAAGCAGGGGGTCTAAGGTATTCAGAAGCAGCCAGCCTGACAAGAAGTACACGCCAGTGCAATGGTGGCACAGAGCTTTGGTGGGTAATCAGTGGCTTTCTGATTGGCTAAGAGGTGCACTCAGTAGAAAGGAGCCCATATCTGGAACTGGCAGCCAGGTCTGAATTCTATGGAGACAAAGATTATGCTCTCCAACATCAAGCTTTCACAAGGCTTTGGCAAAAGAGGGGCTACATCCATAAAACTCTCCCTAAATTAACAATGCTTATCCAATTTAACCTATGCTGACTTTCTCTCTCTTTTAGAGAATCTGTTTTTCTTTTTGAGATGGTAGTCAGATCTGTGGAGATAAACCACCTTTCGCATCTCAATCAAGACCCAAGCAACACCACAGAGGAAGTGAGGAGAAGAGCATGAGTGCTGCTTCCATGGTGAGCCTGACAGTCAGCACCAGGGTGAAGGAGACTGACCCTGACGATACTCAACACATACCAGAGCAGAAATCCAGAGGCTACAAGAGCTCCTCACTGAAACAGACTTAAAACACATCCTCCAAGGCTCAGGGAATTTTGTGGAAGAGGGTGAGGAAAGATAGTAAGAGCTACAGGTTGGGATGTCATGCCCAGAGACATTGCCTCCCACCAATAAATGCTATTCCCACATGTATAACCCACAACCCTATGGAGAATACCAGCACAGCCACTGAGGAGGGCCCCTGTAGAATGGGGGAAGGGAGGAGGGTAAGATGGTACCAACATAATGATGTATCCATACAAAGAGTGTTCTTAATTAAAAAAAAAAAAAAAGCCAAACCAGGGTAAATATGTCTTCTTATATTTTCAAATGTAAGTCTTTCAACATTCACTGACTCTAAGTATATCATCCATGTAAAGTCTCACTTCCAGAATGATAAGGATTTGATTATAATATTAGGGAAATCAATCTGTTTCTCTCATACCAACCAAGAACACTTTTCACAAAACCTGTGTATGACAGAAAAATTTTAACTTCACTTGTGAAGATATTAATGTAAATTGATAAATAGTAAACATACCTTTACATCTCTAATTAATTTAAATTCTAAAACTTTAGTTCAAAATGTAATTCAGTCAGTTCTGCTACAAATTAGATTAGCTGCCTCAGGAGTCCTTTATTTCCTCTTGGGCCTATTTTTCTTCTCAGGCAAAAGTATATGAAAAAGTCATGTTGTAATAAATTCTTGTTTTAAAGCCTCTCTTTCCTCCTCGTGACAGTACAGTTTTAATTGGCATTAGCTTCTTAGTTATAATTGTGCTTGATGTTTTACACTCCATGTTTAACCATCTTTCCTAGCCAAATGAAGAAACAATGTATAAAATGCAAACAGTGTGACTGTGAATTTGTATTCGTGATGTTCTCTACATACTATGTTGATGTCCAGCTGGGAATTCTAACCTCATTCCATCCTTCCTGATCAATGTATACACATTTGCTTATGCAGCCAGAAAGCTGGGAGTAGTGGTTCAGATCTACAAGAGTAGCAGTCTAGAATCAGAGGCAGGTGGATCACAAGTTCAAGGGCAATTTACAAGAACATGTCTCAAAAATATAGAGAGACAGAAAGAGAGAGAAGGGAAAGGAGAGAGAGAGAGAGAGAAGTGACAGAGGGAGAGAGTAGATGGAGAACACATTGAAAAGAACATGGAGTACCAAAGTGAGAAAAATATAAGCAACAAGCACTTAAATGTGTTAGGCAAAAGGAAATCTGGATTTTCAAAAACATATTGCCCAGACTCTGGGAGATAAACAGAGGTCAGATCAGGGCAACATTGATAGATATATAGGAAAACAAGTAGTCAAAATACATTTAGGAAATTTAACCAAGTCTTTTCAAATCTTCCAATAAGTTAGAATTTGAGAATCTAAGTAGAGAGCCACTTTGATTCCTCAAATGATAAATAAGGCCTAGATCATGTCACTGTTAAAGCTTTTACTATTTTAATTTATGCATTTTTATCTGATTAAAGCAACAGTAGAAAGAATGAAACACAGATAACAAACTATGAAAGAGAAATCATTTTTTTAGTTTTCTTTGTGTTAAAGTAAATGAGCTTTTGATTAGCTTCCAAAAATCTCTCAGACATTCCAAACTTGTTCTAGTACACTATAAACATGGTCTGGAAGCTACTGGTGTGAACTGTGTGAACTTTGCCTTCTCTTATCTTTTTCAAGCATTTGAAAAGGATAAACAGTGATTAAAGGGTAAATGATAATAACCATTCACTTGATTCATCTGATACATTTTTTTTTATTTGATACTTTTCTGTTTCACTTGAAAGGTCAGAATAGATAGTGCAGCTCTGAAACTAACATTCATAATCATTACTTTAGTTATCGCTTTCCCCCCATATTCTTGTCTATTGAGTTCACTTTTTAGAGTGAGTATTTTTTGAAGAAAAGAAAAATAAAGGAAGGAAGGAAGAAAGAAAAGAAAACAGAGTATCTAATTTATCCAACAGGAAAAGGGAAAATCCGTCTTGGTAAGAACATTGTTACATGTTTCAAATACTAACAAATCTAATCAAAATCATTGGTAGCTCTGAAGGGGTCACAGTACAGTGTGTCTATGTGAAACTACAGCTTCCAAGTAACTGATCCTAGGAGGAAGCACAAAGTAAGTACTGTCAGAGAGCTGATTGATAATCTAGATGTCTGGTAGCAATTGATGGAAAATACAAAATTCAAGAAACATAGTAAATAAGAAGGTAGAGGGAGGGTAAAGGTGAGATCCAGTAAGGAGGGCTGGCTGCATCATAAGTGTTCGGTTCTATAGAATTCTTTTTAGGAAAGACCACCATGTGCACAGCACACATGTAGGAAAAACAATGTTCAAGTAATGGAATTTACACAATTGAATTAATGACCTGTAAAAAGAGTTTCTCAAGTCAAACTGAGAAACAAGTGAACCTAAACAGATCATGAAGAAAAATTTAATGACAGTTCTTGGGATGAGACATGAATAAAAAAAGTTACTAAACTCAGGGCTTAAGCAAAGGTAGATATTATCACAAAATACAGAATACAGCAATATCAGGATATTAGAAAGGAGAATAGTTCTATTTTAAACAGGTAGACCCAAAATGGTATTCTAATCTCTCTTGATTGCTCTTGCTTTCTCTCTCTCTCTCTCTCTTTGGTGTATGTCTTCATTGTTTACTCTCCCCTCCTCCCTTCTTTATCATGCTATTTTTCTATCTCATGTCTCCATCTCTCACCTTCTGTTTTTGTAGTAAAAAATGTGATAGCTGTTGTGATACTATGATCATGGGGAGAGAGAAAGAGAGAGAGAGAGAGAGAGAGAGAACATAATGGGAAAGGTTTAAGATGTTATCAAGGATATAGGGTAAATCATTTGAATTTTAATTCAAAGAGGAGCAATGTAAAGGTGACAGAAAACATGGTCACCAAACTAGAGTTGACAACAAAGCTACAGTGATGTTCCACGAGGTAAGAAGAATTTAAAGTAGTTGTTAAACTTTGCAAGTTTTACAAAGGCTAAAAAGCAAGAGAACATTGGGGACTGATAAAAGCATTAAATGTGACAGATTTGAATTAGCTCATTCCTTTACTTACTCAGTAGCACAAAAGGGCTCCTGTGCTCTTGTGCTCATAACACAAGTACAGTAAATATTGTCATGTATAACACAGTAAAATAATGTTATATCTTAGGCTGGGAAGATTGCTTAGTTTTTTTAAATTGCTGGCCTCAAAGTATTAGATACGGAGTTCCATCATCAGAACCCCCAAAAATGATGCTGCACTGTCGTAATCCTGGTATCAGCTCATTTTTTATTTAATTTTGTGTTTGTTTCACCCCCTCCTCTCCCATCTCCTCAAACCCTTCATTCCTTATTGTCTGGGCCTTGAGTTATCAGGTATGACAGCAACTCAAACAGGTACAGGTTAGGAACCACAGATAAGTAATACCATGAGGTGTTTGTCTTTCTGTGTTTGCATGAGATCATTGAGTATGATCTGTTCCAAGTCTGTCCATTTTACTGCAAATTTCTTCGTATCATTTTTGTCTTACTGCTGAGTAGAATTCCATTGTGTTAATGTACCACAACTTTGTTATTCATTCATCCAATGATGAGTATCTGCGTTGATTCCAGTTCTGAGCTATAATGAATTGAGCATCTATAAACATGGTTGAGCAAATGTCTCTGTATTGATGCATGGAGCATTTAGGATAAATGCACAGGAAGGGAGTAACTGGGTCTGTTGGTAGCTCTATGTTCATTCTTTTTAGAAATCTCCAAATTGATTTCCATAGTGGTTGTATTAGTTTGCATTCCCACCAACAGTGGATGAGGGTTTTCCTTTCCTCAGAAACTCACCAACTCACCAACACTTGTCATTGTTAGATTTTTTAATGGTTGTCATGCTTACTGGAATAAGGTGGAATCTCATGGTTGTTTCAATTTTCATTTCCCTAATGGTTAGGGATGTTGAACATTTTAAGTGTGTATTAGCCATTTGTAATTCTTCCTCTGAGAACTTCCTATTCAGTTCTCTGCTTCACTTTTGGAGTGGGTTGTTTCATTTTTTTATTGTTCAGTTTTTTGTTCTTTGTAGATTCTAGATATTAGGCTTCCATCAGTGATGCAGCTGGCAAAGATTTTCTCCCATTCAGTGGGTAATCTATTCGCACTGCTTATGGTGTGTTTGTCTATACAAAAGCTTTTTAGTCACATGAGATACCATTGGTTGAGTGATTGTTTAATTTCCTGGGTTACTGGGGTTTTGTTCAGGAAGTCTTTTTCTAGTTCTCTATCATGGAGATTGCCTCCTATTTTTTTCTTCCAGTAGTAGAAGAGTTTCAGGTGTTATACTGAGCTTTTTAATCCATTTGGACTAGATTTTATGATATCTTTTTGATATATATGTATAAAAAGATGATTGTATACATATATACATGTATACACACATACACACACACAGACGCACACACACACACAAAGGACATAAAAGAATGAATAGAGCAAGTGTTCTCTGTTTTGTTGCAAGTATGTGTGTGCAATATGAATGCATATGTGTGCATGCTTGAATGTGTGTTAATTTCCTTATTTGAGATGGAGAGAGAGAGACAGAGAGAGAGAGAGAGAGAGAGAGAGAGAGAGAGAGAAGGCAACGGGATAAAATCAGATGTCATTTCCAGGAATGTTGTCTAGTTCTTTTTTTTAATGGTATATTTATGATAAGCATGCCATTTATTTCTTTACCAATTCATTCCTTTATCTGGTAGTAAACATTCTGTTATGTGATGTAGAAGATACATAGGTATATCAAAGGTAATCCAATCAGAGTGACAGCATATGACTAAACATATTTGAAAAATACAAAATAGCATAATGCTCCTCATAAGCAGTTAGCAAACTTATTGCTGACAATGTTGTCTAGTTCTTTTTGAGATAGGGTATATCTATGGCCTGTGGGCCTGGAGCTCAAAAATTAGGCTATACTGACTTGTCAGTGATCCTCCTACCTCTGCCTCCCTAGTGTTGGAACTACAATAATCTATTACAAAGCCCAGCATTTTATGGGAATAAATGAGTTATTTCTCTAGCCCCAGAAAAGTATGTATTCATAATATGGGTACCATCAGTTAACATCGGCATCTGGAATTATCTGCAATAATTTTCAGGTAAAGATAATAAATAGCCTTTGACAGATTTTCAATAAAACCTTTAATATGTTAAATGTAAGAATCTAGGAAGGAGAAAGAAAGAGATAGAGGGAAAAAAGGAGTGAGGGGTGATGTGGAGAGGGAGAATTAATAGGTCAGAAAATCTGAAGAGAATAATGAGTGTTTTGACCTGCAAGTTTTTTAAAAGCAAAATTATACAATTAAATTATGTCAAAACTTGAATGTCTCTCCATAGTATTGTTTTTGTTCTGTTTAGCATGGGGGGGGGGATATAATCCATTCAGAGAGCATTTCTCTGTCATTTAGATATTCTAATATTTGTTACATGCAACTACTGGGAACATATTTTTTAAAACTTTATTGAAAAAACTCATCTCCTTTGGGACTATTCACTTGGTTATTCACATAAGCATTGTACTGAGTGTTGCAGAGAAATAAATTTGCAATTTGTTGTCTATATAATTAGTATATTTACTACTGAGAGAAAATTATGTTATAACTATATTGCATGACTGTATATATATGTGTATATATATATATATGTGTGTGTGTGTATATACATATATATATATACATACATATAACAAACAAATATCTACACATACACCTCTTATTCTTAGATACTGTGTGTAAATAAATATCATGTTTCAAAAATAAACAAATTTGAATATCAAATTCACCTATGTCATCATGACCTTATTTGCACAAGTCATCAGCAACAGTGACAATCAAATCAAATATAATGAATACTTACATACAATATTTTGCAAGAATAGTTTTTAATTTTCCCTATGCACTACCTCCCTAGGGTTTTAAAAGTTTATTTAATAAATGAATTACAGCTTTTCTTTACTGAAGTCACTTCCTGATAAACAGCCAACATGAAGAAATAAATAAATATAAGACCATTTGTTAATTTCAGGCTACTTGCCTAGTCACAATTGGTGTGTTGTTATCTTGGAATAGAGACAATAATTATAATTACAATCCTCTAAACATGTGAATTCAATCTTAGAATATGTCACAAGCCTGTAGATCCATTATAGTAAAATTCACATTAGCATTGATGACAAATGCAAGTGGAAAAATAACTTTCCACACACATACTTTTTCCCTTTCTTGTTTCATCAAATTGGAATCCCTCCCAACTTTAATGAAATCACAGAGAAAATTGTACTTTCCCAGCCACCGCTTATTCAATAAGTTAAATAAACGTATCAGTAGCTAGAAAACATCTTCTTTTTGTATATATGGCATTCATGCATATATATTATAATAAGCTGGGTTCTATGAACACTATGGAGTTGATCTCAGTATAAATCCATCTATTTACACTTATGCAATTAGCAGCTTCAAGCAAGTTTAAGTAATATAATAATGATTATTTTATTATTGGAATCATAAATGTTCTATATTCCAACAAATAGGTAATCTTATATCACTTTGTTCTAAAATATTAATTCAATAGTGCAACTTATTTGACATTAATTTGCATCACTGATAATGTTCAAAATAGTTAATAATCCTAATAAATCTTAAAATATTCCATTTATAAAAGGAAGCTGAATGATAAATAGTGTATGTGCTGACAAAGAAAGAGATTAGAGAACATATAAGGGACTTTAGTTCCTCTACAACGTATTTCAAATTTTCAGTATAAGAGAATCTGGAGGTTAAATGGTGGACATTTTATAAAATTCTGATGAAAAGAACACTGATGGAAAAACTCAACATGATGTGACTGAAGCCTTCATGGGGGATTTATGTCATAGGACAGATAAGAGAAGACAAATGAAATCAATTTTCTTTCAAGAGAATATTTTGCAAGATTTTTATTAGGAAGAGTGAGAAGGGGAGGAGAAGGGAAAGACTAAAGTTTCATGCCCAAGGGCCTGGAAAGATGATAGTTGAAATCATGCAAGTAAAGGGCCAGTTAGAGAACATTTAAAGTAAAACAGATGGTTTAAGGTCAGGCATTGATAGCAGTCATAGCAAAGGAGTTATTAATGCTCATTATAAAATTATCATATCTGTATAGTACATCTTTGCCACACATGTTTTTGTGACCATGTTACTGCATTTCACTTGACAGAGAGGAGGAGTGAGCACATATATGCTAGAAGAAAGATGAATCAAGTGAATTCTTAGGATACAAAGAACACCTTAGTGCCCTTTAGTGTGACTTATGTTCTGGATATGATGCTGAGTTTTCTAAATTTATCTTTTTCAATCTTCATATTAAACTTTTCAAATAAGCATAATGTCTCCATTTTAGAAACCTGAGACTGACAACTTTGATAACTTGCCCATGTTCACAAAGCTAGGATGAGATAGAGCTAGATTCACCCCAGACTCAAATGAATAAAACCATTTAACGCATTTAACGCATTCAATAGAAACTGAATGATCTTTCTGACATAGTGACAAAATCCTAATTTCTTGGCACTCATTCCATATTCAGCACTACACTGTGTTAAAAAGGAAAATAATCAAAATAATTGGTAAATCCTATAAACTAACACAATGCTGGAGTTAAGTGAACTCATTTATTCCATGTGCTGTGCATCTGAGGTACTCTCTTTGTAAGTACTTCACCACTTAATCTTCATGGCTCCGCTGATACTATAGTTTCACTAAAGCACTTCTCTTTGCAATTCTCAGTATCTCAAAATCAGAAGTTGGGATACAAGTTCTATATATTATGCTTCCTTCAGATAAAGAAGAGTAAGGCCAGGCATGGTAGTGCACATCTTTAATCCCAGCACTTGGGAGGCAGAGGTAGGAGGACTGCAGTGAGTTCAAGGTCACCATGAGACTACACATATAGAATTCCAGGTCAGTCCGGATACAGTGAAACCTTACCTCAAAAAAGCAAAAAACAAAACAAAACAACAACAACAAAAAATAGATAAATAAGACTAGCAAAAATATTAGTTTCTATCTTGAGTAATATACTTAAATACCAAGACCATCCTGGACATTTCACATGCATTAACTCAGTCCATCCTGACAATAATACCATGTGATCATTTCATCAATGATGAAAAGAAGTCAGAACAGTTAAGCAGTTTCCAGAAGTGAAGATTAACAGTAAAGAGGCAGAACGTGAGTGTGGGTACTGTGCCCATGAAGCCTGTGTTCCTAGTTAATAAAACTTCCTGACTCTGAACAACTTAGCAGCTAATTTGCTCACCCAACCATGGTCTTAGAAGCATGTCATAGTCTAGGCTAGAGAAAAAGTCCGCCATGTAAAAAAGAAATCGGGAGACATATTTCCGGTTGGATCCCCACCTTGCAAAAACTGGCATATACTTCTATGCTTACATTTTACACATATGCATTTTTGAAGCATATACAGAAAGTAGATTCTTTACACATAAAAAGTAAGGTCATTTAAATTAAAAACGCACAAAAAACTTGGTGTTTTTATGTGTATTTTGCTTGCTGAGATAGGGCAATGCCCTGTGGCTCAGGCTGCTATATTTTGGTCTCCGCAGATCCTCTCCCTCATCCTCTCAAGCAGGTGGAACAGCAGCCGTGTGTCACCACACCCAGAAATACTGTGATCATTAGCACAGAAACTGTAACAGGCTGAAAGAATGTCTAATTTTGAACATATGAAGAGTGAGCATACCTGAGCATGAGTCTGCAAAGAGGCAGAAAGAAGACAAAGGCTCTTTCTTCCTGTTGAAAATCTAGTAAATATTCTTAAATTAAAAAATAATAATAATAACCCAAAGGTGGACTGGAGAGATGGCTTAGCAGTTAAGGTGCTTCCCTGCAAAGCCAAAGGACCAAGGTTTGATTCCCCAGGATCCACTTAGGCCAGATGTACAAGGGGCACATGCATTTGGAGTTCATTTGCAGCAGCTGGAGGTCCTGGAGTGCCCATTCTTATTCTCATTCTCTCTCTCTCGCTCTCTCCATCTATCAATCTCTCTTCTGCCTCTTTCTCTCTCTCAAATAAATAAATAAATATTTTTAAATAACCTAAAGGTAGTGAGATAAGGTTGTATGCTTCACTGTTATATTTTTAAATTGATGTTCATTTGGATTTTTATATATAGTTAATACTTATGTCCAAACAAATATAAGACAAAATGCCACACATATCTCCATTTTTTCTGAGTTATGCATTGTTGGCAAGTTCTACTCAAGCCATTAATTTGATGTACACCAAATAAATATTATCCCACTTCTAACTGTTACTAAATTAAAATACACTCCCATCTCCTAGCTTTTGTAAATGACCAACAAGTCAAATAAGTTCCAAAAAATTAACATACCTGTTCTCATTTATGTGTATTTAAGAATTTTTTTTTCTATAGATGATAACGACAACACATTTTTCAGGGAAACACCAAGTAAGTGGACTTAGGTTAAAAAAAAAGTCAAGAAGATCATAATCTATGCTGATATTTTGTCAGTGTCAATTTCTGAGATCAATGACAAGAGCTTTCAGGTGCCATGACCCTGAAAATTGAAATTATTAATGCATACTTCTAAATTTATGATTTATGACTATAAGGTTTATATCTGAAAAATTATAATTTGTTGGATAATTGAATGAATAATTAAAATATATCTCTCAGATATCTTTCAAGAGGTTAATACTTTTCTTTCTCAGAAAAGATGTTGGATTTTACAAATCACAGTTCACTGACTAACAACTCATGAGCTAGGACAAATGTCATGCCTCAAGGCAGTCTTTCAATTATACTTTCTGTATAGTATAGAAGAAGGGAGATGCAATTAAAGATTAGTATAACAATTGACTATTGCCCTTTTGTTCATCATTCTAAGATAATTTGGGAAAAATATGAAAAAATAAAGATATTTTTAAGTGTATATGTCTGTTTAAAAATAATTTATCCTACGAATCTTTCAAGCGGTTAATTTATCTTTTCAATTTCTTAGGAAAAATGTAGGTCTTTGCTGAACACAACCCATTAACTAACTCCCCTTCAGCTAGGACAGACGTCACCCCTCAGGGCAGTCTCTCATAGTCCTGCTCCCCTTCCTTGGCTTTTATCTCGATCTTTATGGTACAGCAGAATAGAATGGAATGAAGAACTAGTCTACAGTTTGGTAGTTTTCCTTTCTGATCACTCGAAGATAATTTTTAAAGTCTGAAAATCTAAGGCGCTTTTTAAGTGTACATATTCCTTTACAATGTATGACATAAGGGTGTTTTCTTCTACTGGGAAAATTTTTGCTTCTTTATTTTCATTCTCTATGATACTTAAATGAGGCTTTATTCTCTTTTTCTTTTGCTTGGAGAGAGAGCTAAGGCACCTTGCAAAGATTTGCAGCTGGCAAACCTTTTTTTCTGGCTTCATGAATATTCATCACCACTGGACAAGACAGGATAAAGGAAATCTCAGTTCTTTAATAAATAACTGTTTGTCCTGCTAATGACTGCACTCTGTTTTTAAACTTTGAGTTACATTTCATTAAGGAATTAATGAAAGAGAACTACTCAGCAAAGGAGAGGAGCAAAACAGTGATTGCTGTGGTGTGAACTGATGTGATTTAAAAAGTCACTTAATTTAACTGAAAAAATGCAACACTTTGAACATTTTGCTTGTTACTCTCAAAACCATCCATTACATTCGGATTATTAAGTATGTATCTAAAAACACATGAATGGATTTGAAATAGACATAAGGATTGTTTACTTTGAAGCTTATGAGAATACTGGAATAGTAGAGTGCTAACATCTTATGACAACAATGCTCTTATTTTTTCTGCTGAGTAGTCTCCAGACAATTTATGGTTACTGGTGTGATAGTGAGATAGGAAGCTGTAGAACTATTGAAGAGATACCTAAAATCATTGAGGCTTTGGGTTGTTAATATTTATGAATTTAAAAAAAAAAACATGATCCTTTCATGCCAAATTAAGTGTAATGCCACATAAGGCAAAGTAAATGAGAAAGAAAAAGTTTTCATAAATATAACCAATCATTTTATTTGTCTTTTTTCACCATAAGATTTTTGTTCAATTTGCTTTAAAAAGAAATTCTGTCTTGCGATGTTGGTTCACCTAAAATATCTAAACTGTAAAATATAGTAAAGGAGAAAATTAAAATTTTAAGTTTACTAAATTTATAACTATATTATTACTATTAAGTAGGGTTACATGAAATGAAAAAAAAAGATGTGTATTAACAGAAAAGCTTAATCTTTGAATTGGAAAGCTTTCATATCTAAGAATCAACATATTCTTTTATGCTCTTGACATCTAAGACTCTTCAACCTATAGTGCTAGGCTCTACTGTGGTTCTCAGAATGCAGGGAGACTGCAAAGTGTTAATGTGCACATACCTACAAGGTCTTCAGACTTTCCTGAAAGTAAAAAACAAACTATTTTTGTTCAGACACTTTATGCTAGAGAAATCTATTTTTAGGCTGAATCACATCCTGGTCTTCAAAAACAATGGGATAAAACTGGGTACTCAACACAAGAGCAATATTTCCACTGTGAACAGGATGTGTGTGTGTGTGTGTGTGTGTGTGTGTGTGTGTGTGTGTGTGTATTTGTCTGAAAACCTACCAATGATGAGTTGAGTCCACTATATATTTGTAATCCATTTTTCCACTTTACCACATGACTACTTTGTTTTCAAACATTTCAAAATCTTTCATTTATATTTTCCTTCTGATAAATACCACAGTGATATTTGCATCTTGATTCTTGATAAATACCACAGTGATAGTTGTATCTTGTTTTCAAAGTTTCATATTATTAATACCAACTTAATTATTAGTAGTTTTGTACTCATTATTCCTTCTAATCACCACTGATTTTTTTTTCTCTCTAAGCTTTAGATAAGCAGGCCCCTTAGCCAAGGGAAATGTGATTTCTTTGAATGAAGCATTCTGGTCCACGCAGCTTGCAAACAGATGGGAGACTCCTGCTGCTCTTGAGCCTTTGCCACACAAAGTTAGCACACACAGAAATGGTCACTTGTTTGTGTTTTCTGCGAGTGGGGGTGGTGCTTCCAGATGCACAATTTTAAAGGATTGCTTTTTTAAAAATACAAAGAAGCCTTGCCAAATCACAGCTCTAAAAATAACACAAGTTGGAGTGAATAACTTATCTGTTTTTAATGTCAAAATTATATCTGTACTATTTGCTTATCTTCTGCCTACTAAGAGAAAGAAATTTAAAATTTCCATGTAACTTTTTAATGAAAAAACACTTATGGAGAATATTCTACTTTCCTTGGGATGAATTTTTTCACTTTCCATTAAAATTATTTTGAATGTTAAAAAGTAATTTCCAAAGTTCAAAGAAACAGTATGCTTCTATTTAAAAACTGTACAAATCAAGCATAAACTATTTTCACTATAGTTATAAATTATATTCCCCATGGCTTGAAAGATGGCTTCATCAATAAAGTGCTTGCCATGCAAGCTATATAAACTAAATTCTGATTCCATGTACCCAAGTAAATGGATGTCAGATTGCCTATAATCACAGCACTTGGGAAGTGAAGTCAGAGGGTCACTAAAGCAAGCGAGCTGTCCAGAGCTGGATCAGTGAATTTCAGGCAAATGAGTGATCTTGTCTTCATAAATAAGGGGAAAAGACACCTAGCATCAACCTCTCAACTCTCCATACACACAAACACACACATGAACACACATATCAGCGCAAAAATGTTTTTTCATGTCTAGATACTGGAACTAAAAATTATAAACATATATACTCTATGCTGTTTAAAATTTACAAAATATCCATATCAACATTTATGTCTCCATTTCCAAAGGCTGTATCCAATCTGGAGGGTATTTGCAGTTTGTGTGTATATAAATGAATCAATATTTAAATTTGTATATATATATATATATATATATATATATATACATATATACATATATATACATATACATATATACATGTATATTCTATAGGCACATATACCTTACTCACTAAACTAAATTGTAGAAATTTATATTGCATTCTTATTAAGCTTGAAAATTTTTTCTAAATGAATACAATTGCAATCTTCATATTTGAAAACTTTTTAATTTTATGACTATTTTCAAGATTAATTTTAAAAGAATTAGAGATTTGATTAAAATTAGAATATTAGAAATAAGTTTAGATAAGTTATTCTTAATAACTTAAGAACTCTGTTATGACAGCTAAAAATAAGAAGATAAAATGTGCTTAAAAAACTGATGAATCATGATCTACTTTAAAAATTCAGCTACTCTAAAATATAATTATTAAAATATAATTATGAAACTAGTCAATGGCTTTGGAAACTCAGTTTTAGGTAATTAAGTGGTTAGCATAATAAACTAAAAGATGCCTTTCAGCCATCATATAGCATATGATTCTGCTTTTAGACGAGCTAAAATGAACAATGGATTGCATAACACCTATAATCTGTAATTAATTATTCTAATTAAGCAATATTCACTTTACGTCTTTGTACCAATACAGTTGACATATTCCCTATGACATAACAGGTACTAATTCAAATTTAAGACAGAAAAGACAGAGAAATGTAAACAAATTAATAATAATTGGAAATACTAAGTTATATAACTAACAAAATGAAAATTTAATTTGTTTGTATGTCAATGGGGAAAATACGTGTTTTTACACACACTCAAAAAAAAAAAAAAAAAAGGAATGAAAAAGGTGGGAGAGATGATTTAGCTGTTAAGGTGCTTGCCTTAGAAGCCTAATGACCCAGGTTCTATTCCGCAGTATCCACGTAAACCAGATGCTCAAGGTGGCATACGCGTCTGCACTTGGTTTGCAGTGGTTGGAGGCCCTGACATGCCCATACTCTCTCTATCTGCCTGTTTCTCACTCTCTCTCTTACCTTCTGTTGCTCAAATAAACAAATAAAATATTTTTTTAAAAGAAAGAAAGAAAAAGAATTGTAAGTAAGGAAAGAAGAGAAGCCAGGTATGGTGGCGCACACCTTTAATCCCAGCACTCAGGAGACAGAGGTAGAAAGATCACTGTGAGTTCGAGGCTACGCTGAGATTACATAGTGAAGTCCAGGTCAGCCTGGACTAGAGAGAAACCCTACCTTGTAAAACCAAAAAAAGAGAGAGAGAGAGAGAGAGAGAGAGAAGAAACGAGGGAAGGGCAGTAAGAAATCACTTGAATGTGTACTTTTAATTGTGGCCTTATGCAAATGTGAGTGACTACAATGACCTTTGCCCTGATAGGTTCTAGACAGGCCCATGAGGATATGGAGCCCTTCAGCATCTACTTCTTCTGAGAATAAGGCTCCAACTCAGGAAAAAAAAAAATCACTTCTATTGGGAAAAACTTGTGCTAATTTTGGCTATTACGAACACTTTAATTATAGTGGACGATGAGCGACAATTTGGTTGCAAAGTTGTTGCAAAAATCTGTAAAAGTGCTTAAGGCATATTTTATCTATGGGGGTGGTGGCGGTAAGCACTACCAGTGCATTTAACAAAAATTTTTTGAGAGTCTAACATACTGTTTTATACCAACACTTGAGTACTTCCCACCTATTAGTGGATGGGGAGAAAAGAACTGCAAGACATAGCAACCAAAATCAAATGTAATGTTTTAATAAAGACAAGGAAAAATATAAGTGAACCAAATCAAGAGAAATTTGTGGGCCTAGAGATCACTGAGCACTGAATGAATCCTCCTCTATAAAAATGCTAATGACTGAGCAAGGAAGACATGTGAAAAGATGTTTTCCAATAATAGTCACGTGAGGTCTGACACCAATGTCAGTACTTCCCTCTTTACCCAAGAGAATTAAAGGGCATGGCAGCATCAGAATGAACCCCACTGTCATCTGCTTTCTTCCTGCTCTGCCCCACTACTGCTCCTGCTCTCTGCTCTAGGCCTTTGTCCTCTCAGATGAATCTTAGTAGCTTGGTCCCTTGCCAATCACGTTTCCCCACATGGCTCCTTGCCAGGTTGTCCGAGAGGAAATCACAGCTCTTCTTTCCTAGCAGGTCCTTGCGTGGTTATTATTTTCCCCTTAGTTGGTGTCTAGTTATGAGATAATGAAAACAGTGTCATTTTTATGTTCTTCATATATATATATATATATATATATATATATATATATATATATATATGGCATTGGCTAATATCCTTGTATTTAGACAGTGGATTAGGGTCTTACTGGACCTTCATGTCTCCATTGCTGAAGGCTGGACCCACCTTGCAGGATTACTGCAACCATGCTTCTCTGTGCATCAGTCATCTTGGAAAATCTGATCTCTGGCCTGGGCTACACTTTGCTGCCCTCTTCTGACCCATAGTCATTACGGTTTGAATGTGCCAGAAACAAAACAATTGTTAAGATCTCTATAGAATCAACCTTTGTCATCTTCATGTTGCTATCATAATAATTGTTATCACTGTGATATTTAAGAAGACTGGAGATATATAGTTATAGGAGGAAACATTATGGATGTTTACATTTAAATTAATGATGTCCAATAAATTAATCTATTACAATGATAATTTCAATTTACCCAAAAGATCAGAAATGAGATAAATGAAAAGAGGATTCAAAAAAAGCATAATGTGTATAATCTAATTGTATAAAATTCTAAAATAATATACCTATTCCTACATATTTATAAGAGGAATGGTTCATTTATATTCATTTATGCTTGTAGATTCCTACCACTAGCTTGGGGGAGGAAGGTACTAGCTCAAAGAATTCACACTCTGGTAAACTGATATACCTGCATTAAGGTATTTGCACAGCCAAAACTGAGTACAAAGAGGGGAGTGTGACAACGTTTTAGAGGATGGTTCACTAACCTTGCCCATGAAAATCAGAAAAATATTATTCTGAATATTATCATAAAACAGTAAAGGAGACAAATATAAAAACAGATGACAAAGGGAAACATTGACATTAGACAATGGCAAACTGAAGGATATAAAGACATATTATTGAACATATTGCTTTCATGACTATTTTTTTGTTTGTTTATTTATTTATTTGTGAACGACAGAGAGAAGGAGGCAGAGAGAGAGAGAGAGAATGGGCGCGCCAGAGCTTCCAGCCTCTGTTAACGAAATCCAGATGCGTGCGCCCCCATGTGCATCTGGCTAACGTGGGACCTGGGGAATTGAGCCTCGAACTAGGGTCCTTAGGCTTCACAGGCAAGCGCTTAACCACTAAGCCATCTCTCCAGCCCTGTTTTCATGACTATTACACAGAAAAAAAATGAGAAGGGTGCTGGGCAAAAAAGTGTGAAGCAAATAATGAAGGTACTTGAACTCCTGGTAAACTTCTTTTTTTTATTTTTATTTTTTATGTTTGTAATCAATGAATGCAGCCAAGTTGGTACCATTGTTAGCCTCCTCCCTGTCCTCCCACCTCCACAGGGACCCTCCTTCTTCGGATATGTGGGTCATGCATTGTGGGGTTAGCCTTCAGTTTGGGGTAGGAGGAAATGTCTGCATGTTAAGACCCAATATGTGGCTCTGACTTTCTTTCCGCCCCCTCTTCCGCAAATTTCCCTGAGCCATGTTGGGTTCATTGTAGGTCTGCTTCAGTGTTGAGATGTTGAGAACCTCTGTGTCTCTGGATATCTGGTTTAGTAGGGGTTGATTGTTCTCAGTGTCTATCTCCTTCACTATTGGGCTGATTCCCGGTTTGCCAAGAAAATAGCATTCTTGCATGTTTCCCCAATTATTCTTAGTTTCAGCTGGAGCCCTTTTGAGGTATGGTGGTTCTCTCCTTAGGATTTGTGTCTATCTGAAAAAGAGAAGCAGGTTTTACAACTGACAGTAAAGTTAGCACCAAATAAATGTGATCACCATTAATTGTTAGAGAGTTTAATAGAGAGAGGGCTCATTTTTGTATATCGTTCTGACTTGTTTCCCAGCTCCAGCTATGGGTACCATTCCACTGAGCAGATCAGTTAGCCAAATCAAGAGCAGTTGGTTTCCCACCATAGCTATGCGATACTATTGTACTTGTATGAGCATCACGTACGGTTGTTTGCTGCTAAGTAGGTTAGACCATGTGTTGCTTGGACAGATTTTGGTCATTTTCCCCCAGTTGCTCATGTAGCACCTTCCAGCACTAGACACACTAACTATCTGGGGAGTGACTCTCTTCCAGTTTCCAGCCATGTCATTCCATGTTAGGTGCCAACAGTGTATGGTATCTTCAGCAGTAGGGTCTTACCACTAACCTATGGTGGGTCATGAAGCACTCTGACATGAATCTGTCTTCTTTCAAGAAACCTTGTAAGTCTCTCTGTCAAAATCTCACTGTGGATGATATCCATCGGCTGGTACCGGGAGTGGCAGGTCAGCACCCAAGAAGAGAAGGAAGAAAAAGATAAGTGATATAAAAGAGACAGAGAGATGAGAGAGAAGAGGGAGAGAGAGACAGAGAGAAAAACAGGAGGAGAAAAATGTCAGTTTTTGTCATACCCTCCCCAGGGCCTTGTGAATCTGGTGTTCCCTCTAAGGGTTTGGTGAAGGTTCAACCATTTGGTCTGTCTTTTAGGATGTAGAGTTTTATGGTACCATTACCATTTGGGTCCAGTTTGTGTCTCTCACCTCCTCCCTTGTCCTTCCCTCCCTCCCCACCCTCCCTATTGTCTGGTTCTTGAGATACTTGCTGGGTATGTTGGCAACTTGGGTAGATTCAGGTTAGGATCTGTAGATGAGTGAGACTACATGGCAATTATCTTTCTGTGATTGGGTGAGTTCACTGAGAATGATCTGTTCCAGGTACCACCATTTTTCTTCAATTTTCATTTTGTCACTTTTCCTTACTCCTGTGTAGAATTCCATCATGTAGATATACCACATCTTAGTTATCCATTTGTCTAATGATGGACATCTGAGTTGATTCCAGCTCTTGAATATTATGAATTGAGCAGCTATAAAGATGGTTGAGCAAATCTCTCTGGACGGAGGTGTGGAGCTTTTAGGGTAGATGCCCAGTAAGGGAATAACTGGGTCTGTTGGTAACTCTATGGTAAGTTTTTTTAGGAGT
Source organism: Dipus sagitta (assembly GCA_036346955.1). Taxonomy (NCBI): domain Eukaryota; kingdom Metazoa; phylum Chordata; class Mammalia; order Rodentia; family Dipodidae; genus Dipus; species Dipus sagitta. Next base: position 51,868,892 of record CM070774.1, read on the forward strand.
CTCCATATTGCTTTCCAAAGTGGTTGTAGCCTCTCACATTCCCACCAACAGTGGATGAGGGTTCCTTTTTCTCAACATCCTAGCCAGCATTTATTTGCATTTGAGTTTTTAATGTTAGCCATCTTTAGTGGGGTAAGGTGGAATCTCATAGTTGTTTTAATTTGCATTTCCCTGATGATTAGGGATGATGACATTTCCTTAAGTGTGTATTTGCCATTTGTATCTCTTGGATTTGAACCTGTAAGCAATTAATCAATGGAGGTGATTAAATGATTTTAGTAAAGGACTAATGTGGTCAAAACTGCACATTGTACAGTCTCCAGTTACTGCTTGATGGATGGAAGACAACTAGTGATTCGAGCAGCAGTATAAAAGTAGAACAATAGACAATGTTAAATCAATATCAAGACCACACAACATAACAAAACTAAAAGCTAATAACAAATTAGTTAACTAAAGACTCAGATCACTTTGGAGGATTCCATATTTAGACATTCCCATATTTTTCAAATTTCAAAGATACCAAAAAATGAAGAAAACAAAAAAGGTTTTCAAATGAATTTTCTTATAGCCTAACCATTGTCAGCCAAGTGCAAACTCTTTGTGTCCACTTTGCCTAAAATTCAAACCTAGAGCCCAGCTTACTATCATCTTTTCTGATTGGATTCAGGTACTATTCCAGATATCTTCTATGACAGCCAAAATGATTCATTTCCCTCCAAAAGTCACTTTGTACTCTATACCCCAATTTTCCCTTTTCCATGTTCAATAACTGAATTTTTACAAATTTTCAATACTTTCAATTTTTACTTTTTTTCCTTAATTCTTCAGTTATGTCCATATAAGCTCTATCCCTTTTCAGTGTTATGCTGGTTTAATTACCCATTGGTAACATGATTAATAACATAATAAAGCAGCATTCAAAATTCATTGTAAGTTTTCCTGAACCCTCTATACCTGAAGAAATGATTCACACAAACTATTTTTTCAGCCACTTGAATTTCTGAACACAATCTTTGTAAAATAGCATTAAAAAGCAATAACAAGGGTTTGAGATGTGGCTCAGCAGTAAAAGGCATTTGTTTATATGGTCTGATGGCCTGGTTCCATTCCCTAGTAGCCACATAAAGCCAGATGCACAAAGTTGTACTTGCATCTGGAATTCATTTGCAGGGGCAGGAAACCCTGACAGGCTCATATGCACTCTCTGACTCTCTTCGTCTCTCCCTCTCTCACTCGCTCACATGAAATGGAAAGTATTTTTTAATGCAATAACAAAATGACATAGTGAAAGAAGAAAAGGTAGAAGGAGACAAAGTTCCTGTTCAATTCTAAAATAACTATCAACAATAATAAAACAAAGGGATTAGTTGAGAAATGAATGTCTTAGTTGGAAGGAAGGCTTTGTGCTTTGATTCATAAGCCCTCATGAAGTGACTATTTTCTGGCACGTATAATCCCATACATTGATTGTGGCTGAGTCAAGTAAAAGAAATTCAAGGTGAGTTACATAATATCATATTGGAGGCAGAAACATCAAATTATATGTCTTATAAAAAACTGTTTATAAAATCTGAAATCTGATGATTCTGACATGATGAAATTCTAGAGTACCTCCTTTGATGGTGAGCACAGCAGCACATCTCATTCAAGAACAAGAAAGCCCTAGGGATCCATCAAGTCAGACTGTTGTACCATTCAGGCACTGTTATTCTTATTCCCATGACATCCATCTCCTGCTTTCCTGAACAGCACAGGGAACAGAAGCTCCCTTTGCAAAGACATGGCTCTGGGTAGTCCACCTGAAGCATGCATGCATATTCTCATTCTTCCCCCCCCCCCTTCCTCTTGCTCCTCTTTCCTCTCCTCTGTTTTTTCCTCCTCCCCTTACTCCCTCCTGCTGTCCTTCCTTCCTCCTCTTAATCCAAGCCTACATTTCAGGTGGATGTAATAACGCAAGAGAAATTTATAAATGCTCTGCAGCATTAAGAACGTTATAAATGTTTGACAGACTTAAGTCAGCAAAATGTTATACACTATTCTATTGTTTACAGTTCACTTTATAACTTCAGGAGATATTTGAACAAGTAATTGTATTCTGAGTAATACTTCATATTTTACATATGTCAGGAGGTGGCTTCTGGGAGTGTACCTAGGGTCCTGAGAATGATTAGCATGACTATGCCGAGCTATACCTCAGCTCTATTGATTTGCTTTTTCATCAGGTCCTCAAGTATATATTTGCTCTGTATGACTGCACACTTCTTTTTGTAATTAAAGGAGAGTTAAATAACACATAGTTTGAGAGGCTGGTGGTGGAGCTCAATGGTTGAATGATTGTTTAGCATGTGTAAGGTTCAATCCTCAGCACTACCAAATAAATAAACAAAAATAATTAATTACACAGTGTGAAAAATGCGTTCTAATTAATTAATCCTGGACAACTAGCATGGCATTTCCAAGTTTTTATAAAATAATATCATACATTGGTTGAAGTTTCATAAACATAAAAATCATAAAATAATGAGGGTACCTGTGAGGTGGTTTGATTCAGGTGTCCCCAGAAACTTATTTGTTCTGAATGCTAATTCCTAAGCTGGTGGCAATTTGGCAATTGAAACCCCTGAAAGCAGTGCATTTGGGGGGTTGGGCTTATGGATGTTAGAGCTAGCTTCCCCTTTTCAGTGCACAATCACCTGGGGCTGTTGTCCACATGATGTTGGCCAGGAGGTGATATCCACCTTCTCCTCAGGCCATTCTTTTCTCCTGCCATCCTGGAGCTTCCCCTCTAGTCTGTAAGCCAAAATAAACCCTTTCCTCCAACAATCTGCTCTTGGTTGGGTGTTTTCTGCCAGTAGCAACAAGAAGTTGACTGCAACCATACCAAACTCGTTTTTCACCTGTTGAGAGATGGGACAGAGGTCCAAATATAAATATGGAAAAGCATAAAGATTTAGGACAACTAAATATTGTGTAGTAAAACCACTCTACTTATGGAACTCATGAACATCATCTAAATCTTCACATTCATTATCATAACAGTCCATAGGAAAGAACAAGCTATTATCTTCATTTCATAAAATAAAAGCTAGCACAGAAGTATGTTAGCACAAATTTCATAAAGGTCAAATTGAAGCCGGGCAGAATAGTACTCTGCAGGTCAAAGCTACTGCTTTGAGGACAGCTTAGGCTACATAGCAAATTCAAAGCCAACCTGGTTTTGAAAACAAACAAGCAAGCAGAAAATGAAGATAATCACGGAACCTATCCATGTGAGTTGGGGAGCAGAGACTGGAGAATCCTCAGTAGCTTGTGAGCTAAATGGCCTGAGGTATGCAACACTGAACAGGAGACCCTGGCTCAAGCAAGGTGGAATGTGAGACCAACACCAGAGGCTTCCTCTGTTGTCTGTATGTGTACTTGAACTCACACACATGAACACAAACACAAACGTACATGTATTTCATACACATAGATTTTCAAAAAGAAAATCAGAACATACATGTCAGAGAAACAAGAAAAATCACATCTAACATATTTACATAAAAGTTTTAGAAAGCAGTATTACAATTTAAAACATAAAAAAAGGATTAGTAAGGGGCATTTGTAATGACATTCATTCTCACAACATAAATTGAGGGTTGATTCACAGAAGTATGTCTTTATAAACACAAAAAGAGAAAAATTTCCAAAGAAGTGTTTGAATTCTAATTTTACATGCTGATTTGAACTGCTCTGAAAATATTCACCCATGTTTTCGGCCCACGATGTGTATATGAGTATGTAACATTTTCTAAATTGATATTTTTGGAAAAATAGTTTATACTGCTATTTAAAAATACTTGTTTTGCACCTCTGTTTCTGCAAACTTTCTTTCTTCCTTTCTTTCATGTATACATATGCATAGTCTTGAGTAGCTATATTACCTGACCAATATTACATAGGCAGATTTGGATAGAAGCAAAGAATTTTAGCATGAATTGCTATATTCTTTCAAAGTGAGTTAAGCCTTCTTAGATGAAGGAAGTAGAGAAAAAGCTCAAGGAAGCATTAGCAAGCTTAGGCCTTGATGCACACACACTCATTTTCCATCATCAGGCTTTAATTCTGACAGGCTAAACTACAGAAGCCATCTGGAAAAAAGAAATTTCTCCACCCAGAGCTCCCCACTGACTTTAATATGACCCATGAATACTGTTAACAAACACCAGCTGTCTTAACTCCACATGACATTGAACTTTTATTTTATTTTTTGCATTTGCTTCTTGGTAGTATTTAAGTGGAAAGGAAGCTTCACTTCATAGTCAACATTCTGAAGTACTGAACTACATAATGATTGCTTTATTTTTACGCCTTTAATGTCAACCCTATTCTTTTACTTACAAAAGTATTGGAATGTCATCCATTATAATACAATTAGTAGAAATAATTACTAAAGCTGTAGAAGAAGTCATATACTACTGAATAAGAGGAAGTGCTTTATTTACTAGACTAGGAAAATGAAGTTTTGTGCCCCTTGGTGTAATTTTTAATGACTTTCATACTGTTTCTAAGGTTACTTTGCCTTCAAAAGCAAGAGAGTGAAGCCAGAGTCGTTCTGGTTCTACATAATTCACAATTCATCAGGAAGAATAGTTCTGGTGAAAGCAGTATGCATCCCTAATGCACCGTTACTTGCCCTTGACTTTTCCTTAATAAACCCATGTGGTGCCTGGGATTCATTCAAGAAAATCTACCCTGAAGTTTCTCCTTTTAGGTTAGGAAAGCTGTTAAATATTTAGAAGGAAACAGCGATTATCTATTACAACTAGGAATATATTCACTATATAGTCCAAAGAGAGTGTACATGCATGTGTAAGAAAAAGCATCACATCAATTTATTAAATAAGAAATGCATGTGACAGAAAATATTTTGTATAAAACAATATAAAAGCATGAAGATAAATATTAATTAAGCTGAGAAAAATAAAGTAGCTTCTGGTAGACTAAACAGAGACATGTCTTAATAAAATGAGTTCTATTTCTGATGGTTTTTAGGGACACAGGAGGGAGAATCACGGGAGTAAGAAAAATGGACATATATGAGCAAGACTAGATTCATTCTAGTAAACAAAGCACATGTGGAATAGCAAATATAATTTATTATAATCATATTTAAAACTGTAGCCAATCATCCTAATCCTCACTTTTTGCAAATTCCGCATAATTAAGTAAAACTGAAATGTGATTCAGTCACACATGCTTCTTTCAAGTTTCCAATGACGACAGTAAAATCTGCACCTCCACCAAGGAAAAGGTATTACTTTTGGCATTTTGTTCACTATTTGTTACTTGATCTTTCTTTCTCCAATAGCTTTTACTCCAAAGATCAAGAAACCTTGTGGATATTGTGTCAGCTGCTATGGGTCTTCTTACAACTACTTTCCACAAGTTGCACCCGTATCCCTACTGGGTCTAATATGAGATGGACTTAATGTGAACCTGCACTTCCCATCATCAATAATTACTCTAGCCAGGGCACTCTAATCATTCTGATCTCTAATGAGTAAAGTCAAAACCATTAATTTTATCAACACTATGAAAGTCTGAGTATCTTCATTTTATAATACACAATAGTTCTGAAAACTAACCACTAGTTTCTTTGAGGGACTATTTAATTTAATAGAAATTTAATAGAATTTGTTTGTTCTCAGTCCTCAGATCTTCTGTCAAGGTGATTAGCAACACCTTCACCGGAGAGGTTCTGAGTCTCCACACTGGGAAATTAATGGAAGGTGGCTCAGTTCTTGAAATGTAGCAGATTACAGCTATCTTAATGATTCAACTCATGTCCTATGTGGACATGTAATAAAAAAATAAACCAACAAAGTTTCAGGTACCATTCTCTATTAAATACTATCATTAGGGTAGGTGGTTCAGATAGTGAGCCTCTTCTCCCAAACAGTTCTTATTCCTTGCATAATGGTGGGAGCCTTGTAGATCTTGTTAAGTTTTAGGAACTTCCTGAGACTTGTGAGGTCTGATCCTTGTTTACTTCCAGAGCCTTAAGGAGCTTTTCTAATGAGCTTCCCTGTAGGATGAAATGTTCTAATTCAGGACAAATTGCACATAACATTTCATTTTTCTCCTGCTAAGTTCTTATATTCTTCCTGACCTCTCTTCTGCAGTGTTCCCTGAACTTTGGAGGGAGTGATATAACTCTTAAGTCACTATGCCATACCCAGTTTAGTCTGCAATATACTTTCTACTGCAAAAGAAGCTTGTTTCTGTTACTGATTGAGGCTGACTGCAACAGTGAGCTATGGGCATAAGCACAAATTTTTAGAAGGCAATTTGACAAGCACATCACATCCATTCAACAAAACAGTATAGTTTGTTTCTCTACTAGTATCTACCTCTAGCCCCCCTCCCCCCACCCCAGCAACATTCTTTTGCCCTGTCTTAAAGTATCCAATGGCAGTTTTCTTCTGTAGAGTGAGCTTTACATCCAATTTTAAAAAGCAATCTGTTACACCCAAACCATTGGGCCTGGCATGATGGTACTATAAGTAAAGAGTATCTGTAGCTCAGCCACACTGCTGGAGATAATTCTTCCCCAGCAGCCTAGAGGGTGCCTTCTAGCACCTTGAAAGCTAGCCATTAGGGAGGGAGCATCCAGTTCAGTCACAGTCTGACTTCTCCATGCCATATAACCCATCTCAGTGAGCAAACTACCCCCACTACAAGGATGCATCCCATCCCACATCACATGAGTAAAGGTAGCCAGATGGGGATTGCCTCCATGGATGTTACCCCTTCATGTGCATCAGGCTCAGCTGCATATCTTAGCACCCACTGCAGGATCCTTGTAAGAAACCCTCTCCAACTCATCATCATCAGTTCTGTCAGTCCCTAATTGGGCACCATTTGTTTCATTAAACTTTTCGTGGGAGACACAAACAAAGTCTATTCACCCACAGACATAGGACAGTGACTACAAACCAAATAAACAATTCCAACAAAGTCTAGCTTAGTAAACCAGGAGCATTGATGACTCAAAGGCAGCTGCATTGTGAAAAAATCCACCCAAGCACATGTGATGACTCGTGGAAGCTGCATCTTGGAGCAGCATACTACAGGACTTGCAGGAAGTTTTGCCTGCCAGAGATTCTCCTCTAAATAGTTTTTATTCACTCTCCTGAGGAGCTGTTCAACCTTAGGGGACTTGTAGATCTAAGTTTCAGGAACTTCCTAAGACGTGTGAGGTGCTGAACCTTAATGAACTTCAGAATTTTCCGAGTATTATCAAGCTTCCTAATGAGCATGTCTCCAAGATGAAATCAATTTGGAGGGAACTGCTATGCAATAATTTTCAACAATAGCTAATTACCACAGTGTGAATACATAATCTCTAGGGATTTGTGTTCAATAAAGTTCAAATGGATAACTTAATACTGATGTGAATTAAAAAGTAAAACTAAAGCTGGGCGTGGTGGCACATGCCTTTAATCCCAGCCCTTGGGAAGCAGAGGTAGGAGGGTCGCCATGAGTCTGAGGCCACCCTGAGACTACATCGTGAATTCCAGGTCAGCCTGGGCTATAGTGAGACCCTTCCTCGAAAAACCAAACTCCCCTCCCCCCGCAAAAAAGTTTGGGTCATCCCTAGGGAAGTGACCTGCAACTGAAGAGTCTGAATCTTCTATAATGAAATAATAGGTGTTTTTTTTTTAATTTAAAATTTTTACTTATTTGAGAGAGAAAGAAGCAGATTGAGAAAGAGAAAATGGGTGTACCAGGGCTTCCATCCACTGCAAATGAACTCCAGATGCATGTCCCACCTGGTGCAGCTGGCTTATGTGGGTCCTGGGGAACTGAACCTGGCTTCTTTGGCTTTGTAGGCAAGTGCCCTCACCGCTAAGCCATCTCTCCAGCCCATAATCAGTTTTTTTTAACTTTTAGAAAAATATTTATTTGAGAGAGTGAGAGAGAGGAAGAGGCAGATAGAGAGAGAGAAAGAAAGAGAGAATGGGCGGGCCAGGGCCTCCAGCCACTGCAAACAAACTCCAGACACGTGTGTCACCTTGTGCCTCAGGCTTACGTGGGTCCAGGGGAGTTGAACTGAGGTTCTTTGGCTTTGCAGGCAAGTGCCTTAACCACTAATCCATCTCTGCATCACCCATAATCAGTTTTTTGAAGGGACATTCTCTCAGTGTAGTTTAAATCTGTAAGTCATGAGTTTTGGATTGATCAGCACATTAAAAGGGCAGAATACTTATTAAAAATAAGTGTTTAGGTTTTGTTTTGTTGCCTTACATGTTCTCTGTGTATCCTGTTCACTAAAAGTAACTGGAAAGGAACTTTGTTCTGTGTCTGACAAAACAGAAAGAGGTAATAATACAGTCTGCAGGGCTCTGTGTCCACTATATTTTTAATTAATATAATGGAAATGATGCCCAGATAATACATTTCTTTATTGCCTGTGGTATTTTCTAAATCTATGAGGTATGGATCTATTTACTATGAACTCAGTTACTCTTGAAGCTACTGGAAAGGTGGAAGACATAACAAACTAAATGAGTCAAATTTGGATGTGCTTCTGTGGCCACACCCATTCCAATAAAAGTAGGATATGTTGAGAATATTGCAGAAGTAATTCAGACCACCCAGGCATCAGCATGAGCACTTACTGAGATGAGCAAAGTAAGACAAGAAAGGGAGAAGAGAGTAATAGATGTTATTTACTGTGGGAATTTGTTTTAGCCAGAGAAAAGAAATTTCATTGTGTGATAATTTTTTGATATTTTATTAGTTATGTACACAGTATGCATCCAACCATGTTTGTACCATCATTAGCCTCTTCCCTGTCCTCCTCCCTCCACAGGGACCCTCTTTGTTGGGGAATGTGGGTCCAGCGTTGTGGGGTAGCCATCAGTTACAGGTAAGAGGCAATGTCTCTGTGCATAATGTCCCAACATGTTTCTCTAACAATCTTTCTGCCCCCTCTTTCACAAATTACCCTGAGCCCCAGCTAAAACCAAGAGTAACTGGGGAAATGAGCAAGAGTGCTGCTTTCTTGGTGAAACTGGTACCAGCACAAGGGTGAAGTAGCTAGACACAGAGAACACTCCACTCCTACAAAACCAGATATCCAGAGACACAGAGGCTCCCAAGACTTCATGTGTGATTTTTTTTTAATAATCTTTGCTATTGATTCTGGAATGATAAAATTTGTCTGGGGCATTTTATGTCATAAAGTGTTCCATTTCTACCAGTGCTTAAACATTAGTGCTGTTTCCAGTGGAAAAGATCATTCTATATCTATTCCTACATTGATCTTTTCTTTGAATTTCCCTATTCACAAATTATCTATGTCAATCACTGTTTTGGGTTCACTCTCCCTATAAATGAACTCCAGATGCATACACCACTTTGTACATCTTTGTACTTTACATGGGTACTGGGGAATTGAACCTGGGCCATTTGACTTTGTAAGCAAGCACCTTTAATTACTGAGCCATCTCTCCAGCCCAAGATTAAGGATTTTCTTTGGGTAAGGTAAAGAAAAGAGGAAAAGCACAGAGGTGAAATATTAAGGAGAAAATAGACCATTATTATTACCAAAAAGTAACTGATTAAATGCACAAGTATTATAGATGGTTAGATATGGTCCTGTACTATGAATCAAATCACTTGCATAATTATTACCACGTGTACTCCCTCCATAGTAGGAGAAATGTTGCAGTGGATAACTGGTCTATTAAATTTGGCATAGTAAAGCCATAATTCATAGATTTGATCTATTTGATGCTATAGCTGCCAGAGGGCATGTTCACCAATGGAAAGCATATTCCAGTCAAGGTTTCCACATTATTCTTAAGATTAAATAGATCTTAGCATTCCTTCTGGAATTGGATCAAATTGTTTGAAGATGGGAGAAAGTAAAATTGTACTTCCTATCTTATATCTAAATGACATTAAATTATCCAAATTATTACCACTCAGCTTTCAAATTCCTTATGTTTTACACAACTATGGGTAACATTTACTTCTCCACACAACATGTATAAGTAATTTTTCTTATGATTTATAGAGTGTTTGTTTTATTAAAATCATTTACAATGGCTTGGTATTATGATATAGCATTACTAATATATTTTGTTAAGTATAAAGCATTATAAGTATTGTCAGTTATAAACATTTTTACCATTTTAACATAAGTGTATGACCATGAGGTAGGCACCATTGTCATCAGCTTGTAGGTAAGGAAGTGGGAACACAAAAGTTAAAAGTTCCATGAGCTAAAATTATGCACCTAATTATCATTAGGACTTGAATCTGATTTAATTATAGTTATCTTTATTAATTCTCTCATATTATATGTTTATAATCACATGATAAAATTATATTGCCTTTGTACACTAGCTTCAGCCTCTGTGCCAGTTTCCATGGTGATGAGAGAATTTAGTATAGATACCTTTTCTTCCAGATGGCAAAATTAAAATATGTGTTTGTTCTTTGAGAAGTCTAAAGGATTTGTATAAGATTTGAGAGACAGATTCGATCTCCTTTTTAATTAAGATCTTACAACGGTCTACTCCAACTTACTCTGTATTTGGGGATCACTGTGTGACATGGTCCTCCGAGGAAATCAATGATCAAAAGCAATATTAGCTGCATGCAAAAAGTTCTCCTGATTGGGCCTGTCGACACCATCCTCTCCAGAAGGAGAGGGGTGGGAACAGGCATTTGAACCTTCCCCTGAGACCTCAGGGAAATCCTGGGTCATCTGTATGCAGAAGGTCTCTTGCTTCAGTGGTGAAATAAAGTATAAAGATGGTGGAAGGTTAAGGGACAGGGATCATTGCCCTTCAAGTTATGGAGAAGTTTTTAATCCATGTTGAGATGAGACCTTTCAATGCAGCTGCTTTAGGATCTCTAGACAGGAAGTAGTCACTCACCCATGCTCTCTCCAATGAACTCATAGGCTCACAAAAGTAAACTTTTGTGGAATTGGCCTTCAGTGTGTCATGGGTACCCATAGGGAAAAAGCCCTTGTCAGTTTCTCCCTAGAAAACCTAGAAAAAGTATTAAGATTTAATTGATTATCAAGTCACAGATTAAAATGCTATCTACTTTAACATGCAAACTTTGAAAATTGTGCCTCTCTTTGGAAGATTGAAAAAAAAAAAACTCTTTCTTTGGAGGAAGGGCGTAAATTTTATTATGTATAATCACCATGGTTTTATCTTGAAGGGAAAGAACTTGTTGCATTCAATATTACATTCAATATTAAGCTTCATGTTTTTGGTACAAAATAATGATTACTCTCTTAATATGTGCATGTAAAAACAATAGCTTTATTACATGTGGTAATATCTATTCATTCCCTATTAAGCTTCTAAACACTGACATTTTGTGAAAGGAGCTATAACCCTGTGCCTAGAAAAAAGTCCAGCTAGATTCATAACATAAAGCTATTTACTTAAAAAAATTTACTCTGGATTATGTGAATATTCTTTTAACGTCCACCAAAGGCAATTACAAGCATAAATTTTCTTGCTTACACAACACCTCATCACTGAAGCAGATCAAAAATGAACCCAACATGGCTCAGGGAAATTTTGCGGAAGAGGGGGCGGAAAGAATGTCAGAGCCACATGTTGGGTCATGATATGCAGAGACATTTAGCTTACTCATAACTGTGGGCTAACTCCACAATGCATGACCCGTATACCTCAACAAGGAGGGGCCAAGGGGAGGGGGTAGGCCACGGATGAGCCTAATAATGGTACCAAACTGACTGTATTTGCTGAATACAGAACTGACTAATAAAGAAAAAAGAAAAAAAAAAGATTTATCAAATTGAAAAAAAAAAAGAACCAAGTGAATAAAGTGAGTGTTAAACAAACAAAAAAAAAAAAAAAAAGAAAGAAAAATTGATACAAACCATTCCTAGCTTGGAATACTTGTCTATTTTTTAATTTTTCATACCTGCTGATTAAAAGAAGAAAATAATTTTGCATAATACACATGTGAATCAGAAGCATTAATATGACACCATTCTTACACATTATATTTCTAGGGATATATCTTTTGGAACTATGAAGAGAGAAACATTTTGATCTTTTGGATAAGATTAAGTATGGAAAAATAGAGAGTTTCATGCAAAGGTGTATATTACAATGTGAAGAGATTTGCATATAGGTACATGTTACAAAGTGAAGAGATGTCCACTTAGATGTGTATCTGTAATTAAAGGAAAGAAGTGGCTTCATAGGTGTAGGTAATTAAATCGAATGAATGTGCACACATATTTGCATGCAATTAAAGAGATGTACATATTTGGTGTATTTAATTAAAGTGAAGAGATGAGTACATGAGTTTAATTAGAGTGAAGGAATATGTAGAGCTTGTATAATTAATTAAAGTGATGAGATGTGCACATATGTGTATGCACCTGCAGTGTTTGTGGCACCATTGATCATAACAAGAATTTATATCCGCTTACTAAAAGTCTTACTTTAAAACATGTCATTTAGTGCTAAAGACATGGTCGATCACTTAAGTGTGCTACCAACACAAACATGGGGGCCTGAGAAAGACTGAGAGGGTCAGAGTTACAATTTCCATATGCCATGTAAATAGCTGGAAATGGCCACTTAGTCCTATTAACTCAGTCTCACAGGGGACAGGGACCCAAAAATCATTGGAGGCCTGCAAGCTCCAGAATTATTAAGGAGATTCTGTATCAAAATAGAGACCAGGTTGGAGAAGATGCAATGGGTCACTTGACATTCTGATCTTACCATTGTGATAGGCAAGTACTCCCCTATCCAAAGGTGAGCATAAGGGGTGCCACACTACATTAAACACACACACACACACACACACACACACACAGAAACAAAGAAAATGACAGTAACAAAAATTTGCATTTTGTGTCAAAGATTCATACAATGTAACATAAAAGGATTATATAAGTACTATTTTTTAAATGAGATCAAAGCATACATATATTCACTGCAAGGAACTTCTTAAAATGTGAATATACCTAGCCATTCTTCATTAGCTAGATTATATGAAACTAAAATCTCTTCATGAAACAAAGATAGTAATCAACAAAATAAACAAAACACCTTGCAGAGTGAGAAGAAATATTTTCAAATCATATATCTTAATATCTCTAAGAAATCCAGCATTCATTTGACCTACAGCAATACCCAAATAACTCAAGCAAAGGGAAGTTCTATAATGAACACATACACATGTTCAACCATCATATGAAAGATGTTCAACATCATGAAATAAATGTAAATCAAAACCACAATGGGATATGATCCCACACCATAGGATGGCTTGTGCGTGTGTATGTGTGTATGTTTGTTTCTGTGTGTGTATGTCTATCAAAATCAGAAAACAAATACTGCTAAAGATATAAAGACATTAGAGCCATCTGTTGGAGAGACTGTAAAATGGTGTGACTGCTATGGAAAGTAACATGATGGTCACTCAAAATATTCAAAATAAAACAACTAGATGGGCAAGAATCCCATTAATGAGCAGTTTTCAAAATAATTCAATTAGGAATCTTAAGATGTATCTGCTTGTCCACTGTAGTAGAATGTACAGTAGCCAAGGTGCTGGATCAACCTGAGGTACTTCCATCTGTGGAGGAAAGTCTTTTGTTGCAGTTGGGTTTGCATTGCTGGTAGAAATCACCCAACCAAGAGCACCTTGTGGGAAAAAAAATTGTTTTATTTTAGCTTACAGGCTCAAGGAGAAGCTCCACAATAGCAGGGGAAAACGATGGCAAGAGCAGAGGGTGGACATCACCCCTTGGCCAACATAAGTCGGACAAAAGCAACAGGAGAGTGTGCCAAACACTGGCAAGGGGAATCTGGGTATAAAACCCATAAGCCTACCCCCAACAATACATTCCCTCCAGGAAGCATTAATTTTCACATCTCCACCAGCTGGGAACCTAGCTTCAGAACACCTAAGTTTATGGGGGACACCTGAATCAAACCACCACATTCCTCCCCTGGAGCCTATAAACTGATATCCATACATGATGTAAAATACAATGCATTCAGTCCAACTTTAAAAGTCCCCATAGTTTTTATTAATTCCAGTGATGTTCAAACATCCCCATAATCCAAGGTCTTTTAACTGAGCCATAATTCCAAAAAATAACCTCAAAAAAAAAAAACCCCGTAATGGCACAAAATAAACATTTACACTGCAAAAGAAGGCATTGGGCATAGCAAAGAAATATTCAACCAATGCAAGATTTGGAACAACTAGGAAAAACATCAAACTCTGTAGCTTTAAGTCCAACAACTCTAGCTGGTGACGAATCTCAAAGGCCAATAACTCTAACCAGCAACAAGTCTCTGGCATTCCAATTCTGTCCCTCCTGCTAGGCTACTCACAGTCCTGGAAAACTTCATTGGGGCCGGCAGCTCCTTAGCAGCCATCTTGTGGTCCCAGAATCTCTACTGGGTCTCCACTGAAATCCATAGTTCATCCTCATGGCTCCAGGGGATCTCCATGTAGGCATCCAGCAAACCTGCTTCACACTGCCCATGGCAAATTCCAAAACACAAGATCATGTTGCAAACTCAATGACCCTCTCTTTCCTGTATTTCTTATACTCCATAACACCAGGTAGGGTATAAATTCATTAATCCAGAGGGGAATAAAGCAGACTTTGAAGAAGAGGACACTCCTTGAGCATTCAGGCCCCTTCAAAAGAATCTACATTCTTTTGTTGCCACAGTAAAGTTCAGCTGACCCAATCTCAAAGGTTGCAATCTCTCAATTGCAGCTGAACAGGCAGCAGTTCACCCAAAGATTTTGCTTTTTCTGTACCATACCTCTGCTCACTCCATTTCATTTCTACACAAAGCAACCCTTCACAACTTCTCAGGACATGGGCATAAGAGCAAGCTTCTCACACGAACTGCTAGCCCAGTCCAAGCAAAGCTCTTTCTCACCCTCATAAGCCAAATCTCACAGTCCATAGTTCTTATTGCATTCAGGCCTTTCAACTCTGACCAGAATAGTACATCAAGCTGTACTTACATTACTGCAAGGCATCTCTTAGGCTGAGGTTTCAAATATTTCCACATTCTTCTTGAAAATCAGCTCTAAAAGACCAAAGCCATACAGTCAGGTGTCTAGCAACAACCCCACTCCTGGTACCACTTTACTGTTGCAGTCGGGTTCACATTGCTGGTAGAAATCACCAAACTAACAACAGCTTGTGGGAAAAAGTGGCTTATTTTGGATTACAGGCTTGAGGGGAAGCTCCACAATGGCAAGGGAAGATGATGGCATGAACAGAGGGTGGACATCACCCCCTGGCCAACATGAGGTGGACAAAAGCAACAGGAGAGTGTGCCATAACTGGCAAGGGGAAACTGGCTATAAAACCCATAAGCCCACCCCAAGAAATCACCTGAACAAGAGCAGCTTGTGGGAAAAGAGGTTTATTTCAACTTACAGGCTTGAGGGGAAGCTCCACGATGGCAGGGAAAATGATGACATGAGCAGAGGGTGGACCTCAACCCCTGGCCAACATAAGGTGGACCATACCAACAAGAGAGTGTGCCAAACACTGTCAAGGGGAAACTGGCTACAAAACCCATAAGCCCTCTCCCAACAATAAATTCCCTCCAGGAGGCATTAATTCCCACATCTCCATCAGCTGGGAGCCTAGCTTCAGAACACCTAGGTTTATGGGGGACACCTGAATCAAACGACCACATCTGTTTTATGCCA
This sequence comes from Dipus sagitta, assembly GCA_036346955.1. Lineage (NCBI taxonomy): Eukaryota > Metazoa > Chordata > Mammalia > Rodentia > Dipodidae > Dipus > Dipus sagitta. Next base: position 51,884,654 of record CM070774.1, read on the forward strand.
CTAGATGTGTTACAGTCAGGTTCACGTTGTTGGAAAAAATCACCCAACCAAGAGAAGCTTGTGGGAAAAAGTATATTTTGGTTTACATACTCAAGGGGAGGATCCATGATGGCAGGGAAAAATGATGGTATGAGCAGAGGGTGAACATCACCTCCTGGCCAATATCAGGAGGACAGCAACAACCAGAGAGTGTGACAAACACTGGCAAGGGGAAACTGGCTATAACAACCATAAGCCCATTTTCAACAATACACTGCCTACAGGAGGCATTAATTCCCAAATCTCCATTAGCTGGGAACCTAGCTTTCAAAACATCTAAGTTTATGTGGGACACCTGAATCAAACCACCACATTCAACCCCTGGACCTCATAAAATGATAATCATCCATGATGTAACCATACATGATGTAAGATGCAATGATTCAGTCCAACTTAAAAATTTCCCATAATTTTATCAATCCTAATGATGTTCAAACATCTTGATAATCCAAGGTTCTTTAACTGAGCCATAATACCAAAAAAAAAAAAATGCACAGAATAAACATTCACAATGCACAAGATGACATTGGGCATAGCAAACAAATATTCAAATACAACATTTAAATAAGGCAAACATCAAACTCTGTAGCACTAAGTCTAACAACTCTAGCTAGTGACAAGTCTCCAAGTCCAGTAATTCTAACCAGCAACGAGTGTCTGGAGTTCCAATTCTGCCCTTCCAGCTAGGCTACTCTCAGTCCTGGAAAACTTCACCCAGAGCTGGCAGCTCTCCTTGGCAGCCGTCTTGTGGCCCTTCCCTCTCCATTGTGTCTGTACTGCAACCCATGGTCCATCTTCACAGCTCTATTGGGTCTCCATGCAGGCATCCAATAAACCTGCTTCACAATGCCCATGGCCATTTCCAAAACACAAGACTGTGTTACATATTCAATGACCTTCTGTTTCCTGCATTTCTTTTTTTTTATAAATTTTTTTGTTTGTTTATTTATTTGACAGCGACAGAGAGAAGGAGGGAGAGAGAGAGAGAGAGAGAGAATGGGCACGCCAGAGCTTCCAACCTCTGTAAACAAACTCCAGATGCGTGCGCCCCCTTGTGCATCTGGCTAACGTGGGTCCTGGGGAGTCAAGCCTCGAACCGGGGTCCTTAGGCTTCACAGGCAAGCGCTTAACCACTAAGCCATCTCTCCAGCCCCCTGTTTCCTGCATTTCTTATTCTCCCCTTAATACCATTTGCAATGTCAATTTTTTTAATCTAGGGGGTAATAAAGTAGACTTTAAAGAACAGGACATTCCCTTGAGCATTCAGGACCCTTCAAAAGAGTCTACATTCTTTCTGTTGCCTAATGCAGGTCAGCTGACCTGATCTCTAAGGTTGTAATCTCTCTTATAATTGCAGCTGAATTGGCAGAAATTACAGCACAAAGATTTCAGTTCTGTGTCATATTCCTTTGCACAGTCCATTTCTATGCACTGCAACCAGCACAAGCTCTCAGGACACGGCCATAACAGTAAGCCTCTCACACAAACTGCTTCTAGCCCAATCCAGGCAAAGCTCTTTCTCACCCTCATAAGCCAATCCTTACAGTCCATAGTTCTTAATGCATTCAGGTCTTTCAACTCTGACCAGAGTAGTCCATCAGGCTATACTTAACAGCACTGAAATGTGTCTCTTAGGCCAAGGTTTCAAATACCTCCACATTCCTCTTGAAAATCATCTCCAAAAGGCCAAAGCCACACAGTCAGGTTTCTAGCAGGAATCCAATTCCTTGGTACAAACTTTACTGTTGCAGTCAGGTTCACATTGCTGGCAAAAATCACCCAATCAAGAGCAACTTTTGGGAAAAAAAATGAGCTTATTTTGGCTTACAGACTTGAGGGGAAGCTCCAAGATGGCAGGGGGAAATGATGGCATGATGAAATGATGGGGGGTAGGCAGCACCCCCTGGCCAACATAAGGTGGACAATAGTAACAGGAGAGTGTGCCAAACATTGGCAAGGGGTAACTGGCTATAATACCCATAAACCTGCCCCCAACAATACCCTGCCAACAGGAGGCATTAATTCCTAAATCTCCATCAGCTGGGAACCTAGCATTCATAACATCTAAGTTTATGGGGGATGCCTGAATCAAACCACCACAAGATGCATAATCCACTAGGACATTACACAAAGTGAAAAAGGCCAACCACACAACAGACGCTGAATGATTCCATGGTCATGGAGTTTCTAAAGAAGTCAAACCTACAGAAGCAAAGTAAAGCATCTGTTGTCAGAGTCTGTGTGAAGATAAGGGGAGAGCTGATCGTCAACTAGTGTAAAGTTTCTATCATGCAAGATGAAATGCTTCATGGGCTATACTTTATAGACAATTACAGTCTAAAATGCCTTAAATTGCACTTGAAATTTATAAAGCACTTGAAATCTATATTTCTTACCTTCATAGTCAGTTTGCTTTCTACTTCCTTAAGTAATTTTATTTGAATCATTCATTATGCCTAAAAAGAACTAAAATATTATTTGTAATATCCTATTTATTACTCAGAGTTTCCAAATTTCTTAAGCATATTTATTAATATATCAGTTATTAAAAATCTAACTTTACCTTCTTTTCCTCTAAAAAGATCTGTATCTATTACTTTCTTTGATAACCAGGGCAGCTTTTACAATTCAGTGCTCCCCATTTCCTTTTCTCATTAACCTTCTTCATGATTTCTTAATGACACTCACCTGTTTAATGCCATATATTTGTAGTTTCTTTATTTGACAATGTTAATGCTATTTAAAATCTATTAGCATGTTTGTAAAACAATATTTTTAATTTTACATGCCATTTAATAGCTCTTACCTATTTCATACAAAGTGTATTTCTATCTGACATGAGAGTTTAAGCTCTCATATATTCTAAAGCTTACATAGCAGATTGTGTCCTTGTGTTTCACTTCCTGAGCATTATAGTATTTTGAACCATTATTTTGCTGAAGAACATTCCAAGTCCAGAAAGGCAAGTCTACAAAATTCTTACTACTGTTATCAAAAATGTTGTGATTGCTGGGCTTGGTGGTGCACACCTTTAATCCCAGCACTTGGGAGGCAGAGGTATGAGGATTGCTGTGAGTTCAAGGCCACCCTGAGACTACATAATGAATTCCAGGTCAGCCTGGACTAGAGTGAGACCCTACCTGGAAAAACTAAAAAAAAGAGCAAAAAAAATGTCATCATTGATCCTCATGAAAGGAAGCAAAGACTAAAAAGGTCTAGTGACATGATCACACATACCATTTCCACTCACATCCTTTCTCAACCTCCACCTCCTACTATGCCACACACCATTAAACAAACAAAGACGCAAAAACAGCAACAACAAAAAAGATCTCTTCAGTAAGAGAAGTGCAACATAGCTAGAAGTAAAGGAACCTGGTTGATTCAGCCCGGCACTATCACCAGAAACAAATGTGACACAAGATAAAATAATCCAGTAGGAAGAAATTGGAGGAAGCAGACTAAATAGTATAAGCAGCAGAAGGCCTCTTAAGAAAACAGACATAGGAGGAAGAAGCAGGCTCAGCTCTTGAGAAGTGATTAATAAAATTAATAAGGATCACTTGTAGAGTAGACATAAAACAAAAGCAAGCATTATGAACAAATTCATTACTTCTCACTTCAAACTTTTTAATGGATCCTCTATAATGTTTATCACATTGTAACTATTGCCTATTATGCCTATTAGTATATTATTTGACACAAAACCCCAGATAACAGGTTTTTTTTTTTTTTCTCAAAGGCCTCCTTTCTACCCTCATCACAATAAAACAGTTATGCACACAGGTTGGGGAGCTTCCTTACTAAATAACACTTGCTCTCCAACCCATATTCAGACATTTATGCAAGTCCCTTCTCAGCATCTGTATATGTTTATTAATGATCCAGAATATTTTTTTTCTGAAATTGAGACATATTTACATATTATTACAAAATTTTAACACTTGGAACTCACACAGGTTCTTAAATTCAGTATGGCTAGCACAGACCTTGTGTTAAATCTTTCCTTCATTAATTTATTATTAATCCTTAAAGATTCTGTCTTCTAATGACATCTTAAATTGAAACTGCCTTGATGATTTCAATTTAGTTTTCAATACCTTGTTAATACATTTAACCTCTATCTTAAAGTCAAGTGACATAGAATTTTCAGTAAAATCCTCTCACTGATTGTGAATCCTCATTTAATACTACTGAGGGTCTTTCTTCTCAAATGCATAGTGGATCTAACAAGTATCATTCTCACAGTATTCAATTAAAGCATGCATGTGAGTATTTACCACTGAGTAAAATGTCATCATCATTCACTGGACTGCTAGTACTGTGATTCACCTGATCTTCAATCCATCAAGGAATCTGGGATGCCTTTCCAGTTCTCTATAATGTAGCTCAATTATTTACTTTAGCCCAATTTTCTGACTTTCTCAGACTGATGCCTTACTTTTTGACAGGTGCTTTCCTATTCTCAGTATTCATATGGAGGTACCTACTCAAAGAACTGTTAAAAACTTATTTTGAATATAATGCATTATAGTAAGGCTGGTAAATAAGGATCTTCAGGGATGACTGGAACACCACATGGGCATTTCATGGAATATTGGAGATTTCTCAATATACAATGGTATGGAGTTTAAACATCTGTATATATGTGTTAGAAACATAAATGCGTATATTTCAATGTGTGCACACTATACCTGAATAAACTTGTATTCATATGGAATTTCCTCTGTAACCCTCTCTCTCAGAGCTAAGATGTATATACACAGATGAAAGTCTACAATATATATTTCATAACACTGATTCCCATTTTGTGTTGTTCAACAATGAATATTATGAATCTCCCTAAAACTGTGATAAAGCTTAGTGCATATCCAAGCATATTTCAAAGTTCTTATCAGTGAATAAAATGCAATACAAACAGTATTTTTCTATATATATTACTGATACGTTTATTCTTCACTCATATTTCAGTAAATTCTCAGTTTTCAAATGCCACTTCACTAATTTCTCTTGAATAAAGTTTTTCCCTTCTCCTGACTTGTGTCTCTTTGACTACTACTTCTAATTGGTTTTATACACAGCACTTCTGGTATCATGTGTACACAGTGGTATGAACTGTTCCTTTATCTTTCAGTTCTCAAACAGAATGTAACTTCCTAGAGAGCAAAAATCATAATGGTCTTTGTTTCCCCTCATCAGACTCTCAGGACTGAATTCTTATATTTTTTATTGTAAAACCAACTCCTGATCTTAAGAACAATGTAATAAGGCTTTGTTTCCTCTTCGAATCCACAATATTTTCAAGAAAAAAGTGTGTGATTAACTAGTTATTCCTGCACCATTTCACTTAGTCACTCACATGAAAACTTTATATATATATATATATATTCTTAGCTAGGTATGATGGCACACACCTTTAATCTCAGCACTTTGGAGACCAAGGTAGGAGTATCACTATGAGTACAAAGCTACCCTGAGAATATATATTGAATTCCAGGTCAGTCTGAACTAGAGTAAGACTCTACATCAATATATATTCGAGTTTGTTTACAGTGCAGTTTGAGGAAATGGAGTTCACAGAACAGTGGAACTAAAACAGATAGATCAAAAGAAAGTAAAAGAAAAAATGAACTAAGTAGCTCAATAATTAACCAAGACAACCGGAAAAGCTAAAGTGAATTGTGTAAAGCTGTAATATCTTACTGATCAATCTATATTATGGGAAGTAACTTACTCAGATAGCATTTTAGTCATCTGTGAATTAGGAGACAGATCTACATTAAAAAATCATGCTAATATTTGGTAATGTTGAAGAAATATGTGAGGAAACATTTTTATTTTATTGAAGGGCTATATGGCTCCCTAGAATAGGAGTATTATGCATCCCACATAATATTGAAGGGCTTGGGATCAAAGGGCTAAGAGCACCTGTAGAGTGATATATATAATTTATACAATAAAATTTGAAAATGTTCTACATAATTTGTATCGATAAGCATATTGCTTGACCATAAATTAATAATGATGATATTAAAGCTTTGGCATTAAATTTTAAATGCAGAATGCATGCTACATACAGAATTATCTTAGTCCATTTACTCTTTTTGTAATAGAATATCTGAGGCTATTTATTGTTTTTTAAATAAAGAGTCTTATTTAACTCATAATCTAGAGGATGGAAATGCAAAATCCAGTAGCCCAGTTGGCTCAGCCTGTAGTAAGGCCCTGATTGCTTCATACAGACAACAAGGTGGAATGTGAGTGAGTGTATGAACAGATATGTCATGAAGAATAAGAAAGTAAAGGAAAGCTGAGAAAGCCAGGCTTATTTTATAGCAACCCAAGAATTAATGCAATGCCATGAGAACTCACTGCCTAAAGATGACATTTTATCTACTCATGGGGGCTCTGCCTCAACTCAAACATATTCCACTACATGCTTCCTCCCTTAAGCCATGCTGAGAAATTAAGCCATAACATAAGGTTTGGTAAGATATAGCCACATTCAGAGCATGGCAAGGAGTTGCTCATACTTTGTTAGAAAGGAAGACCAATTAAGAAATCTCCTGTTTCCATTAAAGGGTCCCTGCAGCACTGAATCAAAAGATTGTCTCAAAAAAGCTATCTATGATGAGAATGTGGTAACAGACAAACAGCCCTGCCTTCTGGATGGGCCAAGCTCTGTAGGAAGGAGCCTCATTCCCACAGGAAGAGGAATTCATAGGGGTCATTAGTGATGTATACCAGGGTACCACATGTCAAGGAATACAGACCTATAATAAATGCATGCTATTCATAGGGAAACTATCACATAGAAGCAATGAGATTAATTTATACTTGAACTATATGACATTAAATAACATAACTTTAAGCAAATATTATAATAGTCTGTGTGATCAATGATTTATTTCGATTTTCATTATTTATTTATTCATTTATTTATTTTGGGTATTTTTGAAGTGGTCTCACTGTAGCCCAGGCTGACTTGGAACTCTCTCTATAGTCTCAATCTGGCCTTGAACTCACAGAAATACTCCTATCTCTGCCTCCCATGTGTGGGGATTAAAAGTGTGCTCCACTATGCATAGCTATAACTCATTATTCTTGAGATTGGAGATAAAAATTATAATATATTATTCCTTAAATTAATAGCACATTATACATATATTCCTTATGACTTAAATGACTAAGTAGAGAAATGTATGCGAATAAAACGATGCATAACAGCTCAGTGTGGTCCCTTCATGGTATAATAAGACACAAGGTATTTGGGGGGGGATGTATTTGTGATACAATGTTAGGGATTGAACTTGAGGCAGTTTGCATAATTAAGAAAGTGTTTTACCACTGATCTACATTCCTAGTAGGAAAATCCAAACTCTTATCTCATTTGCAGCAATCATTGTTCCATCCAAATTTATTGTTTCTCTTGAAAGGAAAATGCTCTTCTTTGCCCACCAGTGTCACCTTAACCCACATTTCTATATGCATGACTCTCCCCTGCCATAGAACATACAAAAATGCATATGGGTGCTTGAGCCAAATGTAGCTGCTCATCAGAATGTGCAGGCATAATGCCTGGCGTGGGAGTTTGGCTGAACATTGTCATTGTCAGGCTTAGACCTGAGGGTGCCCTACGGAGTCAGAAAGTGAGCAGCCAATGGAAGACAAAGCAAATGAATTGAGGGGCTTGTAAAGGGATTTATAAACTCAAGTTATCAGAAAATGAAAAGGGTAAGCAGGGCTAGGGAAATGGCATAGTTGGTAAAGTGCTTGCCTGGCAAACATGAGTATTTGAGTTTAAAGCCTAGAACCTTCATTATAGGGAGTATCTGTAATTCCAATGTTCCTATAGCAAGATGGGATGCAGAGAAAGGAGAATCCCCTGGAAGTTTGGGATGCAGCTAGCCTGAGGAATGCAACAGTGAACAACACGTGACCTTGTCTTCAAAAAGGGAATGTTGGACTAACAGCTGACATTACCTTCTTACCTCCATATACACCCACACTCACACACACGTGAAAACATAGACACCAAATAAATAAAAAATCTAAAAGCAACGAGGCAGAGAAAGGATATCAATAATGGAATAAACAAGCTACTTTATAACCAGTAGGAGTTTGGAAATTTGAAGCTGTATTATCAATTATTCTAAAAAGCTTCTAACTGAAAAAAAAATCTATGAAAAATTCTGCCTTAAATGATAAGCTTTTGGGTCCAGGTTTGCTTGGTTTTTCCAATTTAGATGTGTGTTTCCAACTAACCTATCATCTTCTAAAGTATGTTGGACTTAGTTTCTTTCAGTGCTCCTCCTACCCTCTGCCAAAAATAAGAATAAAACAAGAGAGGGAAAAAGAAGTCTTAGCTAGGATTGTCTGCTCATTTCAGACAGTAGTTGTGAACTACTGCTTTGCTTGTGTAAAACACAGTGAAAACATTAACTTTCTATATGGATTTCTACAAGCAATGTTACCCATTATCACTAAGTACCATTCTCTTAGTGTGGCTATCTCTAATTCACTAAATAAAATGGCAAAAAGAAAACCAAAACAATGAGCTCTATTTCCTTCTTTGAAAAGGCATGAATGTTAACATGTCCAACTTCAATTTGTAAAGCTGAAAACAACGTAGTTCTTCATTCTTTCTACTTAACAGAGAGCTAAAGTTCTTGCTAAAGCCAAGACCATTGTTTCAAATGTAAATATTGCTTTAAGCTACTAAGAGAACAAAGCCCGGTGTTACAACCAATATCCTTTTGTAAGCTGTCATAATTTTGGAATGAACAAAATTTCTAATGACGCTTTGTTTTTATATATCTTATGCCAGATTGAATCTTGCTTCCAACAATCTCTTCATACAGACTAAAATGTGCATAGTAAAATAATTATGGATGAGCCTTTGCTATTTTAGTAGGAAAGAACAAATGCTTCTTGTATTGAATACTAATTCCCTTGTATAAATGTATGAGATCCTGTTTCATGCCATGACTGGGCTGGCTGAGCCAGTAGCACAATGATTTGCAATCCTGTTATCAGGAGACACGTATTCACTAGGCCAATGTTTGTCTTTTCCCATAGGAACTCCCTGTTCTCACAAAGCACTATCCACAACACAAGACTCAGAAAAAGATAAGAACATCATGTCTCTATCTTTCAGAGATGAATACACCAGTGCTTTTCCTCAGCCCCAGCTCCTCTGATGAATGGGATGTCCCATATTCCATGAATCGTGGTTGTCTTCATAACCCTTTCTGACCCATCTCACCTGAGCATCCTGGGATACTGTAAGTATCCCAGGTGTCTGAAAGGGATGCTTTCTCAGCACAGTATTTCAACCAGGACCAGGAAAATTTATTTAACTGCTGTATTTTCCCCTCTAGCCTCCTCCTACCTCTCCTGGGCAAATAATGTGATCATTTTGTTTTCAAACTCTCCTTTATCTCAGGGAAAAGGCTTCCCTAAGATTTCTTATATTAAAAAAAAAAATCAAGTCCACTTCCCAAACACCAATACAAAGTACTTTCTTATATTTAATTATCGATTTGTCTTATGGTCAAAACTCAAAGATGTGTAGGTTAAAAGAGCGGCATTACTTACACAAGAAAGATTATTTTCTTTATTAATATATCCTCAAATTCCTCACACTACCATGCACAATAGCACTTCCCATCCCATCAAGTTTGAGTAACTATAAGATCAAGAAGCAGGAAATAATGTGGAAAGTTTTGTTCTATTTATAAAGTAAGTTGTTTTTGCCTTTTAACTTCAGATGAGGCACTTGCATGTTCTATAGATTATAATACCTGTGTCTGTTATAACTTATGAAGCTATATTATTCTTTGTGAAAATAATGAAAAATAATGTGTAAATATAATGAACAAATGACTATCAGAGAAATACAATTGTCAAACATGAATATTTTTGGGGTGTGTGTGTGTGTGTGTGTGTGTGTGTGTGTTAATATGTGAGGGTGTGGGTATGTGTTTGTGTCACTGCATGCATATGGAGGTGAGAATATAACTGTGGGTGTCAGTCCTTGCCTTCTATGCTGTTTGAGGCAGGGTCTGTTATCGTTGTTAACAGCTGTGCAGGCTGAAATTTTCTGAGTGATTCTCCTGTTTTCCTGTGTCATCGTAGATGCGCTTGGATGACAGATGGCTGCTGCAGTGTCTGGCTTTACAAGGATGCTTAGGATACAAACTCGGGTACTTATGCTGCATGGCAAGGGCTTTATCCACTGAGCCATCTCTCCAGCCTGAATTAATAGCTATTTTTATCATAGATGAGAATAAAATAACTATAGGCTACAAAAGTATGAACATTATTATGCTAACAATATGTGTTCAAAATGTATGAAGCTATTTCAAAGATATCGTTTGCTTGTGATAATTTCAAAGTAGACTATGCCTCACTATGTGTTCCAAGAATTGACTTCAATGAGGAGTTTAATCTCTCATGTAACCACATGACTTTTAAACATGCAGGAATTAATGTCTACCATCACTGCCAATTGCATGGATTGTTACTAAACAGAAGCCTTGTGCATAGTCTGTGAGAAATAAAACCCTAACATAGTCAAAGAGATGAAAATATTTGTCATGGAGTGCTTAAGTGACTTTCAACTGTCAATATAGAAACACCCAGAAGACATTGCATGAAATGTAAGAAGAAATGTAAAACACCTGTAACATGGTTAGTTACTTAGTGACCATGGTGGAAGGTAAATAAAATGATTAGCTAGTTATTGATCATAATACATATAATTCTTTACTACTGATTGAGTATTAAGGTTTAAATATTAGTACAGATAGATGTAAATCTAAGTTTTAAATGGAGAGATTCTAAGAAAGCTTTTTCACATACAGCTTTCTGTACTAGTACTGTTTTTATTTGGTAATCATATTTGTCTCTCAATGGGGGAATGTGTGTTAATATCAAAACATTGAAATTTACCACATGACCAATGAAAAATGTTCTCCAATAGGGAAGGGAAAGAAAGACAGAGGGAGTGAGGGAGGGAAGGAGAATGGGGAGAGAGGGAGTATAACACCTCACTTAGAAAAGCTGTAATCCATAGGTTCTTATTTCCCATAGAAAATGTATTTAGGCTGTTGCTCTCAATTGAAATCTTGCTCTAAAATCTTTATTCAGGGAATCTTCTCTTGAACTCAATAAAATGATTTGTCCTATTAACTCCATACTGAAGAGGAGATATTTGTAAGTTTCCAATGATTTCACTTCTGTATATAAATAGATAGGTCTAAATTTGTGAATGAAAATACCATATAGCCCCTCACACTTAAAATTCTTTCTTCAAATTTAGTGCCTAGACCTTTGTAATTCACCCATTCTGAAGAAGACCATGAGTTCCTTAGTTTAAAGAAGGCCTTTGAACCATTTCCACATAACATTAATGTCAAAAAAATTTCTCCATTGCAAACCAGGTTCACAGCTATTTACTACTGTTAAACTTTAACATATTTGATATTTTTTGTTCCATGATAACTCTGCCTTACTTAAGGTAATTTACATGAATTTAGGAATTCCACTGCAATCTAAGTAAAATTCACACTCATTTTGCAAGAAGGGCATATTCTTCGAAACAGGAAATGAAAATTTATTTTATTTGCTCTTACAATGTTAGATGTAAATTGTCATGCATTTGAATGGCTAGGAATCATTCCTTCTTTACTATCTATATTCTATTTCACTAATACAATTATTCATAAGACTATGATTTTGAGGATAACAGTTAAGTACACTTTATGGTTTGGTAACTACAAATTATTTTGAAGACATAAATTATTAACATTATACTGTCTTCACCAAAATATAATGAAATAGTTGCACATTTTATCCTCAATTTACTTTCATATACTAAAAAATACTAAGCAATTCAATTTATTGAATATACTACTCAATAATCCTTTTTTTGTTTTTGTTTTCTTTGTTTTTCGAGGTAGAGTCTCACTTTTAGCTCAGGCTGACCTGGAATTCTCTATGCTGTCTCAGGGTTGCCTCGAACTCATGGTGATCCTCCTACTTCTTCTTCCCACCAAGTGCTGGGATTAAAGGCATGCACCACCATGACCGGTTTATCAATAATTCTTTAGTAAGTACAAAATGCAGCTGGCAGATATCTGAAAATACATATCTGAGACCAATAGGCATTGAGAGTCTGCATCTGCAGAACTGATATGGTTTGAAAAAATTCAGAGCGCAGGGTCAATCCTACTAGGGAAATTAAAAATGGAAGTTCTCAAGGTGACCTAAAAAATGGAGTAGAAGAAAGCATAATGCCTGAGAGTGAGAAAGATGAATTTACTATGTGAATTTTTATTGTGCTGGAAATCATTCAAGTACAGAAGCTCAGTAAGTGAAGAGTATTAAGAGTCTTTAGAGAGGGCCTGGGCTGGGCAGGGGACTCCGGGAATAAACTGCTATAGTGCAAGCATGAGGAAGAAGTTCTGATTCCCAGCATCCACGTGACTGCTGAGTGTACACATCAGCCCACCTACAATCCCAGTGCTCAGCAGTCTAAGAGCCAACTCTGTGAGTACCAATTCAGTAAGAGATCTGCTTCATGAAATAAAACAGACACCCATTGAGGAAGACACTGTGACATCAACCTTTGTCCGACAACTTGTATCCATAAACATGCACTAACATACACTACACAATGTGGAGTATATACATGCAAAAAAAAAAAAAAGAATCCTTAACAAGGTCATATAAGCAGACTACATATTACCATTCCAGGTAAAAAGTGCCCTTTAAAACTTATGCATACTCATATTAGTCATTATTTTTAAATCTTATTTATATTCTAGCTAATGGTTTTCAAAACCAAATCAATTGTTATTGAATTTCACACTTTCCAAAAAAGTACTTGGTCTAGAGCTTTTATTTCCGAGCCCCTTATTGACAAGTGCAAATGAAATTTCATGATATAAGAAGAATCAATAGGTAACCAATGTGATGAGTGAAGGATTTACAAAATGTCAACTTGTCATATAAGAAAGGCAAATTAGAGATATTGTTTTATCAATGCTGGCCATGAAAATTATACCTGCAAGATTATCTGATCTATAAAATGTGTTGTAGCTATCAAAAGTTTCCTGTAAATTAATGGTATTTTTATAATATTCAATCATACTTAATTTGTGGCTAAAGTGCATTAATATTCTACCTGGGTCTGGGTCTACTGAAGCATTTACACTACAGAAAAGCTCCTTGTAAGGAGATCAGGAAGTCTAATCTTGCTGGCAACTGACAGACCAAGAACAGGAGAACTTCCTTTACTCTCCACTCCCGGCTCCCTGTAGCTCTGGCACAACTGGGTCATCTGCATGACTGGCCCTTGTTTCTAGCAGAGATTCACTCAGCATCTCCTGTGTCTTGTCACACTGGATCATTTTTAGTTACTACTTGTTCAGCAAGTTTATGCCAATGGCTTTTTATTTTCAAATCCCTTGAATTAAAGGCATGATTAACTAAAGATAAAAATGGTAATTTTCCTCTAACTTTATATATAAATTTCCTCTCCTCCAGCAGTTTACCTAAATTCTGTTCTACTTGTATTATATTTTACTATTTCTCTCTCTCTCTTTGTTCTCCCTTCCCTTTCTCTCCCCCCCCCCATGTGTGGGGGCGGGGGGAGGTGCATGTGCCACTATAGGCATGTGGATGTCAGAGTACAACTTTCTGAGGTCAGTTTTTACCCTCCAACTTGTGCCTTCTGCCTTGTTAGAGGCAGTTTCTCAATGTCAGTGGTTCATTGCTGCATTACCAAGGTTAGTTGACTTTGGGACTTCTGGAAAATTCTCATGCATCTGCCTCCTATGAATAGAAAAGTTTGCCAATGCTTCCACTGTCTCAGGTTCTAAACTGAGGAACTCAGGCTTTCCAGGCAAGGGCTTTGTCTCAGCCATCTCCTCCACCCAATCAGCCTGAATTCTTTGAGAGTGGTCTTCAAAACATGAAAATCAGCTTTCTCCCCTTAGCTCAGAAAGTCAATTTTATTGTTAATAATATTTGAGCTATCATAATTTGTAAACCAAAATATTTATCTTTGAATTTAGCATTTGAAACAACTTTTTAATATTTTTATGTATGTTATGCTAGATCCTTGTATTTCCTTACCAACAATAATATGCTATGGGGCTTGCCTCCAAAGATCAAAGTGCCCAGTTCTAAGGAATTAATAGTAAGCTACTTCTTAGTATTCTTTCCATGACCATATTCTGACATGACTGATGAATCAATCAATATTTATTGAGTAAAAGAATGAATGAATGAATGAATGATAAGAAAAAATCCAGTAAAAACTGCAAAGTAATTTTAACTAAATTATGGACTCTATAACTAGTCATTCTTTCTATGGCTGTCAACACTTGTAAGAAGATACTGAACCCCAAAGAACAGAAGTAGACTAAGAGAAGAAAGATAATAGAAATCTAAGTGAAACTACACAAAAGAAAAGTAATGAGAAATAATGAAATACTTAATCTACCACTTTTTGGGATGTAGAACTTTTATCTATTTGTCTTACATTGCAAATGTCATTCTTGGAATTTGTATCTCTGGAAACAAGTTTGGTTACCTTTGCATTCTATAATTTCAAATACATTTATTAATACATCTTTCAATATTCCAATACCATTTTAATTGTGCTAATGTACTTTTTCTTTTGTTCCTTAACTATAAATGCTGTGTGCCTATTCCCTTTAAGAAAGCTGTTCATGTTACACTTATCCAACCATATAAATATATAGTTAAAAAATATTTTTATTGACAACTTCCATAGTTGTCAACAATACCCCATGGTAATTCCCTCCCTCCCCCCACTTTCCCCTTTGAAACTCCACTCTCTATCATATCCCTTCCCCCTCTCAATCAGTCTCTCTCAATCAGTCTCTCTTTTATTTTGATGTCATGATCTTTGTACTCCTATTATGATTGTCTTGTGTAGGTAGTGTCAGGCACTGTGAGGTCATGGATATCCAGGCTAGTTTGTGTCTGGAAGAGCATATTGTAAGGAGTCCTACCCTTCCTTTGGCTTTTACACAATTTGATTTAATTTTCTTTAATTCTTATTACTACAGATTTCTTTATTGTATCATTTTAGATTTTTGTCTTGATTTCAGAGAAGTATACAGTAAAATGTATTAGAGAGGTGAGGACAGGTTTATCAATGTGTACTAAGTTACAGGTAAAGGGAAAGCAAGAAGTAAGTCCTGATTCCAAAATATGGTAAAATAGATATGAGTAATGAAGTGCACATTTCAAAAAGAATACTATTTTTTTTAAAAAATGAGGCTTGTAGGAAAGAGAAGTGTTTAACTGAATTTAAACTGTATACAATATGTCTGTGTATAGAAATGTCACATTATCCCTTTGATAATACAGGCAATTTTTATGTTCCTAAAAATCAGTTAGAATGAATTTAATTTAATGAAAAAAAGTTTAAGTACTGAGTAATACTTCCTGGTTTGCTCAAGTTTATATTGTAGACTTTTGTTTCTAACTCCCAAGGTAGGATGTCTAATTGACTTAGTTTTATTTCATTTATTTTATATAAATTTATGTCTGTTCTCTGAGTATGCCTGTGAATTAGCTAATTTGCATTTCTTTCTTTTAGCCAGTGGAGATTGATTGTTATGCAACAGTTTGCTGAACAGTTTGATTGTCTTCCCTAATTACAGACATTTATCTCAGTGAATCCTTGTTCATTTTCTTTACTCTGCATCCTTGGGGCTATATTAATACTGAAAAGTTCTTAACTCCAACAGTTCTTATTTTTCTATCCCCGTTATCTCAAATATGGTTTTGTCCATTTTGTTCCATAGTATTGCCTCATACTAAGGGGGCATTTTTTTCCTTGCAGAATTTCTTTCAAACTTCATTCAGGGCATCATCTTTAATAAACTTTTCTTAACTATACAGAAAATTTTGATTTTGCCTAGTAATTATAATATGATCCAAGATTGGTAATATATGAATGTCATATTTCATGGTGGGACATGACACCAGGGTTAGTAGTTTATATTAGCATGTTTTTAAAGTCATGTTAAAGTCATGTTCAGAATCCACAAAATGTGAAAACGCATTGTCAATGCTTTTAAAACAAATAAAACTATACATTTAAAGCACAATATAAACACCATTAATTTTTGAAAAATCAATATTTGGCATGTAGAGTGGCTAGGAACAGAACTTATTTTTCATAGAAGAAACAGCATAGCCTCCTTTAGCTTCTAAATATGTTAGAGCCAAAAGTAGTGATGGTATATTTATGTCACATCATTCTTTTTCATTTTCAGTCAACTAAGTTTTCCAATCCTGTGTGTACCAGTTTAACCTAAAGGACAGGTTATACACGCTCTCGAGCTAAAGTTAAGATCCTTTTTTGGCCTCTTTATATAAACCTGTAACTTCTGACACAACTAAAAGTAGCTTAATAACTCTTCAAATGTAAAATTAATAAGTTAAGGAATGAGTGTGATTATTTAGTTTCCTAATTAAAAAATATGAGCTTGCTGGGCATGGTGGTGCACGCCTTTAATACCAGCACGCGGGAGGCAGAGGCAGGAGGATTGCCGTGAGTTTGAGGCCACACTGACACTACACAGTTAATTCCAGGTCAGCCTGGACCACAGTGAGACCCTACCTCAAAAAAAAAAAAAAAAAAAAAAAAAGAGCTTAAGGAGCTAGAAAAGGTTAGATAAATATGTTATGAAATCAAAAATATTTTTTTAGAAATAGAATATATGTAATATCCAGAAAGAATATATCATAAAACAATGCCTACTGAGTTATTAATAATTATTTTAAACAATGAATAAAATTTTTGCAATTTATGTTTCTACACTTATGCCTTTTCCCTAAACTGATAAAATATCATGTCCTCTTCCCATTTCAACTTTTTTCCTTTCCTAACTCATCTTATTTCTATTGTCATTTCTTTATTTTTGAGGGCAGGGTAGTTAAGAATTTTGTTTGATGCTTCATCTATACTTATTAATGATATCATATGAGAATAATGAGGGTGAAATACATTATCTACATGTATGAAAAATGTCACAATGGAAACCATTATTAAGTATAATGGATACATGATATTAAAAATCACTCACATGCCTAAGAATAAAGGGGAACTTTTTCAATATCTAAAAAAAAATAATACCTACAAAATTTAAAACTGGCGTCAAATGTAAATGTGGAAGCTTCTAACTCTCTACCTAGGATCAGGAATGAGTCACAATTTGTCCTCTAATCACTCCTCTTCAAAACCATATTGGGACTACTAACAAATTCAGTAAGATAACTAAATAAGTAGTAACCAAATATGAAAGGAAGAATAAAGGTAACATAATTATCTATATAAAAAATTCAAAGCATTGACAAAATAGTTAAAATAAAACTCTGATAATCAATAGCAAGTTAAAACAATGATGCAGGATATAATTTTATACACAAAAGTTCATTTCTTTCATTTAAAAATAACAATGAACAAAATGAATTTGAAATTTAAAACACAAATGCTTAGGGAATCAAAATCATCTGTGTTCTGTGCAGCAGCTATAACATTCTGATGAAAGAACAAAAAAAAAGTTAATGATGTGAAGATATACTTGAAATAGTTCTTGAATAAGAAGACACAATATTTTAAACACATCATTTCTTCCCAAATCTGTAACTTCTACACAATCCCAATTGAAATACCAGAAAAGTTATTTTTGGGGATGAAAAAAAATCTATTTAAGCCTAAAGCTTAAATAGCCTAATCTTTCGGTAATACAAAAACAGGCAATCTAAAATCTTAGAATCATCTTAGTTTAAAGCTACAATAATTATGAGAATATAGAACTAAGGCCAGAAGGGACAGTATAGTCAATAGAGTGGTGTTCAAAAGAAGATTCACACCAATGCAACCCACTGACCTTGGGCGATTCAGTGGGAGAAAGATAGTCTTTTCAAGCAGTGGTCGCAGGACAACTGAATATTCAGATGCAAAAAAACCATACATTGACATTGGCTTCATATCTTTAACAAAAATTAACTCAAAATAGACTATAGAATGAATTGCAAAAAGCAAAAGTGTAAAAGTTCTAGAAGTCAACAAAGGAAAATATCTAGGTGATACTGAATTTGGCAATGAATGTTTAGAAAATCAAAAATATAACTTATGAAGAAAATACTGAAAATACAAGCTACGAATTAAAAGAAAATATACGCAAAACACATATTTAGTACAGATTCAATGCCCAAGCTAAATAAAAATCTCAAAATTTAATAATAAGAAAACAACACAGTTTAGCAGTTTAAAAGTAGCTCCACTTACATTACAGATACCACATAAGCAAAAGGAAAGATTTTTAAAATTATATGTCATTGAGTTAAAAACTAAAATCTTACAGTACCAAAAGATGACAAGGATGTAGAACATCAAAGTGTTTATTAGTTATTAGATGAAATGTACACTTGTGCAACTTTGGGAGTTTCTTATGCAGCTAATTGTAATCAAACCACAGAATCCAGGTAGGTGTGTATACAAACTAGGTGAAGGTCATACCTTCTAAATTTCGCACATGCTTTTTCAATTATAAAGTTTATTCCTAATTGACTTAAGGTGCAGACAATCAAGATATCCCTCCAACAAAGATGGATGTATTAACATGCTATATTATATTCAGACAAAGTAATTTTACTCAGCAATATAAAGAGCTATGCTGAGACACAAACATATAAATAAACCTTGATTATCTTTTGATAAGTACTAGACCAACATGAAAAGGTGACATACTGCTTCAAAACGGAGGCAAAGCTGTGGAATAGAAAGATAATTGGGGCTGGAGAGATGGCTCAGTCATTAAAGGGGCTTGCTTGCACAAGGTGGCATGTGCATCTGGAGTTTGTATGAAGAGGCACTTTCTTGCAAAGCCTGACAGCCTTTTGATACCTCAGTATCCACTTATGGTATGGGTGTCTGGAGTTTGTTTGCAGAGGCAGGAGGCTTTGGTGCACCCATGTTCATTCTCTTTTCTCTTCTCTTTTCTCTCTCTCTCTCTCTCTCTCTCTGTGTATATATATGTGTGTGTGTGTGAGTGTGTGTGTGTGTGTGTGTGTGTATAATTTGTGTGTAAAATACACAAAACATATTTATGTAAAGGCATATGTGATTAGAGACATTCAGAAATGAGTTGTTAATATATTGTTTGGATTCCTTAAAGTCTGATAGCTGGAAGAGATAAGTTCTTAGGTCCTCTTGCTGTTGCTATTCCTCTAAGCCAACTTGAGTAACTTTTGCTGATCCTGGGAAGATTCGGACACTTCCCTTTCCTGTTTTGGGGAGTGACCAGCACAGGTGGGACGAAAGTGGTTTCCTAGCATGATGAGTTCTTTGCCTCTCTGGTTCAGTGGTTATGCTTTCCGTTGTCACCAATACCAGCACCGCTGGAATGGACTTCTCACTCAACAGGACAATTAGAATCCCTTGGGTGACCTATACTTAATTCAATGGAAGTAGGAAGAGGTTGTTTATTTGTATTTCATCATTTCTTGAAGTATAGCTATTATTCCTATAAAATATGACAATGGGAGAATAGAATCTATCTGCACCCATCATTGAAACTTAGCTTGTCCTCACATGTCACAGATCCTCATGGCTGGGAGAAGGGGGAAAAGCATCTTAAAATGTGTGTGTGTGTGCGTGAGAGAGAGAGATTTCAGTCCCACAAATCCTCTGCCTAATAAAATCATTTGATTTTGTGTGTCATGACTCAAAAGGAAAAAAATATAGAAATGTTCACTAATTACCTCTATCCTCAGTGGTAATAAACAACACAACTTAAAATGATTAAATGCAGAGGATCTTGATTTTGTATTTCTTTGAAGAGAAAATCATACTAAGAATCAAATTAAGTTAAATCATAAAAACACACCATGGACCCCATATTTGAATAAAATAATTAGTTGAACCAGAAAAAGATAAATTGCATAGTAATAAAAGTAATGTAAATTGTATAACAGTATGGAGTTATGTTCAAACTTTTTCTGGTATTTTCATATACAAATATTCAACTTTGATCATATATACCCCATGTAACTCTACCTAGTCCCCGTCAATCTCACTGTACTACTTCTAGTCCCTTATTGGTGGCAGTGCCACAGAAAGGAATGATTCCCCTTCCTGGGGAATGTTTAGCTGTCATTACCTCATTAGGGAGGAGAGGGGTCTCTTAAGCCCCACCCCTATCTATAGCAGAATGTGGACTGCCCCATCATGTGCCGGTCTTGTGCCTGTGACCACATCATGTATGAGTTCATGAAAATTTGTTTCCTATGTATTAGGCCACCATGTTTTAATTTTTATTTATTTATTTGCAAGCAGACAGAGAAAGAGAGAGAGAGAGAGAGAGAGAGAGAGAGAGAGAGAGAATGGGTATTCCAGGCCTTCCAGCCACTGCAAACAAATTCAAGATACATATGTCACAGTGCAAGTGGCTTTATTTGGGCACTGGGGAATTGAACTGAGGTCATTTGGCTTTACAGGCAAATGTCTTAATCACTGAGCCAAATCTCGAGCCCCTGCCCCACCAGTTTTGAAGGTCAGTTTTCATTAAATTATTTAGTGGGCACAAAGACTATTTTATACATATGTACCAGATACTGTGTAACAAGACAGGTCCTCCTGAATTAGGAGAAAGTAAGATCACCTTGGGAGGGTCTTAGAATTTAATTATTTTTTTCTTCCTTTAACTGTTTCTATTGTTATTACTTCTGGTAATTATGTACTACAACTCATTTTTTTGTATTTTTTTCTTTATTAATTAGTTTTGTATTCAGCAAATACAGTCAGTTTGGTACCATTATTAGGCTCATCCGTGACCTACCCCCTCCCCTTGGCCCCTCCTTGTTGAGGTATATGGGTCATGCATTGTGGAGTTAGCCCACAGTTATGGGTAAGCTAAATGTCTCTGCATATCATGACCCAACATGTGACTCTGACATTCTTTCCGCCCCCTCTTCCGCAAAATTTCCCTGAGCCATGTTGGGTTCATTTTTGGTCTGCTTCAGTGATGAGGTGTTGGGGGCCTCTGAGGCTCTGGCTCTCTGATTTGGTAGGAGTTGATTTTTCTCTGTGTTGATCTCATTCCCCCTTGTGCTGGTATCCGGTTCAGCAGGAAAACAGCCCCCTTGCTTGTTTTGCCAGTTTTTCTTAGTTTCACCCAGGGCCCTTTCAAGGTATGATGGGGTGACTTTCTCCTTAGGATCTACATCTATCTGAAAAAGAGAAGCAGATTCTCCAACGGAGAGTAAGTTAACACCAGGACAAATGAGATAACCCTTACTTTTTTTTTAATAGAGAATTTAATAAGTGTAGTCCATATTGTAGCCCATGATTGATGGTAGGTTGATATTGGAGAGTGGGCTTATGTTTGGATATGGTTCCGACTTGTTTCCCAGCTCCAGCTATGGGTCCCGTACCACTGAGGGGATCAGTTAGCCAAATTGAGAGCAGTTGGTTCCCCACCATGGCTGCGTGCCACTATTGCACTTGTGTGGGCATTACAACAGTTATTTGCTGCTAAGTAGGTTAGACCATGAGTTGCTTGGACAGATATTGGTCATTTTCCCCCAGTCTCCCATGTAGAACCTTCTGGTACTAGACACGCTGACTGTCTGGGGACTGACTCTCTTCCAACTTCCAGCCATGCCATTCCATTTTGCATGTCTACATCTCATTTTTGTCCTTGCTAGAATATAAAAATTTCACAGTGTGGTTGTCAGAATAAGAATATAACCCCACCATCAAGAGGCCCACATTCTAGTCTCCGAAAGTTATGCCACATGGCAATGGAAGTTCATGTTGTAGATGGCATAACCACACTGAATAGCTATACTTCATATGGGGAGATCATCCTAGGTTATCTACTGAAGGCTTATGAAATCAATAATCCCCTAATATGAAAACAAGGAAACAGCCAATGTCAAAAGGCTATTGTTTGGTTTCAAGATGCAATGTCAACTGGCAATTGTTTGGTTTCAAGATGCAAAGAAGCTACAAAGCAACCAATGCAGGCAGGTCCCAGCAGTTAGAAAGGCAAGGAAAACGTCTCCCCGAGGTCCTCAAGAATGAATGCAGTGGTCTTGATGACTGAATTACAGCCAATGAGACTATTTCTGACATCTGACTTCCATGACTTCAACATAATAAATAAGTCTAGCCTGTTCTAAGCTATTAAATTTGTGACAATATATCACACAGTAGTAGGAAACTCACACTCACTATATCCATAATTCCTGAAATGCACACTGTCTTTTTTTTAGAAAAAAATATCTATTTATTTATCTCTTTATGAGAGAGATAGAAAGAGACAGAGAAAGAGAAAGAAACAATGAATGGACATGCCAGTGCCTCTAGCTGCTGCAAATGAACTCCAGAAGCATGCATCACCATGTGCATCTGGCTTACATGGGTTCTAAGGAATCAAACCTGGGTCCTTAGGCTTTACAAGCAAGTGCTTTAACCACTAAACCATGCCTCCAGCCCCACATGTTTCCTTTGGGGAACTTTTTGTTTATCTTACATCTATAATAAAAATGTTTCTGTTTCACTCTCCATTCTGCACCTGCACGTTTTCAGTTAAATTGACCTGTGCATATTTAGTGACACAAATACTGAATTATATATGTTATCATCTAGATCTTGTAGGAAGACAATTTGGCACTTGTTACAGGTGCTAGAATGGAGAATGAAGAAAAGGTTAGATTTTCTTTCGATAAGTAAATCTACTAACCAAGAGTCCATAACACGCTATTCTAATTCACAGACACTAACTAGCTACATTAGTTTTTAAGTCCACCACTGTAAAGTACCATAAACTTGGCAGTTTAAAACAGCAGATTTTTTTTTTCTTTTACAGTCTGAAGACCATAAATCCAGTCAGAATGCTCAGAGGACTGACCCTCCCTCCTTTTAGGCACTAGCAGAGAACACTTCCTCCCCATGGACCTCCCATGTCCTTGACTTAGGGCTGTATCATTCTGATCTCTTATTGTTTTCATGTAAATTTCTATGCATACAATCCTCTTCTTTTGTCTTTAAAAATCATTTGTCAAAGACTTAATGCCCATGATAATCTAGGAAAATCTCAGTTTGAGATTTAATTACATCTGCAAAGATTTCTCTTCTGAATAAAATCACACTTACAGGCTCTGAGTAGACACACTTTAACTGGACTGCCATTCAATCTGTCTCACTCTTTTGCATCTTGTAAGGCAAGTTTTGTTATGAGAGAGAGAAGGCCAGAGAGAGAGCAGTGGGGAGAAGATCCTCTTTTTTTTTTTTTTTTTTTTTTTTTTTTTTGTAGACTCTTGGTTTGCCAAAATTGTAAAATCTAAAAATAACTCATTTTAGAAACAAGTTGAAGTTGTAACTTTCAAAGATTGTTGGAGGAATTATAAATTCATAAAATCAATCAGCAAAACAGTTTGCAGATGCAGATATGCGAGAGCATTTCTATCCTAGGTGTGCAGCACAGAGAGACTCTGGTGCAGGAATCAGTAGATAAGCAAAACCATCCCCTTGTCAAGCAGTGGCCAGAAAAGACAGCAACAGAATTGAATAAACATATCCATTTAGGAAAGCTAAATGTCATGTGTGTTGCATGAAGCTAATGAAGTACTCATGCCCAGGAAGGCATATTGAAAATTATACATAATTTAGCATAGAGTGTAGGAATAGGTAAATTGAGGTAAAACTATAAAGAAAATAACCCAAATATATAAAAATCTTGTACTTTAAGAGAAAGGTGGGGCCTAGGGAGATGGCTCGGTGATTAAAGGTTCTTGCTTGCAAAGCCTGATGGCTTGGGTTTGAGTCCCCAGTACCCACATAAAGCCAGATACTCGGGTGACACACATGCATCTGGAGTTCCTTTGCAGTGGCAGGAGACTCTGGTGTGCCCTTCTACATTCTCTCTCTCTCTTTCTCTCCCCCTCTGTTTGCAAATAGATATTTTTTAAAAGAAAGAAAAATTGGTTTTAACAGTGGAGATGTGCCTATGTAAATTCTAGGATTCTTAGAGATGTAGGTATTAAAAAAAGTATCTAGAGAAAGAGAGAGAGAGAGAGAACACAGAGAGCACATCTAAAGTAAAAAGAAGAAAAAGGGCAGCAACTCCAGAAAGGCACAGAAGTGAGGGAAGTTGTATTTTTCATATGCTCAAAGAATTTAGACTTTCTATACTATTAAGAACAGAGAAAATAAAAGTGGAAAATTATGCTCTGATTTCTGTTAATATCCCATTAGCCTTTCTGTGATACTCAGAGAATCACAATGGAAAGAACCGGAATGGGGCCAAAGTGCTATGTGACCATGTGTGACTTAGCTGGCACAAAGAACAGTTGGTGTAGCATTGAACAAAAGGTTGGTTTAGAAGAATCTCCACATAGGGTTCTTCCTATCCTGTTACCCAGAAATCCTCCCATTGCTTTGACATGTACCCTAATTTAGCATGTGCTAAAATAACACTGAGTTCATGAATAAAGGCCATAGGGCTGGAGAAATGGCTTAGCATTTAAGACACTTGTCTGCACAGCCTAACGACCCAAGTTTGAGTCCCCAGTGACTACTAAGCCATATGCATAAGATGTCACATGCATCTGGAGTTTGTTTGCAGTGGCTAGAAGCCCTGGTGTGCCTATTCGCATTCTCTATCTCTCTCTCTCTTTCTCTCTCTCTCTCTTCTTCACCCTCTTACTCTCTCTCAAATAAATAAAAACAAAAATAATTAAAAAGAATAAAAGACTGTAAATATTTAGGAAAATTAAGGAAGCAGGAGTTTTGCTATAAATGAACAGGGAAAACAGAAGAAAGAAAAACTGAACTGGAGAAATATGGAAAGGAGTTTTTGTGGCCATATGGAAAGTTGAAAAGATTATCAAATAAAAATGCAGAAAGGGCTCCTGTACTTTCTCTTCTTATAAAATTGAAATATATTGCAGCATTAGCCTGTCAGTAAGCAGTAATGAGGTTAGGAAATGCTAATACAATACATTAACTCAATTGGAAACACAGGTGTCAATTTGACTTTGATGAATTCCAAAGAGGTTTTCATCTGCAATGGAAGAATGAGTGCAAGTTCAGTTTATAAATTGGCACACAATTCCAGCCTTTAACACATTGTGCCAACATATTTAATTCTCTGCTGCAAAATTAAATAACATAGTTTCTAAAGTAGATGGAAGCATTGACAGCAATCTCAATTCTTGCCCTTAGACCTGACCCTGAAGCAGAGAATTAAAAAAAAAATAGTAAAATAGAGTCTATTTATGGAAGGCATGGCAGAGGTATATATAATCCTCTATTTCATTTACAGAAATTTGTGTTGACTCAGTATTTATTCCTCTGGAAATGTACTTCCCTAATCTGTTTAAATATAAAATTCTTAATTGAAGAACCAGTTCATGAGATACAACATTTTGTCATATGTTTATTTGTCAAGCAAATGTTGTCTGGGTCTTATTTGTCATTAACTCATCAAAATGCTAGAGGCCTAAAGAAAAATAAGACATCCCATGTGTGTGGATTGGATGGAGGTATAAGGGGAGAAGGGTTAGACATATCACACCACACACCTCTACAGGGGTACACTACCCTCTGTCTGAGAGGCAGTGCTGTGTCAACCCTCTCCTACCTCTCGGAATGTTCTATTTTTCCAGCAAGGAACATTAGATTGTGAAGCACTGAAGAGATTCAAGAGCCTGGAGCTCTTATGTTCCTTACTTACTTTGTTTCATTCTATAACATGCACTCCACATAAAACAATAGAACTTGTCCTCTGGCATATTTTTGGTCATGACCTTGGCATATTTTCACAAATGACAATTATTTGTAAATGCCATACTGAAAACATTAGCTTCATAAAGTGAGACGTCTAATTATACTTAACCTAATATAGAGAAATAACCTCTGGGCCTTCATTCACCCAGTGTCCCAAAACAACACAAAAGACAGCAAGCTCTGTGAAGGCATCCTTAATTACTAAGATGTTTTCCTAAGCAATGCAATATTCCTACACTTGAGGTGCAACATATAACCTCTGGTTAATTTCCTTCATAAATAGCAAAAAGAAAAGAAGGAAAGAAAAGAAAAATAGCCCTTGGACTTCTCCTGAAGACTTTTTTTTTCATAGTAGTTTCAAATTATGCCTTATGAGGTTTTTCTTTTAAATATAACACTAGTCCTTCAATGCTTTGTATAGTCAAGTTTATTTGACCAGATGTGTCTGGGAAATGTAACATGTATATGAACTTGAAATTCATAACTTGTCTGGCATATGAATATGACTATCACTACTCAAAACCTTCTTTTGACAAAATTTCTCAAATTAAAAAGGTACAAAACCAACTAATTCTATCAAAGAAAATCTTTAGAGAATGATTTTACCACTGCCTAATAAGCCTAGGGAAATACTTGAACATACCCCTACCTACAATTCATGATGGTAGGCAAAATTGTAAAAGGCTTCTAATGGTGCAGCTTCCTTTGCAAACTCTTCCCCTGAGCATGAAAGAGACCCGTGAATATGGCAGGATGTCAATCTTGCTATTAGGTCTGCCTAGGCCCAGACCAACATAAGGAAGCAAGTGCTGAAAAAGATGGGTCCTTACGTCCAAATCACAGAAGAAAATTCTGTACTGTTTTCTTTGAAGACAAGTGTGTTCATATGGCCAGTAATGGAAGTACTCTTTAGTTGTTAAGAGCAGCCTCCAGCAGACACGAATATTAGAAAATTATTTGAGAGATACTTTTCTACTAATAGAATTCTTCCCATGCTCTAAAACCTACACTGACTTCCTTTCCTATTTCTCCCTCTCATTCATATTTATATAGTGTGTGTGCGTGTGTGTGTGTATGTGTGTGTGCATGTTGTTTAAATCATTAACTAAAATTACCCAGCTACTCACCATATTCCAATATTCCCCCCTTTTTTTCTATATTTTAGTCACACTGGCATATTTTTAGTTTAGAACCAAGTGTCCTTTCTACCTCCTAGTCCCTTTCCTTTCCTGGAACACTCAACTCTTCCTTCAGCCTCACTTTCTGAGCAATGTTTGTTATTCACATATAAATGAGGTCTTCTGAGAAAGTGTCTGAGCTTATCCTGATCTTTCCTTTATGCATTTTAAAAATATTATTAATTTATTTATTTATGAGAGAGAGAGAGAGAGAGAGAGAGAGAGAGAAGAGAGGGAGAGAGAATGGGGATGCCAGGGCCTCCAGCCATTGCAGACAAACTCCAGACACATGCACCCCTTGTGCATCTGGCTGATGTGGGTCCTAGGGAATTGAACCTGGGTCCTTTGGCTTTGCAGACAAATGCCTTAACTGCTAAGCCACCCCTCCCACCCTCCTTTATGCATTTTAACTCATGTAACATACCCTTTCCCAAAATCAGTTAAGTGGAATTATTTACATGTGATATTTAAAAATATTAGTGCTACTATTGCAGCATGCTATGTCAGCTGAACTGTGTAACAATACTTCTGAATGTTTAAAATTACTTAAAAATGTATAGTAATCTCAAGAATAATACATGCCTTTTTAATGAAAGAGAGTGAGAGTGATTGAGTGCGAAAGAGAGAAATGGCATATCAGGAACTCCAGCCACTGTAATTGAATTCCTTGTGCACATGTCCAACCTTGCACATGCATCACCTTTTGCTTAGTGGGACCTGGGGAGTCAGAAATGGGTCCTTAGGCTTCCTAGGCAAGTACCTTAACCACTATGCCATCTCTCCAGCCTATACACTGGCTATTTTTAAGCCCGTTCTTTGTATATTGCTAATATGTTCTTATTCCTTTAAAAAAAAAAAAAACAAAGCTTGTCTCCCATTCTGTAATATTTCCTGTCTCTCCTTAATACTGTAAACAGATCCATGAATGATTCTTATGGGAGCTTGGAGTATGAAGAAGCTGAGTGTAATGTGGTCAATCGTGGCCCAGCTGATGAGATACCATAGGAGAAGGAACTTACACAGAATTGGTCTGGGGACCATTTGTATGATATTCTGGCAAATAATCTGGCTTCGTTCTCCTGGAGTCATGGGAAATTTAGTGAGGTTTAAATAAAGGTAATGGGCTACTTTGCTTGGTGGCAGAAATGTCATGATAGCATGACATGTAGGCTATGGCATGACTGCTACCCACTCTTCTTATTCAGATCTGCTGGTGGGTGGGGAGAACAAATAGGAAAAATGTAAAGGTTGGTAAGGAAGGGTGAGAAAGTTTAAAATTGTGGACAAGGAACATGTAGCCTACAAACTATCTATGATTGTTAAAGAGATTAGAATAACTAAAGAAACTCCTCTCACTTCACTGGGATAATGGGTTCCCTGAAAGTCCCCACTCTCTGAAGGCTCAATTTATAAGAGTATAAATCCATTTGAAAGGAGAAATCCTGAACTGAGATTGCCACTGAAGGGGTTCTCTGCTCTAAAACAACTACCTAGACAGACAGAGGACATGAAACTATGATTAAGGAGACCAGGCTGAATCTCAAACTATCTGCCAAGTCAGTCTTAGTATGGTACACGTGATATTATTTTATAGGCAGTAAAGTTTCCAGGTTTAGGGCATTGCATCTTGGCCTGTGCTTTCAGGGAACCTCTGAGGCTGGGCAGTGTGAAATGGGGCTGGATTTCTTACAAGGAAGCCCTGAAAGACCATTGCACAAAACTGAAAAGAGGAAGCCATACTGCTAGAGATGCCAGGATCATAAGACATGTATAAAAGCATGCTGCAAGCTTAGGGTGAAGCCAGCCCACGAGAAAGGCCAGGTGTGCTAGGAAGCACAAAATGAAAACTGGGCTTTACAAGCCTTGTGGAGCATGGATGAGCCCATCATGAAGACATGGAGCTGCAAGATACGAGACATGCCCTGCTAGGTTTTGGTCTTGGTTTGGTCTGATCATTCCTTCCATGCCACCATTTCTCCTTTCTGGATTGGGAGAATTTACTCTGTCTCATTGGATGTGGGAAGTATGAAACTTGTTTTTCCTGTTGTGGGAGCCCACCGTTAAACATTTGCCTGAGTCTCAGAACAGATTCTGTGCTTATACTTTTGAACAGAGTTGGAACTGATGAAAACTATATGTGGACTTTTCAGGTGGTACAGAATGTATTTTGATGGCCATGAGCCTTTGGAGACAAGGTTATGCTTTAAAAATGAGAGTGTCAAGTTGACAAGGTTTGGACTGGTGATCATTAATTCCAGCTGTTAACTTGATAAGATTTAAAATCATCATAGGAACACATCTCTAAGCCTGTCTGTTAAGTGTTTTCTAGATTAGGTTGAGGTGGGAATACCCACACTAAATATCAGCAGTGATAGTCCACAGACCAGGTCCAGAATTAACATTTAAAGAAGAAAAGCAACTGAGCACCAGCATTGCTTCTGTGCTCTTGACTTCCTAGCTGTGAACATCAGCCTCTTCATGCTTCTGCCCCATGCCAATCCCATCATGATAGATGGTGGCGCCTTAACCATAAACTGAAATAAATCCTCCCTCCCTTATGTTGTTTTTGTCAGGTATTTGTCACAGCAATGAGGAGAGTAACCAGTACAACATTGAAAATTACTGTCTTAGGGGAAAATAAGCACATCTACAGTAACTGTCAATCCCTATTGCTTCTATATTAACACTATACCATCTTACTTTATGTGTTCTATAAAATATATTTTGTACAAATCTTTATCTTCTAGAACATTGGAAGAATTTTTTCCATTTTAATAGTCTAGAAATAATTTATTCCTCTTAATGGTGGTTAATCCAAATTGTCACAATTACATAATTTTATAGTTTCTGCTAAAAAATTAGTATTGAATCAGGTTCTAAACTTCCCATTAAATAACACAAGATGTTGAGGACACTTAAATTCACTAATGTTCCCATCTGTAACTACCTTGATACAGGAATTTGGGGATTACTTGCCAATGCACCAAAACGATACACCAATGTGCCAACAGTTTTGTGACGTTCCCTGATTCTCGTCTGATAAATAGATGAATAAAACCCACAGAACAAATGATGTCTCAGAAAGATTTTATTATATCTTAGAGCTTTAAGAGGAGAGAAGGGGAGCTTAGAGGAAGGAAAGAAGAGATAGCTCTTGCCCAAGGAGCCAAGAAAGGGTGTGTGTGTATATGTGTGTGGATTTTTGTAAGTGTGCAAATGTGGCTGCACAAGCATGTGGAAGACAGAAGACTACCTCAAGTGTGGTCCTCAGGAACCCTGCCACCTTTTTTGAGTCAAAATTTCTCCAGTTAGTTTCAGACTAGCTGCTCAGTGAGTCTGGGGATCTGTCTGTCTCCACCTCCCCAGTGCTGGGATTACAGGCATGCAGCAACATAACCAGCATCTTACATGGGTTCTGGGTACCTTTTACTAACTGTGAAATCATTGTAGGCATCTCTACTTCCTGCTTTTTTCTTTCTGTCTTTCTCTCTTTCTTTCCTTCTTTCTGGTAACATGGTTATTATGCTTATATTTGTTTACAAAAGAAAGCAACTAAAAGTATATAAGCTGGTTATTTATAAAGTATGTGAATGCTTAGCACCATGTGTTGGACACATGACCAACAAGAAAAGTAATCAGTTCTAACCACTTAAATAGTTACTTTTTAGGATTCATGTGAGACTTGATGTGAATATAAAACTGTTTATAACATATCAACCCAAGTGTTAAAGCCTATGAAGTGCATGCATTTTTAAGTGAACTTAATTAGGACGTAGGTGCCGAGACATTTTGTGCATTTGTGAAAGCATTTTTGGAAGAGATTAATACTTTAATTAGTAAATTGAGTATGAAAGAGGAACCCTCACCCACTGTTGGTTGGAAGGTAAACTTATACAACCACTAAGGAAATCATATGGAGACTTCTGAAAAGGATGAACAAAGAGCTAACAAAACACCCCGTTATTCCCTTATTGGGCATTTATCCTAAATGTGCCATGCTTCACTACAGTGATGTTTGCTCAACCACGTTTATAGCTGCTCAATTCATTATAGCTAAGAACTGGAATCAACCCAGGTGCTCATCATTGGATGAATGGATGACAAAGTTGTGGTACATTTATACAGTAGAATTCTACTCAGCAGTAATCAAAGGCAATACAATGAAATTTGTAGAAAAAATGGACAGAGTTGGAAGAGATCATACTCAGTGAACCCACACAATCACAAAAAGAAAAACACTGCATGATGTCACTTTTCTCAGGTTCATAACCTTGACCAGCTTGAGTTGGTAACATACCTGATAGGCAACTCAAGGCCCAGGCCATAGGAATGGAAGGGTTTGTGTGGAGGGGAAAAGCAAGATGGGGAAAAACGAACATAAAACTAAATCCATAATGATATGGTACCACAGAAACCTTTATCCTTGGAGATAGACTAAAAGATATATCCCTCAACAGGAATAACGGGATTATTTTTAACAACAGAGTATGAACAGTCTTCCTTCATGACAGAGCTCCTTAAGAACAGCTGGGACAGAATGATCCGAGCAAAACCACGGGGATGGGAGACACGTTTTCATCACTAACATGCTCAGAGTAAGCCTCAGGTCTCTCCAAGGAGCATTTGCTTTTGTCCTGTCCTCCTTCCTTTGTGTGTTTCTGTTTTCTTTCTGCCTCCTTTCATATTTTTCAAAATTTAGTGTTTCATTGCCTGACTCCCAGCTTTTCAACCACAAACATCCTTTATGTCATAATCCTGAGGAAAACCTGAGAAGACCTATGGAAATGTCTGACTATGTGTAATTATGTTATAACCCTGAGCAAGAAGCGTGAGTGTAGCAGCAAGCAGCATCTCAAACAGAAAACAACAGTGGAACCTGTCCATGGAAAAATCTTAGGGAAATAACAGAGGAAAGCCAATACTAACCCAGTCTTTGAAGTTAGAAATCAGGCATTTAGAATCTGTTTTTACAAGTTGTTACTAGCCATGTGGCCAAGAATGAGTTTCCCACTTAGGCTAAGTGCTAGTTTATTCATCTACAAACTCTTAGATCCCAGTTTTCAAAGAGTCAATGCATGTAAAGTGTTCAGCACACTTTCAGAGTCCTTATAAATCCTTAAAAATCTTAGCTTTCATCATCTCCATCTTTATTATTAGTACTAATTAATGAATCAATCATTGACAAATTATTTTCAGAAAGATAAAGCACAGATGAATAAAACTAGAGCATCCTAAAATTCTGGGCTGCATCTTTCATTCTTGCATGTACCTCTTCTCCCATTTCAATTATTTATGCTCTTTTCACAGTTCAGTACTTTTAGCTACCCTTTATTTCTAGGAAAATTAAATTAATGCTTACAAATAATTTTCTTTGTGGATCTAGGTCAATATTCTCTTTGTATGTGATATTCATCAGGAAACTTTTTTCTAGTCAAATGTGCTATACAGCAAACAACAAACCATAGACTAAGATTCCATTGGCTCTTAAATTAGGTAAGAATCATTTCTTTTCTCTTAATACATTTGGAAGGGCCTTTTCTCTTTCTGTGTTAATATCATATTGTAAGAGGTTGAAAACTGTATTATTGATAATAGTTGGTGGTATTTCCAATAATTTCATTTTGCCATCACACATTTACTATTCATTTGCCTTTCTACACATGTGTATTGTGCATGCGTTGTTCAAGTACATGTTCACAAGTATTTGTTTATAGAGATCAGAAGAGAACTTCAGGTGTCTTTCCTCAGTGTAGCAGTCAGGTTCAGGTTTGCTGAGATGAACTTCCAGACCAGGCACAGTTATGGAGGAAGGACTTTATTGAAGCTTACAGATCCAGAGGAAGTTCCATAATGGCAGAAGAAACTGGCCTGCCTTCACAGGCCCAAGCAGAGAGAGAGAGAAGTACAAGCCTAAAGGTCAAAAGCCACAACACACTTCAGGAACTCCAGCTAGGCACACTTTACATATCTTTAGATTGAAATCTAAAATCTACCACCACACCTTAAGATCCACCCAGTGACCTTGCCTCCAGCCAGGTGGCTAGAGATGCAAACTACAAATAAGCAACTGAATATATTGGGGGCCATCTATTCTATTCAAACCACCACACTCAGGAATACCATCAATGTTATTTTATTTTATTATTTTATTTTGACAGGTTCTCTCACTAGACTAGAGCTCACCAAATAGCCTAGAGTGGCTGACCATTGAACTTCAGGGAAATGCCTATCTCTGCCTCCCCAGCACAGGGATGACAAATATTTACCACACCCAACATTGTTATGTGAGTCTGAGGATTAAACATGGGTCTTCTTGCTTCTAATATTATATTTCCTGACTCTACATTTATTTTTAATTGTTAAGAAAATCTGATTGTGTTAATTTCTCTCTTCTTATGACCTGATGAAAAGCAATTTAAGGAAGAAAAGATTTTCTTTGGTTCATAATTTGAGGTTGCAGTCCATCATGTTAGGGGAGGCAGGGTGGTAGGAGGCTGAAGACAGCTTTTCACATTCATTTCACAATGAAGAAATAAAGTGATGTGTGCTAATGCTCAGCTAACTCTCCTTTTATGCAGCCCATAACCCCAGCTCATGGAATGGTGCTACCCACAGTTAACGTAAGTCTTCCCACTTTAATTAACTTAATCAAGATAAACCCTTACTATCATGTCCCGAGGCAAACCTAACCTAGATAGTACTTCGTAGATAGATGGCACCATCAGGTTCATTTCCTAGTGATACTAGGTCTTTTAAAGTGGGCAATCAATTTAAACCTCACACTAGTGTTATCTTTATGTAAATTAACTCAAACTCGACTGTTTTACTACCCTAGATGAACTATGGTGTTTTCAATGTTTTTATTTATTTATTTGCAAGCAGAGAGAGATAGAGAGAAGAGAGACAGTCAGAGAGAATGAATGTGCCTGGGACTCCATCCCCTGAAAACAAACTCCAAATGTATGGACTACTTTGTGCATTTGGCTTTTTGTGGGTACTTGGGTATTGAAACTGGATCTTTAGGCTTTTTAGACAAGAACCTTAACCACTGAGCCCTCTGTCCAACCCATGGATGAACTCTTATTCTGGTGTTTGAATAGTGTCTTTTTTATTTTTATTTTTTTGGTTTTTCAAGGAAGGGTTTCACTCTAACCCAGGCTGACCTGGAATTCACTATGTCATCTCAGGCTGGCCTTGAACTTATGGCAATCCTCCTACCTCTGCCTCCCTAGTGCTGGGACTAAAGGCGTGCACCACAACACCTGGCTTAAAAGTGTCATTCATCTAAAGCACACCTACCTTTTTTAGCATCTTTGTATTAATTTTTAAAAACTGTAGTGAAAATAGAAATATCATTTTATAATACTATAAAAATGAAATACATAAAGTGAATTTCTGTTAGAAATCTTATTGCTAGGTTGACTAATAATTTATGATGAAAAAATATCCAAGCATCTTAATTTGTGGTTAATAATTCTGCAAAAAAGCAAAAGTTCAACAAAAATGCCTTCCTCAGAAGAAAGATATGAACTGAGTAATATTAGCATGCATTTATAGAACATATCTACAGTAAAACAGAGGAAAATATTATCACTTGGATTTTCATATTTTATAAACAGGTTCATTCTCATGCAGCAAAAGATATACACTACATATGGCATAGAAAATATATATACTATATAAACATACAGGTATACACATATATTCAAGACAAGAAGAACAGACTTTAAATAAGATGAAATTCATCAGAGTTGCAATGAATTCTTTTGTTTGTTGACTCTCTTGGAACCATCCAGATATAGCTGAAATCATGACTACTTGGTTGTGCAAGCAACTTTTACACATGAAGAGCCATAAAATAATATTTTGTGATAATTTACTAATAATATCATGATTATAATAACTGTAATTGGGCTAGAGAGATGGCTCAGCAGTTAAGGACCTTGCCGGCAAAGCCAAAGGACCTCGGTTCAATTCCCTGGGACCCAA
Source organism: Dipus sagitta (assembly GCA_036346955.1). Taxonomy (NCBI): domain Eukaryota; kingdom Metazoa; phylum Chordata; class Mammalia; order Rodentia; family Dipodidae; genus Dipus; species Dipus sagitta. The sequence continues at coordinate 51,919,709 of CM070774.1, forward strand.
GTAAGCCAGATGCACAAGGTGTCGTATGCATGTGGAGTTCATTTGCAGCGGCTGGAAGGACTGCCATACCCATATTCTCTCTCCCCCACCTTACTCTGCCTCTTTCCCTCTCTCAAATAAATAAATAAAAATAAAATATTTTAAAAAATAACTGTAATTTACTTCTATAATTTAAAATAAAATTAGATATTTAGCTTTTAAAAATTGTGCCCAGACACATTGGTGAACTTCATAACCTTTGTTTCTGTTGTGCCTTCTTCAGGATACATTAGTTTTCAGGTAACCCTGCTTCTTAATCATGTAGAAACTGTCTGCCAAAACTTTTGGTTATTTTTCTTTCTGTATCTTTCTGAAGCATAAAGTCATGCTAAACCTAGAGGCCCGAACTTAGCAACACTTCCCGTAAATAAAGGAAACAGTGTCTCATCTGAAGATCTCAAGTGCTTCTGGGCTACTTGCTAAGGCTGTGGAAAATCTGCAGAGGAAATCTTTTGAAATTAATCAGCAGTAGCTTTGGGTGGAGTCCTAAAATCCCTTACCAATCTGTATCAGTTTCTTAATTAAAGAACTTGAGGCCAATGCCAGCTGGGATATTATAAAATGCTATCCAGACAAACACAATTAGTTCTTATATGGTATAAGAATTATGAACATATATTTTCTCATTCCTTAGGTTTCTATGCATTAATTATTGCACAGAAAAAATAGCAATGATACTTTTATTAAAAGTAAACTAGGGTTGAGAGGGATGGCTTAGTGGTTAAGGTGCTTGCCAGCAAAGCCAAAGGACCCAGGATCTACATAAGCCACATGCACATGGTAGCATGTGCATCTGGAGTTCATTTGCAGTGGCTGGAGGCCCTGGTATGTCCATTCTCACTCTCTCTCTCTCTCTCTCTCTCTCTCTCTCTCTCTCTCCCCCTTCTATCTGTCTTTCTCTGTGTCTTTCAAATAAATAAAAACATCTAAATAAGTAAAGTAAACCATATTATATCATTGCACTCACAAATATTATTGTCATATAAATATTTTTGACACTTTTCTAACTCATAGTCATGTCTTCCAAAGAAGAAAGCATAAAGCAAATTTCTTCATTCCGATATCAATATTGTGATTGAATGAAGTAGCTATTGATGAATTAGACGTGCTATATAAAATGAGAATTTAAAATAATGTTATTGCTTTTATTAAATTTCAAATTGCATAATTTTCTGCCTTTTGTTCATAATATTTTAATTGTTTAATAATGGCAACTGTACTAGAATTTGTCACCTGTGTTTTGAAATGTGCTTTTAAGCTATACTTTTTATTTCCTTAAGTTTGTATTTATATATAAGAATGAGAATATTGAATATAAATAAACTGTCAGAATATGTATTAGAGTTTTCCAGAGAGGTAGACCATTAGGATATATTTGTATCTATATCAATATAGAGAAAAGATTGATTGAAAAATTTTATTTATATTATAGGGAAGTTGAGAATTAAATTATCTTCTCTTTGTAAATCTGTTAAAACAGAAGTATCAGTAGCACAATTCAGTTGTACCAGATACCTGAACATCCTTTTACCAGTCCAGATGGTAGGTGAAATTAACCATCACAGAAAATATTAAAAGACTATGAATCATAACTAAGGTTTATTATGTAGATAATTTTGTAGATTCCTTATGCCAAAGACTCTTCTAGTAGTGTATACATTTTGTCCATGTCAAAATAGATGGTAGACTCAATCATCTTTTTCCATTTGATCACAAGATATTTCTTGTCACAGAAGGTAAAAGTAAGTCCTAACATATGAGTATCTGAGGAGAAACAGGTTCACAGATTTTCCTGAGACTTCAACAGTGAATTATATAAATAACATAGTATCAATCAGAACAATTACCTGAAATGAATCTTCCACACTAATTCCTGTGATCTGTTTTGTAAGTCATAGTGGACTTCAAGCACCCTCAAGTGTTGAACTGACTTTGTGAGCCTTAATCTCAATCTTCAGTGGGCATGCATGAGAAATGCCTGGGAGATTAGTGAGATAACTAGGTGTGTCTATGAGGACACTCCTGAGAGCTCTCACCTAGTGAAAGGTTTAACTCAATGATGGAGCCAGTCATTGAATGGGCTACTGGGATGTGGAGAGCTGTGCAAGGTGAGACCTGGTTGAAAGAAGTAGCTCACTGAGGGCATGCTCATGGGGGCTGTGTCTTGCCCTGGATTCTTGTTACTACTCTGCTCTGTTCCTGTCCACCATGATGTGAACAGCTCCAACACACTCTCCGCACCATGATTCACTGACCCTTCTGAAAATATGACAAAAATAAATCTTTTCCTTTGTTTATATAAGGCATTCTGTTACAGAGATGAGAAAGCTAGGAAAGCTTGGTGGGAAAACCAGTTGCATGAAATATATCTAGCACAGCATAATCACCTAAAATTTATCTGCTTAATGGAAAAATAAATACACTAATGTCAGAATGGATGGGTAGATTAGGGGATTAATGAATAAGAAAAAGAATGAAGGGCATATTCCTTCTCAGTGTTCTCACTTTCTATGAAAAGAAGACAGAAGCAGTAAATAAATGTGGCAAAAAGTTCCCTATGATTTAGTCAAAATTGAATAGGATAGCATTCCAAAGAATGGAGCTTAACTATTTCTAAGAATAACATTGAAGAAAATCCTCCTGGTGTATGGGTAGATGTAGAGAGCCGAGAGGTGACCGCCATTACTAGATGGCGCTGACATCCGGCCTCGGCCCTGGTGAACAAGTAGAATAGCGCATGTGCAAGTGGCAAAAGCACGCCAAGTCACTGCCCAGCCCGGGCATATGAGCGTCATATGAGCGCGCAGCCAATCAGCAGAGTACACGCCACCTAGGGGCTATATAAGCGGCGCCATTTCGGGGCTCTGGGTCTTCCTCTTTCATCTGTTCAATAAACGCTTGCTGCAGAAGGATCCTGGTGTCCGCGTGCGTTCTTGCTGGCGAGACGACTACGCGGGCTACAACTGGTGCCGAAACCCGGGACGCCGGGTGCCTGTCATCGCCGGCGCCGAGAAGACCCCCCATTCATGGGAAAGGATTCAGAACTGCAGGACTGAGGTAGGTTCTGAGAGACATGTTTGGTCTTGACTTGTCTCATCTTTCATCCAAATTGGTAGGAGCAATTTTTGCTCTCCCTATTGTGATGGTGGCTCTCGTTCTCTTCTTTTTGAACATGGGAGCCTCACATTCGGAGCTACAAGACAGCATGTCAGAAACAGAACGGGATAAAAGGTTAGGGGCCCTTGAGGAAAAAGAAAAAGACGTCTCTAAAAAAAAAGGCCTTTCTGTGGACGCTAAGTCCACAGAAAGAAAAGACAAGGGAAAGGACGCCCTGGGAGAGAAACAGGAAAGAAAAAAAAGAAGTCCAAAAAAGAGGCCTCTTTATCCGATAAAAGAATTAAAGGCTTTAGGAATTGATAGCTCAGAGTCTGAGGATCTTAGTCCCTCCAAGGAGGAAGAATTAGATGGTGAAGCGGCTCGCTATGGGGAGGAGAGATATTATTTTGATGAGCTACCACAAAATCGAAAACAAAAAAAGATAGGAGATAAAAACCGCGCGGCTTTTCAATCTGCCGCCCCTGTCATTCCCAGTGCTCCTCCGCCTTATGCCGGCAAGCATTGTTCAGATTCCTTCCTTTCAGAGGGGGACAGAAAGAGGTGCTTACAAGCCTTCCCGGTGTTTGAGGCTGCGGATGGAAACCGCGTCCATGCGCCGGTAGAGTATGCCCTCATTAAGGAACTTGCTGAATCAGTTAATAAGTATGGAGTAGATGCTAATTTTACAGTCATGCAGCTTGAGAGACTCGCCACTATGGCAATGAAGGAAAGACTGCAGAGGACTTTGTTGAAACTGGGCTATTGGAATAAGGGCTGGCTGCGTTCTGCTGCTGAGGTCCAGAGAGTTTGATCAAGGTTAAATTCGTAATGGACTGATGTGCTTGGCTAGAGATATTGGACTGAGAGATTTAAGACTTTTAAGCTGGAAAACTTTAAGCAAGTTAAAATTACAGACACTGAGACTGGTTTTAGGTTACTGAACCTGCTATTGTCAAACACATTAACAATCTTAAGGAAGATGTTCCAACTGCTTTACATTCAAACAATGGAAAGGATGCCTGAGGAAAGGCTATCATAGAAATACAAACACTTTTGGAAAGAGTTGACTGGAGGAGGAACCTGCTTTTCAAGGCTATTAAACTTAAACTGCAGAAGTTTGATGTTTGTTTGATAGTGGTTGAGTTTACATTGTTTTAGTCTCTCCTTGCTTTAATCCCAGAGGAATTCGCCCATTACAAATTTGACAGATGGATGTTACTCACGTCCCATCTTTTGACAAATTACAATATTTACATGTTTCCATTGATACTTGTTCTGGAGTTATGTTTGCTTCCCCATTAACCGGGGAGAAAACAGCCCATGTTATTCAACACTGCCTCGAGGCGTGGAGTGCCTGGGGGAAGCCCAAAATTCTTAAAACTGACAATGGACCAGCTTATACTTCTCAAAAATTTGGACAGTTCTGTCACCAGATGGGAGTGACCCATTTGACAGGTCTCCCATATAATCCTCAAGGACAGGGTATTATAGAACGGGCTCATCACACTCTAAAATCTTATTTAATAAAACAAAAAGGGGGAGTCGATGAGGCTCTGCCCTCAGTCCCACGAGTGACTATATCCATAGCACTCTTTACTCTTAATTTTTTAAATTTGGACAGTCAGGGCCATTCGGCGGCTGACCGTCATTGCTCAGAGCCTAACAGGCCACAAGAGATGGTTAAGTGGAAAGATGTTTTGACTGGTCAATGGAGAGGCCCGGATCCTATTTTAATAAGATCCAGGGGAGCTGTTTGTGTTTTTCCACAGGAAGAAGACAATCCATTCTGGCTACCAGAACGCCTAACACGTAGACTTGTGATACCTGACGAATCATCGAGATCCTGTGCGGGAGCCGAAGAAGTGGACAAGATCCATTATAAAGACCCTATTCTACTAGAGTTGACCCCTCCCTAGCTGTGGGCCTGACATCCTAGATTTCTTCAGCCTTCTCTTTCTTTAAGGAATGGGTGGGAATGACGCTGTTTGGTGCAGCCCTATGTTGTGGCTTAATGTTCCTGCTTTGGTTGTTCTGCAAGCTCAGAGCTCAATAGCAATGTGACAAGGCCGTTATTGCACAAGCACTTGTGGCTATGGAACAGGGATCATCTCCTAAAATTTGGTTAATTAATTAGACTGAGACCCTCAGTCGATGCACCTCAGGGGTTTAGCCCATTGCACTGAGTCGATGGGAGATCTAAGTCTAATCAGCCCTTGCCTAAGTGGCTGCAGCACCAAAATATGAGATTGACAGCCCTTACACCCCCAGGAACAATATTCCATTGCACAGGGATGGGTGTTAACTCCCCTTTTTGTCTCTCCCTTGGCCTTTGCACTCAGAGGACTTGTCTCCATTGCACCTGATAAGGTGAGGGAGTGAGCTCTTGATCGCTTATTCCCCAAGGAAGGAATTTGCTTGATCGAGCATAGGGTTGTTTGGTGCTGCGCTGGTTGGGCTATGAGGCAGTTGTCATCTTATTAAAACAAACAGGGGGAGATGTAGAGAGCCGAGAGGTGACCGCCATTACTAGATGGCGCTGACATCCGGCCTCGGCCCTGGTGAACAAGTAGAATAGCGCATGTGCAAGTGGCAAAAGCACGCCAAGTCACTGCCCAGCCCGGGCATATGAGCGTCATATGAGCGCGCAGCCAATCAGCAGAGTACACGCCACCTAGGGGCTATATAAGCGGCGCCATTTCGGGGCTCTGGGTCTTCCTCTTTCATCTGTTCAATAAACGCTTGCTGCAGAAGGATCCTGGTGTCCGCGTGCGTTCTTGCTGGCGAGACGACTACGCGGGCTACAGGTAGATGGGGAATGTTTGAGTGTTCACAAACGCTAGAGATTATCTGCAACTCTCCTTGAGAAGTAATACGTTATCATTCTTCAAATTGTTTATTTTATCATATCTAAGACATTCAATGACATTTTGTTTTATATTTTTATGTATCACTTAATATTTGGAGTAGCTAAGTATTTCTGGTTATATTTGCTACTTTATTTATTTATTATATAATTTATTTATTTATTTTTTGTTAATTAGTTTTGTACTCAGTGAATACAGTCAAATTGGTACCATTGTTAGGCTCGTCCACGTCCTACCCCTTTACCCTGAACCCTCCTTGTTGAGGTATATGGGTCATGCATTGTGGAGTTAGCCCACAGTTATGGGTAGGAGAAATATCTCTGGGTATCATGACCCAACATGTGGCTCTGACATTCTTTCCGCCCCCTCTTCCTCAAAATTTCCCTAAGCCATGTTGGGTTCATATTGGTCTGCTTCAGTGATGAGGTGTTGGGGGCCTCTGTGTCTCTGGATATCTGATTTGGTAGGAGTTGATTGTTCTCTGTGTCAATTTCCTTCACCCTTGTGCTGGCACCCTGTTCACCAAGAAAACAGAACCCTTGCTTGTTTCACCAATTATTGTTAGTTTCAGCTGGAGCCCTTTTGAGGTATGGTGGGGTGGTTCTCTTCTTAGATCGGCATCTATCTGAAAAAGAGATCAGATTCTTCAATGGAGAGTAAAGTTAGCACCAGACAAATGGGATAACCCTTATTTTTTTTATAGAGAATTTAATAGGTGTAGGCCCTCTTGTAGCCCAGGATTGGTGGTAGCTTGATAATGGAGAGCAGGCTCATGTTTGGATATGGTTCTGACTTGTTTACCAGCTCCAGCTATGGGTCCTGTAACCACTGAGGGGATCAGTTAGCCAATCAAGAGCAGTTGGTTTCCCACCATGGCTATGTGCCACTATTACACTTGTGTGAGCATCATGACAGGTTATTTGCTGCTAAATAGATTAGACCATGAGTAGCTTGGACAGATATTGGTCATTTTCCCCCAGTCGCCCACGTAGCACCTTCTGGCACTAGACACACCTACTTTCTGGGGACTGCCTCTCTTCCAGCTTCCAGCCATTTTGTCTTGACTACCACTAAAAGGAGTGATATTTGCATTCATTCAGTTGAAGGATTAAGATGCTTTGAAATGGATTTATTTCTTTTTTCACAGTTCCAGTAATGTTTCAAACTCTTCTTAGTTCTGTCATTAACTCCTGAGGTTCAGTGGCATGCACAACAAATTTCATTGTGTTTACCTTCTATTTTGTAGGGGGAGATTAAATAAACTTATAAGCAAAGCTTTGTTGATCACTAACATGTAATATGCTTAATTTTAGATCATGGAAGGGAGTAATGTGTGATCATAGTGAACAGACTGTATAAAATCACATGGAAGTAGTATTTTACCTCTGAAATCATTCTCCCAAGAAAGTATGACTGTGGTCCAACTATGTGAAAAAAACAAATTGTGGAGACCTTCTATAAAGTTCCCAGCCAACACTACCCAAAATGCCAACATCATCAAAAATAAATTCACAGTAGATTGGTTACTGATTCAATTCAGTGCCTATCCAAATTTTATAATGATATATTTACTACTTAAATAGGGTGCTAGATGAAATCTACCATCATAGCTTCTATAAGCAGGACAAAAATGAATCCAATTCTTTTTGGATATTTTAAGCCAGTGTTTATTAAGTCATTCAAATGCTCCCAGCATTCACATCCTGGCAATCAGTGCACAGGGAATTCAGTAAACTCAGAATCTGCAATGATTGCTTAATCTCAAAATAAAAATCACTTATAATCAATTGATCTAGCACACCTAAATATTCAAATGAATAGGGACACTGCTCAAACATTTTGTCAAAACCATTGTTAATAATTACCATGACAACTAAATTAATCTAACAAATTTTCTGGAAGAGTTTTATAAAGATAATCCCTGGGGGTTGGGTAGGCTGGGAGCAGGACTGTGAGAGGAAGAAGATGGAAGACTTGAAGACTGATTAGCAGGAAGAGGAGGAGTTTGGTGTGTGAAGAAATGGGGGAAAGTTCCAAGTAAAAAGATCAGGTCAAAGTTTTAAATCATATTGATTTACTTTCAAAGTACCTTCCATTAATTTTTTTCAGTCAATGTTTTTTTTTTTTTTTTTTTTTTTTTTTTTTTTTTTTTGCTTGGAGGGGGGCTGAATGAATTGGAATTTTGGAAATCTACAAGTTTTGCCTGTGTATAGGGAAATCATACTGATGAAGCACAGGGGAGGCAAGTCATAGGAGCACAGAACTGTAGGGAGCTCGGGAGCCCTGTCATCCAATTTTCTCACTCTGTAAATGGGACAAGTGAGGACAAGAGTGACACAGTCTCTGGCCACAGGCCCAGATCATTGCACCTCTCATAAACAACATCAAGATGGACCCAGCATTCAGTGTTAAAGTTTTCACTTTGAATTATTGAAAAGACCCTAGTCTGATTGAATCACTTGCATGTTTTCAGAATCAATTTCATTGTCCCAGTGAGTTTCTCACCAACTTGTGACCCCCTACTGAACTCTGCCATTTAAAATAGGAGTGAACAGCCTCATGTTCTTGTTGCTGATAGAAACAGAATAGATAAGAATATCTGAGATTTGGATTCTGGTCAAAAGGGAAATCAGAAATAAGTAGTTAATTACAAAATAAACCAAGGCAAAATTAGCACACAGAGTCCAACAAAATATTTAAGCAAATTAGACTCTCTCATAAAAACACCATTTGATCTAATATATATATATGTGTGTGTATATATATATAATTTTTTGTCTTCTTAGAAACTGGAAAAGATGCAATTCTATTGCTATGCATGATTCAAAGAATTTTTTTTATATTTATGTTTATTTATTTGAGTGAGAGAGAAAGATGCAGATAGAGAAAGAGAGAAGCAGTGCACCAGGGCCTCTGGCCACTGCAAGTTAACGCCAGATGTGTGCACGATCTTGTGCATCTGGCTTGTGTGAATTCTGGGAAGTTGAACCTGGGTCCTTGGGCAAGTGCCTTAAGTGCTAATCCATCTCTCTAGCCCAAACGAATAGCTTTTAAAAATATTTTTATTTACTTTGAGAAAGAGAGAGAGAGAATTGGTGTACCATCACAAACAAACGCCAGATGCATGCACCACCATGTGTATCTGGCTTACATGGGTTCTGAGGTATCAAAGCTGGGTCCTTAGGCTTCATAGGCAAGTTCCCGAACCACTAAGTCGTCTCTCCAGTCCTCAAACAATAATTTTAAACTATTTGAAACAAGTCATATCACAGAGGAACTGCCTTGTAGGCATCCCTGCTGGCACATTCCTTCTTTGTCATGATTCATTGGCCAAATCCTTAGCAAATTGAGACTGCTCAAAATCTTCTGTTGATGGACATCATTTTGAATGTAGTTACTATGAAATAAAAAGCATTTTCAGGAGCCTTTATAATACCAATCAATAAAATAATTAGTTGAACAACAGTAATTTATAATATAATAATATAATTAATGTAAACAACCTTTTCCCCTAAGGAAGCTTACTATTTTTTAAACTTTTCTTGGGTCCATAGTTTTTTTTTTTTTTTTTACTTTGCATAATATGGGATGTGACCAATACACACATATGCATATATATGGAGAGAAAGAGAAGACAGGCACAGTGGCTCATGGAGAGAGCATAATTTAGTTCAAAGTAATGTGATACAGTAAGACACATGGATGAACAAGAAGCAGTAATTGACACAATCCCACAAATCCTATTAATGTACATAAACAATTCTTAAGTGACTGAGTTTTTGACTCCTATCATCCTTACTTGCTCTAGTTTCCAACTCTTTCCTTGACCCCTTCCATTTTATCTGCTTTACCAGATAAAATTTTCTATTAAAAGTAAATATGTGGCTTGATTAATGGCTCAGCACTTAAGGGACTTGCCTACAAAGCCTAAGGACCCAGGTTCAATCCCCCAGTAACCATGTAAAGCCAGATGCAAAAAGACGCATCTGAAGTTCATTTGCAGCAGCTAGAGGCCCTGGTGCACCCATTTCTCTGTTTCTTTTCTCTCTATCTGTTTCTGCTTGCAAATAAATAAAATATTAAAAAGGTAAAAAACCTTTGTCTCTTACTTCATGTAAATATATATATATATATATATATGTATATACATACATATACATATATATATGTATATACATACATATACATATATATATATATGTATGTATATAGGCTTTATTAAAGCATTTGTTCTAAAAGTTGTCATTTTCTGCTGAATATTCTTGATATTTCTCTTCTGATATCTTACTTAAACTTTTGACCCAGTGTTGATTTATCATCGTATTTTGGCTTCACATCTACAACATGGGAAACTTAGTGTTAGCCGGTAGAAATACCCATGAAATTAAGCCAAGAAACATCATTTAATAAGAACCTTGGGGCAAACATTTGTTCTTAGCCACTGTTTATATTGACTAATAATAATTATTGGCTAATAATTATTTATCCTGTGCTCACATAACTTTGGAAAAAAATCAAAGTAAAGGTAATTCTTAATAAAAGCATCCCTCCTTTCTTATAAGGGTTAAAAGAGATTCAGATGAGGTAACATTATGTTTAATATCATGGCCATAATTTCCCATTCTAGTCAACATAAGCAAAATACCTGGCAGATATTATTCTAAAAATTCTTTGTTTCTCTAAAACTTGGCTAGGTTATAAAAACTATATTTTATTTAAAGAAAGAAACATAGGAGAAGGATGAGAAAAATATTAGCAAATATTATGAAAAATATGCAGCAAATATTAGTATTTTTTCTAGTCTCATGTAGCTACAACTTGTGGAAAGGTTTCCTTAAATGTTTTCCAAAGGTCTCTGTCTCAGAAAATAAGTGAATACTTGGATAAGAACTAAGGGAGGCATAGATACTAAGGGATATTTTCTTATCTGAAAGTCAGTGTGATTACTTACAAGGCATATCTTACTAAAATGGTATGAGTAGGATTGAAGCATTTTAGGTATTTAAATTGAATAGCTTGCTATATGCTGACTTTACACATCACTTCAACCCAACTATTTTGCTGTTCTACATTTGGTTATTTTAAGGTGTATAACTGAAAATAGCTGGCTGTTTTTATTTCATGAAAGGCAATGCCTACCCAAGACATCTATATCTCCTGCATTGTGTTTATATTTTATTCCTAGTAAAGCAAATCAGCAGGCCTAGTACTCACTAAAGATGCAGTAAAGAAATTTGGCTCTACTGCATGCATTCTGACCCATGAGATTTTAAATTCAGTCTCATAAATTGGGCAACATGAACAAGATGTTATGAATCACTGTGAGCTTTCAAGGTTGTATATGAATTGGAAACCCTAACCTCAAAATGAGACTGTGTACAGAAGCCAAACCACAAATCACATAATTCTGCTAACCAAAAGGGAATCAACGCGTCTGTTCTTGTTTTGAGGTTCACTGAAACATCAATACAGAGCCGACCCATGGCTTCATTTACCCAGATCACATTTAACTTATTTCAGCGTGTTGGTTTGAATCTCAGTTTGCAGATATTTGTATTTCATTTTTAACGGTTTAGTTTCTAACTTTCTGTTTTTCAAGTGTACAGAAAAAGTGTTAAAATAGTCCAAAGTGTTCCATTATAGTATCACAGCACATCTCCATCATTGTTATCTTAAATAATTTAAAATATGGAGCACCTATCTCTCCCCCTTCTATAAATGTTATATATTGGCATATAAATATGCATTTCATATGGGTAGTGTGTTGCTTTCCTGAAATTTTTCTGAACCAATGCAGAAGTTGCAAATGTGATGTTTCATTAATATTAATTGTACATTTCTTTAAACATAAGGGTACTTTCATGGAGAATCAGAACACAGAAAAATCAGGAAACTAAGATTAACTCCATACCACCATCTAATCCATAGATGTCCTCCACAATTGGGCAATGATTTCTATAATTTTCTTTATATTAAAAAAATCCTCCAAAATGTCTATACATCAAGGCCCAACTAAGGACCATAAGTAGCACTTAGTTGTTGTATGTCTTTACTATGTTCAAGTCTGATAGATTCCCTCCACATGTCCCATGTTGTACAGTGCTGATATTTAAGTGGTCATACCAATTGTTTGGTAGAACTTTGTGTTTGTTGATGTTTACTATGATTATTGTCCAATGGTCTGTTGTAAAATCAGAATACTCCAGTAATGACATCAAATTCATTAGTGGTAATATTAACTTTAATATGATGTCTGTCAAATTTCTCCACAATAAATTAAATTTGAGTTCAAGTGGTAACAATAGAGTTTCTAAAGAGGATAAGAATTTCATTATAAACAAAGAATTTAAATGGCTTTATCTGATCCTCCACTGCCTTGTAGTCAGAGGATAGCTCTGGTACCTGACTGATGTGGCATCTGTCTCAGGATTCAAAGAACTGTCAGCCTTTGACAAATACATTGATCTAGATTAATTGTATGTTTTCTTTTATAAAGTAGCTTGGTAGGTATCTGCTGCTTTCTTTATAAATTGCATCACAGTTCTTTATAAGGATTGACTTTGACTCCTAAATTTTATATTGAAAGAGCAGAACTCTTCTTTTTCTATTTTTAGTTTATATTACTACACAACAATTCCTTTCATTATTTAGGAAACTGTTCTTTCAGTATAATAGTTTTTTATTAGCTGAGTTTCTTTTCATTCATTTAGCAGCCTTGTGTTCCACATTTGTTCTTATCATTTTGTGTGCTGTTATTTGATGAGGTAAAATTTCCTCACCCCTTCTTTGTTTCATCCAACAAGTTGCAGTAGAATGAGCAGCCCAGGTATTTTAGACAAATCTCTGTTATCCAGTAAATAAATGTATTTGATATACACAAATATCATCCACTAAATGTCCAGAATAATTGCACCCTATTACTAATCTACCCCCAGAAATTCATGCTATGTGTGTGTGTGTGTGTGTGTGTGTGTGCACAAAACTCACCAGTCCATTCACTCAGAATGCCCATCTGAGCAACCACATTCTCTGTCATCTTATTTGCAGCTGCACATTTTGCTGCTATCCTCCACAACCCACTTGAGATCTTCTTAGATACTTTGTCACCACCACCACCACCACCACCCTGCCTGCTCTTCTCAAAATCTTCAACCTTGTGAAACTCTTTCAACTACATTTCCTGTTCTCTTCCAAACAGAACCTCCTCAGTTCAACTTGCTAGTTTAACTCTTTTCTGTCCTTTGAGTCTCTCACTTCCCCTTGCTCATCTGCCACTGGTGCTTTGTGTTTGCTCCCTAACCTTTCTCTCTCCTTCAGTGTTTTTGAGCTCACCTTGAACATTCTCCTTGTCTGATGGATTCTGTCCGTGCATACATCATGATAACATGCAATAGCAGGTGGACTAAAACATGTAACTCAGCCCACATGCATTTCCCTATGCAGTAACTCTAATTCTGGGTTTTATTTCAGTTTTAGAGGTCTGTGTTTGTTGGTTTGTTTGTTTTCTGAAGCATATCAGCCTAGGCTGGCCTGAATCAATTCGTTCTTTACTAAACAAGTTTTTATAATTTGACTTTTAACCATATGACTTTACTTTGTGACTTGCAATGCATATTTTGTTTTCTGAGGTTCTGGAGGGAAGTTCTTTCTTTTTCAATTAATTTATTTATTTGAGATAAAGGAAGAGACATGGAGAGAGAGAATGGGCACTCCAAGGCCTTCAGCTGCTGCAAATGAACTCCAGACGCATGTGCCACCTTGTGCATCTGGTTTATGTGGGTTTTGGGGAATCGAACCTGGGTCCTTTGGCTTGACTGGCAAACCCCTTAACTGCTAAGTGATCTCTCCAGCCCCAGGAAGCTCTTTCTTTTAGAATCACTCTATTCTTCATAATTGGATACTAAGCATAACTGGCTTATTATGTAACAGTATAGAATATATTTGAGAAAAATGATTACCAGGAAACAAAGCAGTTTGTAATAGCACAGTTAAAAGTTACTCTCTGTGAGGTGGGATCACCTGTCTTTTAATATTTTCCTTTCATTGCACAGTTGCCTTTGGAAAAGGCAACCATTCATGTCGATAAAAAAAAATACACTAAATAAATCATACATACGACTAAAATAATACAGCAACAATAATAATCTTTTAAGAATGAATGATCCAACAAAATCATAAACAACTAAAAGCTTGAATAATCAGTCATTGTTTTCCTGCAGAATTTCCAGGTACGTTTCCAGCTGGCAGCTTTGAAAGATGATTGAAGTTGTCCCTTCAGACAAACTCCATCTAATGTTTTAAAAATGCAACTGTAGGATTTCTGGATTTTCACAGGACATAGTAGAAAGATGCAGTCCTGACTGTTGCTTCCTACCTATTTTTACTATTACTATTATATTTTACTCTTATTACTACTGGATTTTAAAAGGGGAAGTGAATGCCCTCAATAATTCATATATATTCAACACATTCAATGACCCATTTCTGTCCCTAAATAAGTTGTCCTACTTGTATTTTCTAACTCAGACACCCTAGACCAAAACATTGTATTAATATTGCAGGACTTGAAAACAGTAAAAGAAAATGACTGCAATATTATAAGTTACTATAAACAATGCCCTTAATATTTAGATCATGAAATTAGGCCATTTCACCCTAGCCCCTTATTCTTGTTCCAACCATGATTCTTTCTTTCCAGTACTCACATTTCTATATGACAACTTGAGGAAATGGCCTAGGTGTGGTGATGATGCTTACATTTTATTTCAGTGATACCATTTAATAATAGCTATTCATTTTTAGAAAATTATTTAAGCTTCTCAAGTTTAATTTTCTTCTATACACAATAGAAAAATAATGCTGAAATTTTGACCTTAATTAGAAATGCTGTATAGAGCTTAACACACAGAAAATAACAGCCCTTCATAATATTACCACCACCAAGAGATGCTTGCCTGATAGGTAGGGAGCCACAAGGATATCGAAACTTGTGATTGAAATTGAAATACATGTAATACATGTATAACCAATCTGAGAAACAGATATGAGCTCAAATGTATGATGTGACTCTTCTATGGGCAGGGAACACATTTTGTGCCACAGTTACACATTGGTTACCAAGGAAGTCCTTTATTAACTGGGTTTATAAGCAAGGTAGAGGTTGAACATGAAATAGAAATGTTGAGTGTGAAGTATATGTAGTGTGACAGAATTATGCACTCATTTTTAAGTTGATTAATTAAATATTTTATTTATTTGTATATATGAGAGAGAGACTTAGAGGAAGATCAAGGTATACACACACACACACACACACACAGAGAGAGAGAGAGAGAGAGAGAGAGAGAGAGAGAGAGAGAGAGAGAGGAGAGAGAGACAGAGAGACAGAGAGACAGAGAGAATGAGCACGCCAGGGCATTTAGCCACTGCAAATGAACTCCAGATGCATGTTCCACTTTGTGCATTTGACTTTACGTGGTCATTAGGGAATTGAACTCAGGTCTTAGGATTTGCTGGCAAATGTCTTAACTGCACCATCTCTCCTTCCCTTAAGCTGATTTTTAAAGGATCTGATATAAAATGTTTAATGGATCATATAGCTTCTATATGTTAACTCTCATAGTGAAAAAAAAGTTTCATCCTAAAGTGATTTTATAACAGGGTATATGTATTTATGTAATTAAAAAAACAAAAAGATAAACAAATGTGAGATAAAAGATAATGGAGAGAGTATTTGATGTCAAAGGTTAATTGCTGCTCCTCATGGCATTTAACCTGAGGCCTCTGGTGCCAGCTTCACACAAAGGTCCCATAGACAGCCTAATAGCTGGTATGTAATTGAAAGTAAGACATGTTTTTGCCTTCTTTCTTAGTTACATAAGCATCTAAAAACATAATCTTCATTTATCTCTCAATTTTCATATTTATTTTTGTATCGTTATTTTACGATAAGAGGTTTCCTTTTGTTTGCTTTGTTACTAGGAGTTTGGTAATAGAAGAGGAAATGACAATAAAGTTAAAGCTGTAGGGAAGTCAGAACAGTGTTAATTTTTTCCCTACTAATGCAAAAACCTAAGAATACATAAGCAAAGAAAATGAAATAAAAGTTCTAGAGGAAGGTCAAATTGTTATCCCAAGTATGTAACAACAGATATAGACTTAGGTAAAGTCATGCATTTTCAAATACTAATTATAAATTCTTTTTCTGTCTACTAATAAGATAGACCTTTAAATTATTTTTTAAATTATATCTAATAAGTAGCACATTTACCTTAGTATTTAAAATTATCTAGCAAAATGTTAGTAGCTACAACCCTCACGTGTGACTAGAAAGACAAGATAGTGACCCATTTGTGACTGCTATAAAGCATTTATTTGTATTATTTTACTGTATGGAAACTAGTAAAATTGATAAAATAAAATAGTGAGACCTAAAGAAATAAAAACTTGCAATATTGTTGGAGTCTTTACTTTAATGGCAATGACCCAAGTAGTCGAATAATTTTATTAAGGCTAACCAGACCTTGATGTAATCTTGAGTAATTTTCTACCTGGATAGCAGTGATAGTCTACAATGGACTTAACCTCTAAAACCTATGTCCTCCTCTGTAAAGCAAGTGTGATGAAAGCCACCTTGAGCTGGAAGTATTTCAGGGGGGAATGCTTGCAGTGTTCATAGCCATTCATCTGTAAACAACTAGTGCTGTTATTAATAATAATCATTAATACTATTGCTAAAAGCATTAAAATCATTCCCTGCTCTGTCTGATTTCACTGGTCCTTTCCTTGCCACTCTGACATCTATTTAAATTGAGTTTTTGAACTTATATTTAGACACTATAATTTCTATAATTTAACTAAAACAACAGTAGGCAATGCTCATAGTTCATCACTAAATCTCACTACTATGCTTTGCAAATGAACAAGGGAAAGTGACCGCCTTATTTCAGCTTACGGGCCATGCTACCTCTCAGAGCTAATCGCCAGAAATGTGAAGCCTAACACTCTTCCTCTTAGCTCTCAGTGCTCTCTGGATCTTTCTTCTGTCTTACATCCATAATGTGCAATTGAGGTATTTCTGATGTTTTTAATTTAAACTAAAATGTCCATGTATCTTCTCTGTAATCTTCAAATAATTAAGGCAAGACATTTTCAGATAGAGAAACTCAGACAAAAAGGTCATCTACTTTGACCAAGGCAAGGAAATATCTCAGTGGATATCTTCTGACGCTAAGCCTGGTGGTCTTTCGAAGTCCTTTCACACTCTATTAGATGCATATGTAACAGAAATATTTTATGAAGATGGGGGTATCCCAGGAAAATAACATAAAAATGAAACTGTGATCATGATTTTTAAGAAGGAATAATGATAGACCACATTTATGCACATACAAATTATTCTGGGACCAGCTATTTACATTAGGAACAACAGTTATGTTTTATTTTAATTTAGTCCAAGAAAAGCAAGAAAAGATAATATAAATTATCTCCTTTTGTGTTTTTTTTGGAGAACGCTAAAATAACTAAAGATACTAATTAATAAATTATTGATGGGAGGCAGCTTGGCAAATATGGAACTTGCCTGCAAAGCCAAAGGATCCAGGTTTTATTCACCAGGATCCATGTAAGCCAGATACATAAGATGGCACATGAATCTGAAGTTTGTTGGCAGAGGGTAGAGGCCTTGGCACACCCATTCTCTCTCTCTCTCTCTCTCTGTCTCTCTCTCTCTCTCAAGTAAATTAAATAAAAATATTAAAAGTAAAAATAAATTACTGATGTGATTGGGAATCTTGAGACAATTCTGTAAGAAGAAATAACTAATGCAGCACCCTTTAGTTTACATTTGACTTATGTACATATATGTGTATGTATGAGTATGCATATATTTATGTGTATTAAACGTTTTCAGGTTTTATTCATATTTTAAAGTCTGTTGAAGATGTGTAGTATTGGCAGGTCTCACACAGGAAATGGGTTGATAGGACACTGGAACTGAAACATCATTGATTAGGTGAGGCAACATTCTGATTTATGAGTCTGGATGCATACTACTCTAACATAAATATACTTCCAATTTGAAATCTTGAAGTTATGTCAACTGTAATGGCTGCCATGTATGGGTGACTGGGTCCTTGCTCTTGGGGCCGGGTGCAGTCCCCCCAAAGGCGCCCAGCCAACCAGGGTGGTTGAGCACGAGAACGTAAGAGATTTTCGGGAGGAGTTTCTGTGTGAACAGCTCTCTCGGTTTATTGTCAGGGAAATGGGTTTATAAGGCTCTGAGGGTGGGGGGAGGGTCCTAAGGGAATTGGATTTATAAGGTTCCTATGGGAACATTTATTCCAAATGGTAGGCAATGGTGGGTCAGGTGACCTAGGGTCTCAGGGGGATGGGCTGTGTGAAGGCTGATAAGGAGTTTCCTAGGCAACTGGCCAAAGGTCACAGGGCTATTGGCAAAGCCTAAGGTCAGGTGTTCTAGGCTTGGAGATGGAGTGGGCTCCTGTTGCCTGGGGGTCCTTAGCCATGCCTGGAAGCTCAGGCCCCTCTCCTGAAAGCGCCAGCCTGTGCCTGGCAGTGCCCCACAGTGATGTACCTCCATTTATTTTTCTTCATAAGCTCAGCCCAGTTTCTATACTGTGAATATAGACAACCTGTTATAGATTACTCATTCTGTGATAAATTTCTTGAACTGTCATTGTTAGTTTTAGATAACTTAGATTCCTGAGGAATGAAAGAAAAAGGACTTTACAGAGTTCAATTATTTTTCTTAAACAGTTATATTAAATGTAACTTTAATAAATTTTAAAGTTTTTCCAACAGAGCAACTTCTAAAAGTTATAATGAATTAATATAAATTAATATTAAGATCATATTCAACTTTCATATCTCATTCTTATGACTTTGTTTTGCATGTTATTAATAAGACTCTGGTTATTACTCATTCCATTGTGGATTGAAATAAAAAACTGATTTCAAATTTAACAGCTGTTATAAATTAATATACTCAACAATTTTTCACTTTAGTATTGTCATCATTTTCATGGTCATGAGTATATATTAATAAGACTTGTTTCAATGCATATCTGTAACAAATCTGTTATGGTAACAATGTCATGTTTACCATTTTCCATAAGAATGAAATTCTGAGTTTGCTACCAAATCCATTATCAGGACACATTCACTTCATAGCCTGTCTGCTAGATCCATTCGGTTAACTTTTGGCTAACTGAAGGGAATGGAAATGGAGCGTACAACATGATATCACAGTCAGACACCTACCTTTTCCTGAAGCAGGACATGAGCCCTCTAATGAGCTATCTTGACCATGTCGCTGACATCAATATCCATGCTGAAGCTTGCTCAAACCAACTTAATCAGCTGACTGTTAAATGTTAGGATATTTTGCAAGTCAGTAGGTTATAAATTTTGGTATGGGTTGGAATTGATCACAAAACCTGAAATACCACAAATCAGGGATTTTTTTTCTACAGTAAGCCAGTTAATCAGTATATACTTGGCAATACATAAAGTATAAGTAGAGCAACAGGACAAAAATATAACATAGGACCTTATTTAGACCTGATTTCTTATACCTTAACTATCACATAAGTAAAAAGTAAATTCTAGCTGTGCATGGTGGTGCACGCCTTGAATCCCAGCACTTGGGAGGCAGAGGTAGGTGGATAGCCATGAGTTTGAGGCCACCCTGAGTTCCAGGTCAGCCTGGACTAAAGTGAGACCCTACCTCAAAAAAACAAAGAAAAAAGTGAATTCTAAAGTGTTCAAGCTAGACTATTGGAGCATATTTCACAGTTGATATGACTGAAAAAATATTAATTAATTAATTAATTTAAATTCATCTTTTTTTTGAAGTACAGTCTTGCTCTAGCCCAGGCTGACCTGGAATTCACTATGTAGTCTTAGGGTAGCCTTGAACTCACAGAGATCTTCCTACCTCTGCCTCTCTCCCGAGTGCTGGGATTAAAGGCATGAACCACCACACCTGGCTAAATTTGTCTCATTTATATGTATATAGTTCATGAAAAGAAATAAATGAAAACTATGTAGGAAGAAGTAATAACACATGTATTTATCACTACATTAATACGGTTTGTGTAATTTAGCAAGAGACTTCATTTGAGCTTTCTAGAATCCCATACAAAAACAAACTGAAAGTTGATTGTATAACTATTATCTAAACAATGATAAGATAAAAAGTAAAATTGTATTGTACTATGTAGTAAATTTTCATTTTTCAAAATTTTTATTTATTCATTTGCCATCAGAGGGAGAGAGAGAGGGACAGTATGAACATGACTGTGCCAGGGCTTGTGTCACTGAAAACCAGCTCCATACACAGGTTCTACTTTGTGCATATGGCATTATGTAGGCATTGGGGAATTAAACCTGGAGCATCAGCCTTTGCAAATATGCACCATTAATCACTCAGCCATTTCTCAAGCCCAACACATAACTTTCTTTTCCTTCCTTCCTTCCTTCTTTCCTTCCTTTCTTTCTTTCTTTTTATTATTGGAGATGGACATATTCTGTATATAAACATCACATGTTGGTACTGTCCTTTCCCTCCTCCCTGCCCCTTTTCTGAAGAGGCCTTCCTCTTTGGGGATGCAGGTCAATCCCATGGGGACTGTGGGTCGTGTATTATGGGAGCAATAATCAGTTATGGTAGAGAGGCAATGTCTCTGTGCAAAAGGTCCCAACTTGTGGCTCTAACAGTCTTCCTGCCCCTCTTCTGCAAAATTCCCTATGCCATGCTGGGAAAATTTTAATTCTACTTCAGTGATTGACACTTAGGAGCATCTAGATGTCTGGTTTGGTAGATGTTAAGTGTCCTCAGTATCTTTCTCCATCACACTTGTGCTGATATCAGCTTAACTCAGAAAGCAGTACTCTTGCACATTTCCCCAGTTCCTCTGTGGTTTCAGCTGGGGTGGGGGTGGACTGTGCTGGGTCATTTATCTCCTCAAGTCCAGTTCCTATGCAAAAAAGAGAAGCAGATTCTCCAACTGAGAGTGAAGTCAGTGCCAGTTAAATGGGATAACCATTATTAATTTAGAGAGAATTAAAGGGGTTTAGACACTTTTATAGTCTAAGGTTAGTGGGAGCTTGACAATAGAAAGTAGAAACATTATGTGGATATGATTATGACTTGTTTCCCAGTTCCAGATATGGTTTCCTTTCCACTGAGAAGATCTGTTAGCCAATCCAAGAGCAGTTGGTTGCCCATCATGGCTGTGTTCCACTATTGCACTGGGTGAGCATCACATTAGGTTGTTTGCTTCTGAGTCACTTAGACTTTGAGTTGCTTGGACAGATGTTGGCCGCTTTCCCCTGGTAGCTCATGTAGTGCCTTCCAGCACCAGATGGGCTAATTATCTGAGGACTGGATATCTCCCCCAGATTCCAACCAGGTCTCTTCATGGTCTGTGCTGATAGTGTTTGTTGTCTTCAGCAGTAGGGTCTTACCATTAACCTCTGGTGAGTAATCAAGTGCTCTGACAGAAGTCTGTCTTGTTTGTTTTGGGAGATCTAGTAGGTCTCTCTGATCAACAGCTCATAACACATAACTCTCTTAAAGGAAGATTTTAGTAATATTTGTCCAACAAATGGACTTATGTATAAAATCCACTCAATAATCACTGGACAGTGAAGGATTTGCATTTCAAATGAAATTCATCATTATTCTTATGTAAAGTCATAGAACATATCCATATTTTTGTATAACATTTATTTATGCACTTTAAAGCTGTGTACGCTGATTGATGAATATATCAAACTGCTATTGTACATTTGTAGTTATCTTTGTCTGAAGCACAGGGTTGAGAAAAAAAACTTATACATATGGAGATATGAATTTTTTTCATAATATATTTTTATTTTATAAGGTGTATATAGCACAGCAAGATCAACCAAATGAGTATATGTATGCATGTGCTTAAATGTGTTACCTGCCCAATCCTTAAAATCTACATTTTATGAACTTTGCTAAGAAAGTATTTTAAATTTTCAATTATAATTCTTCTCCGGGTTTTGGCTCAAAAGCTTAAATGGTAATAATAATTTGTACATTTTGGTTCCCTAACTGAAAGAAATATCCTTTTTACATAATAGATAAATACATATACACAACTCCAATGACTGCTTTCCTTTGTGGTCATTCTAAATGTGAGGGTCAAACATGTTATCAAATCAATTTGAACTTTTCTTAAAAATTTATTATAAGATTATTTGTAAAACTATCGCCTATTCATTAATGTCAACTGGTAAAAAAAAAATAAATCATCAATTGGGCAATATTATTTTTGTTTAAAATGGTAGCATTATAGAATAATTTGTTAATTTTATTATATTTTGGATTCTGCCTTTCAATCAAATTACACTTCCAGAAAGCTACAGCTTGCTGAAAAAGGCATCACAAAGGCCTCTACAGTATTAATAATTACTGGTTTTGGTAAAATTTTATTTCTTTAGCAATGTTTTACTTTCCATAAATATTCTCTAAAATGTTAATCATTTATCTTAAAAATCTTTGAGCTACTGTCATGCAATCGTTTTTTGTATACAAACTCCTACTATGAGTTGGATCTGATTTTGTGCCCAAGAGTTCACATGATAAAAATTTAATCTTCATTTTAAGTTAGTAAGCAGGTCGGAAAAGGGTACTACAATGTTTGGAGATGGGGCTTCTGGGAGGTGATAAGATTAGATAAGATCATTTGTGTTGTGCCCAACAATTAGAAACTGGTGACTTCACTAGAGGGAGGAGAGACTAAGGAGGCACATATGAATATTCATCTCTCATGCAATATTTTGGGAATAATTATTGTGAAGGAACCACTGCATGAATCTGTCAAAAGTTTCTCATTAAAATATGGGGCTTTGCCAGGTGTAGTGGTGCACACCTCTAATTACAGCACTTAGAGGCAGACGTAGTAGAATCACCATGAGTTCAAGGCCACCCTGAGACTACATAATGAATTACAGGTCAGCCTGGTCTAGAGTGAGGCCTTACTTCAAAAAAACCAAAAAAAAAAAATGGGGGGGGGGCGGCTGGAGAGATTGCTTAGAGATTAAGGTGCTTGCCTGCAAAGCCAAAGGATACAGGTTCAATTACCTAGAACTTACATAAGCTAGATGCACAAGGCGCACATGAGTCTGGAGATTTTTTGCAATAGCTGATGGCTCTGGTGTGTCCAGTCTCTCTTTAAATAAATAAATAATTTTTAAAATGATGAGATTGGGCAGCTATTAGAAGTTAGTATCTTAAGCAAATCTTCTTTTACATACTATTCTGTTGTTATTGCTACATTATTCTTTGTTACTGAAAGAAAGCTAACTAGAGTGCATTTAGAGCTATAATTACATGACATTTTCAGTTCATCATGGCCTGCAGAGGCTGAGAAACGTGAAGACCGAATGTGCCTGGAGTTAGGTGTCACAGAATGAGTGAGATCTTCCCCAACAAGGTCCAACTAACTCTTAAGGCATCACAGCTGTAGACTAAGTAAGGCGCTTAATCACAAAAGAAAATAAAAGGGCTATGGAGATGTCTTAGTAGATAAGGCACTGGCCATACAAGTAAGAGTATTGGGTTCTGATACATAGGACCTACACAAAGCTGGGCATGGTGGTGTAACATCTTTAATGCCATAGCGTCTATGGTGAGATGGGAGGCAGAAGCAAGTGACTCACAAGAAACTTGTGGGGCAGCAACCCTGGTAAATGTAGTGGGGAACAATGAGAAACACTGCCTCAAGGAAAATAAAAGGCAAGGGCCAATATCAATGCTGTACTGTGACCCCTACACACACACACACACACACACACACACACACACAGACACACACACACACACACACACACATGCACGCACACATGGTAGCACACATACACCCACACTAACACAAACATGCACATGTGCACATGATAAATACATGGTTCTAGTAGTATGTATGAATGTTTAGTAATATTCAAGGTCAAAGTGTGTTATGGATAACAAGATACAGGTTTCTCACTAAAACTCTAATAAGTTGCTGCCAAAATATTACATGAGATATTTTCCCCCTAGTAACTTATAACATATTTTTATCAATAATACCAGACTTTACATAATCCTGACATAAAAATATGGCTAACACACAGAACTAATATCCCATGATGAAGTCTTGATCGTGGTTACTCTTGGTGGTGAAGGAAGGCAAACTGCACAAGAAGATACATGGAGATTGACTCATATTCAACAGTCTCTGAAAGTTCCAAGAATCTTTGTCACAGAAACAAGAACAATTATTAAATTCATATGAAATTATAGGATGACCCAAATTTCCCAAACAATCTTGGAAAAGGTTTATGAATAAAGTTGGAAGACACACTTCTCAACATCAAGTTTAATATCAAATGTTAAGAAGTATGGTAGGATGGAAGGACAGGCATATGCACAGATGAAAAAAGAGGGCTCAGGAATAATTTCTTACACACACACACACACACACACACACACACACATTCTTGCATGTTCCCTGTCTACTGCCATATCATATCCTCAGCTACCTCAGGGCTCTGCCATTAAGAAAATTATCATGTAACATGGCCCACAGTCCATGCCCCGCACTGTGAGCCCAAACAAACTTCTTTCATTTATAAAGTTATACAGCCTCAGGTATTGTGTAATAACAATGAACAATAGAATACAGAGCACCATAACATCACTGCTCACATAGAGCCAGCACTTTAAATGAGAACTACCTCATCTGTTTTAGTATAACAGTTGAAAGAATTTTTATGCAATCAATGTGGCAAAGAGATAACTTTCGATAATCACTGGAAATCATCGAAGCACACATGCTAGATACATTATGCAGTAGTAAAACTATTTAAGTTTTTTATCCCCAGAGAGAAATCTAACAATTATGGAAGTCATGTGGAATTCTCAGGATGAGTGTGAAATCTTTTTAATGTTAAAGCAAGCAGATAAAAACAATAAATCTCTTCAAAAATGTTATAATCTATTTCTTTGAATCCTCTCCACAGAATCCTTATTTTTATAAGAAGAGCAGGTGTGTGTGTGTGTGTGTGTGTGTGTGTGTGTGTGTAAGAAAATGAGAGTAACCATCTGCTTAATTAAGTAACCATTTGTAATTCTTGCTAAAATGAAAATAACCTCATATCTCAAGTATAGAGTATGATTTAGAGAGCAGCATCCTGTTGCTGGAAAATCAGTGGTGAAATAATGAAGCATTCTTTCTATTGAAGCTCTTTCAGAAGCTGGCATCCTGAAGCACAGAGTGTCCTCTACTCCTTCCCAGAATGAGGATGCTGTGGTCATTGTTCAAAGCCTGGCAGGACTTTAGTAAGTGACTCTCAGTTTATAAGAACAGTCAGCAATGGAGATCAATAGGATAAAATGTTACCACCTTTGTACAAGAAGTTTGTCAAAGAAAAATTCTGTCTGGCCCCAAATAACACAATGAAACCAGATCTGTCATTGTAGAGTGCTAAAAAAGTAATAAAGCACTAACAGGGATTGGGTAACTAAAATTTAATGCATGTGTTGGGAACACAGGAAATGGGGTTGGGTAACAATATCCTGATAGAGAATTAAGGAGGAAAAGCCTAAATCACTCAGCTCTAAAGGACAGACTGAGGGTGGTGCTTTAGACGGGATGTGAGCTCTGGAATCCTGGGGTGCAATTATTGCGGGGCCTTATAGAATGGCACAAGTGAGAGGCAGAGGAAAGTGACAAGAAAATCTTGATTAGCACACATTTGCCTGGAAGCCACTCTACTTGACATTGTGAATCTCCAAAGCATACTTCCTTCATGAGAGGAGGAATGTCCCATCCAAACTGTCCACACCTAGAAGGGATTTCCTCTGTGGAATCCATGAAGCTATCTGTGTCAAAGCCAGGAAATTAAAAAGAATAAAACTTTGAACTAATACAGATAAACTCCAAAGAGCTTCTTACATGTCATAAGAAATATTCACTTTGAACATATTACAACAAAATTTTGTATAATATCTTCCCAACATAGCTGTAATGAGATGACATAAATTCGAAAGAAATGCAGTCCTAACCAGTGCACACCATGATGCTTCACTGGTCATCTGATGAATATTGCTATGGTTTGAATATGAAATACATTCTATAGGCTGTATGGAACATTTGATGACCAGGTGATGGCACAATTTGGGGGGGGGGGTGTCACAAAAAGTAAAGACCATGCTCCTGAGCTTTATATGGGAACAAGAAGTCTATTGTGGAACTGGAATAGGCTGTATACATTACATTTTAGCAAAGAACTTGGCTATGATCAAACTCCCATAAAGCTTTTTTCTACAAAGTTGAGTCAGGTTAATACCTGGATGGAACATGGCCTGGAATAATGAACTGGCTGTCATGATGTGAGCTCCTCTTTGCTATGCCATCCCTGGTGATGATGCTGGGCTAACACCTCTGAAAAACATGAGCCAAAATAAATCTTGTATCCCTTTGAGTATGTCTCTCAGGTATTTTTTCAAATGGGCAAAAAACATAAATATGAACTATTTATAACACATCACCACCAGAAAGCCCCACTTCTGATTTTTGCAGGGTCACCAATATTAAGTCTATAATAGAAATAAATGAAGTGGGGCTGTACTCACAAAAGGTCACAGGTCTTGTAAGAAGAGAGAGCAGGCACACCAGCAATGCCTGTGTACAAAGGAAATGCCATGTAAGGACGCAGGGATAGGTTGCCTAGCTACAAGCTAAAGGGAGAGGTCTAGTGAAACCAATCTTGATAGCACTTTGATCATGGAATTTCAGAACAGTGAAAAATAAATTTCTGTTGTTTAAGCCCCACCCTGAGGCATTTTGTTACCAATGCTGGAAAAATATTAATATAGCAAAAAGGTATGGGAAATACTCTGTAGCATAGTTACTGTGTCCCGCAGAGTCTTTATTATTGCTTGTTTATTGAAGCATCTTCTTGGATTTATGAAACCATAAGGTTAGTAAAAAATTTAAGTTTGACAGCATATGGAAGATTAAAAAAAGAACATTAGTTATCACTCACTTAGGCCACATATATACCCCACCTCAAAAAAAGTCAGCCAGCCTTTTGTAATAGACCAGAGGAGGTCTTGGACATTATGTAAAAGATACTCAGGTCTGTGCTGCCCAAATTCTTGAGTCAGAAATTTATGAGAAAATAAAATAATTATGATTTGAATCCTCCACAGTTTGAAATTGTTATTTACTCAGAACTATATGAAAAGAATAGAAATTGGTACTAGAAATTATATGCTACCATAATGAATGGCTACAACATATATAGTGACTTAGTCACCTGTTGAGTTGGTATTTGGTGTGGTGACTTTTGTTAAAGTTCACCAGGAAAAAAAGAAAAAAGGAACCAGTACAATTGCATTTAAGGAACTAAGTCACACAATTGTGAGGGCCTTTAATGTTTACAATCTACAAATCCATCTGGATGTTTAGAGACCTAGAAAACAATACAGTCCCTCCTCTTCTCTCTCTCTCTCTTTTCTCTCTTCATAGTCCTTTAAATACTTGAATAGGGTCCAGCTACATTATGGATGGTAAAATCTTAAGAAAGAGAAAAGAGGTAGAAAGACCTTAGAGAAGTGAAAATCCGAGAATGGTTTGACAACATCAAATGAAATAACATATTGTGCAATTGGCTTCCCAGGTTGAAAAAAGAAACAGAACAGAAAAAAAAATTGAAAATATTTGGGAATTTTTCCAAATTCATGAAAAATATCACAAATCAAAGGTTTCAAAGAATGCCATCAAAAATCAGAATTAAAGATAAAAGGTTGAAATAGAAGAATAAATTATGCCCCACACAAGCAGAAGGAATGTAGTAATTAAGGTAAAAGCTTATATCAATGAGATCGACACAGAAAGCCAGTAAGCAGAACCAAGGGAAAATTGAAACCTGATTATTTGAAAATGCCAAAATTCCTGGCCAGACCTCAGCCAAATTAATTAGGAAGAAAATTTCTCAGTTAATTACCTGTATCACAAATAAAAATGGAGAATCACTGAAAACCCCCAGAAATCACCAAGGAATATTCAGCAAACCAGTCAAAGTTTTGCTTACCTATGAGTCTAGCACTCACTACCACATATAATTTATTTCTTACCTCCCTCAGTCTCACTATTTATCTGGGCCCACTACTAGATGAAAGGATTTAGTACAGAACTGTATAGACCTAAGAAATTATATATTACCTCATTTACCTCTTCAGACCACAAGAAGGAAACAATAGCGTTGGTGCTAACAGTCAGTGAGTATTGCTAAATTTTATGCAAAAGAGATCTTAAAAGAGACTGGGATTAAGACACTAGGTTTGATTTAGCATTGGCATTATGTGTTACACAAGATAAGGGAATGAGTATTATCCTTGATAAAGAGATATTTATGCCTATGTGTGCACGTATACATGTGCATGTGTGTGTGTGTGTGTGCATGTGTGTGTGCGCATGTAAGTGTGTGTGTGTTTACATGTACAGGTATGGAATGAGAAGTGCAAAATGAAAGGAAAATATTACAAAAATCTCTTAAAGGCCCAGCTAAGGTTTCTTCTGAGGGGCTTGCTTACTTTTCTTTGATTTTATTTTGGAAACAGCTTCATGTGATTTCATTTTTGTGTGACAGGCTTTGAGAACATACCAGAGCATTTTTCAAAATCAACTGCAGCAGTATTATCTTTCCAGAAAAGTAATTGAAGCACAAACAACTCTATAATTATTTAAGACGATTGCTACAGCAGACTCGGCTATACATGATAAAATGTGGAAAAAAATTATAAATTCTATTACTGGTGAAGTCTGTGTGTTGGTTGGATAATTCAAACCCAACTTATTTGGCCAGACCTTTTAGGATATCTTTCAGGTACATATAAACCAAGGAATTTTAATCTATTCAGTTATAGCCAAAAAGGAAATAGCTTCTATTACTAAGTGGATAATGGATTTTAAGAATGTGGTACTGAGGAATAATGACCAAGCAAAGGGGAGCCAGAGGAGCCCAGCATTTACTGAATGGCTGTCACCACCACTACATGACCTTTGAAAGGTGATTCCTGACATTGAGTGAGCATAGTGGAGGACAGCTGAAGCAAAGGTACAACAGCTGACTCCTGAGAATGAAACAAGCAGAGCCCATGGAAAATCTGAGGCCTCTAAAAGCACCCTATTCTAAACAATGGTAGGCCACTCCTAAAGCAAATGCAGGACAGCAAAGTGAATACTCAGGCTAACATCATCCTCGTAATGACTGAGGAGGAAAATTGGAGTCAGTGTGGCACTCTGTTTTGCTCAATACTAACCACATGTACATAAAACAAATTGGAATCTCCAGTTCACTGAAGCATAACTGTAATGCTAAAAATAAAAACTAGGACAAAAGTTTCTAAGGTGATATAAATATGTACAACTATGTACCAATAGCAAAAACTTCCACTGTGATATTTAACTGTCTAGGTTCTAAAATATTGAAGAAAAACGTACAGTAAAAACCACCTGACCTCATAATTAAGTCATTAATTGGACAATATAGTAACCTGAAGTTAATTCCTCAGCTGAGTTTGCAGAAGCTGTCACTGAAAGCCCAATTCTAAATGCAGCTCTCTAAGCCATAGAAGTTGAACTGTCTATGGAGTGCAGCCTCTACCTTGTGTCTCATTAGCAAAATCACCTTAAATTAGGTTTAGAATTTCATTTGTTTTCCAAATAATATGAACTTCAAGATCAGAAAATATTTTTCTAATTTATTTCAGGGTCTAAAATATTACTTATCCTATTATGCAACACATGAATACACGATGCTTTAATGTTGGCCTCTGAAAGGCCCAGGTGTGAGGCCTAGTGGAACTTCCTGAGCCTAGCTAAAGTTTGGTGATCTGCCTCTGGCCAGACGTGACTCAGCAAGACGCCTAATGGCTTCTTGCCTGCTACTTCCGCATGGGATTTAGAATTATCATCTCAATAGTCACAGTTTACTATTGGCCCTTACCTTTCCCCACCGTCCTAAAATCCCCGCCTTCGTCCCCAACATTATATAGGCAACTGTTCATAGCAATAAATCGAGTTCCTGCCTTGACAAGACTCCCGACTCAGTGTGGTTTTTCTCTGGTGGCCAGGAGAGGTCTGAGTCGTCGGATGCTCATCTCCTCCTCAACCCCTTGGGAGGAACCAGCAGGCCTGGTCCTTCCCTCGGCACTACCTGCCCCAGCCCTCTCTCTGTCTCTCTGCTTCCTGACTGTGGATGTAATGTGACCTATAGACTCATATTCCAGCTACTATACTTTTCTGACATAATGGCTCAATCTGTGAGCCAATAAACATTTCCTTCTTTAAATTGCTTTTGTTAGGTACTTTTTCTTGGCAGTGAAATAAATCAAGTTACTAATACAAGTCCTAACCATGATCCTAAGGTGATACAGTAGTGAACAAATGATATCTTCCATAATTCATGCTGATTTGTACTGGCTAAAATCATAAGTTGTTAGAAATGTCACTCATTTGGTAGAGTGATTTCTTCATATGCACAAAGCCCTGAGTTCAATCCTCAGCACTACACAACAGAGCCTGGTGGCTCAGCCTATAAGCCCAGCACACAGGTAGAGAGAGGCAAGAAGACCAGAAGTTCAAGGCCAGCCTTAAGTACATATTGAGCACAAGGCTAGCCTGGGCCACAGGAGACACTACTAAACATAAAAAAAATAAAAAAATTAACAGTCCAAAGACCAACTCAACTATAGGAAGAGGAAAAATATTTACTGGAAAAGGTAAAAAAGTTTGTAGTCATGTTTTGTCCAGTACAATTTATTTTATTGTATTTCAAATGTTTTCTTTATGAAATTTCTATGTAAAGCATGTTTACTATTCCCTGGTATGCATCAGCTAACCACATCTTTGGTGGCAATTTACACTCCTCACACAGCCTAGTGAGGTAGCTTTCCCATATGACATATGAAGGATTGAGGGACACCAGAAACCTGGAATGGTGGATGATCTTGGAGTCTAAAGCTCAGGAGGAATAGAGTCTGGTCTGCATGTGTCCTGCTTACATGACCCGGAAGGGAATGTAGACACTGCATATTAGTTATTCTTGACAACTACAAGAAAGAAAAAGAAAAGAACTCAGACAGTCCAAGGCCACGTAAATAATGTTACTTCAATCTTGAAAGAAATAAAATCTGTGCATCAGGGTGGCTTAGGGTGAATGGCTCTAGATGTATGGCTCATGCAAAGAGAAGGTATGTTACTAACAAATAAGTGAACCATACCTAAAACTCAGAAAACAGTCCTTGTTGAGAAAGAATATTTGGAGATTATTTATAATGACAAAAGAGGACTGTTTAGAAACACAACCCAAATCTGCAAGCAAATTGAATATATACATGGGATTTCATAGCCACAGTAGGGCACTATCTGACAGGACCATATGAGGTTTTGTTCTATACATGCCTTAGCTAAAACAATGAACCTGTAGTAATACATTAAATTATCACTTGTACTTTTCATATCCTGGACGCATAATGTCATTCTACTGATAGAAAGTCTCTGAAGGTTATTAAAATCTGCCTTTGACTAGCATGACTTTTCCAGACAATGTCTCAAGTGCTCTTGATTTGCTTCTCATTTTGTTGACTCCCACACAAAATCATGCTTGATATTTGAAGTTATGTTTCTAGTTAGAAAAATTACACTATGGGACTGGAGAGATGGAGTAGCAGTTAGGTGCTTGCCTGCAGAGCCTAATAACCTAGGTTCAATCCCCTGATATCCACATAAAGCCAGATACACAAAGTGGAACATGCATCTGGAGTTCATTTGCAGAGGCCCACTGCACCCATTCTCTCTCTCTCTCTTCCTCTCTCTTTCTCTGTCTCTCTTTCTCTCATTCTTTTGCAAATAAATAAATAAATATATAAAATATATTTTAAAAATATACTTTGATAATTTAGTGTAAAAGCAGAAGGGAAGAAAGGTGTTTTTCACATTTACTGATTAAGTGGAAGTGAGGAGTGAGAAAAGAGGTATAAATTGTAACTCAGCAATTTCTTGAAAGTTATTTGTGAAAGTAACTTCATACCATAAAACCCAGAAGTCTCCCAAGATATGTTTTAAAGCTATGGATAAATTACTCTTGCCTGTTTTAGATCAAAAGCGAAGAAATCCTACCTTTGTCTCAAATATCATTGAGCTAGCACTGTAGGGTCATTATAAAGGATTGCTTTAACATTTTATAGGCGAATATTCCTGGGAACATTGCCTTTAGTCACAAAGAAGTTTGACAAAGTTTTTAATGAAAAAAAATTGTACAACTCACATTTTGGCAGTGAACTAGGAAGAGAAGAAAGTCTGTAAATTCTACAGAGGTTCACTGAATTCTTTATGCAGTTCAAAATATAATCTAAAAGGTATGAAATATTGACAGAGGCCACAGAATATGATCCTGAGTAGAGGCTCATATTCCCTTATTGCTATCACTTTGTTCACTTAGGACTCACTTCCTATTTTTATAGATTAATTTGGAATAATAAATAAAGAGTTTTCAACTATACTTCCCTCCCTTTAAGTGTAACATGATAAATCTATTATGTTATATGAATTTCCATTTTTCAAAACTGATGTGTAATTTTATTGTATTGTTTTATTTTTATATTTTATTTTTACTCATTTCCTTGAGAGAGAAAGATGCATGGGGTGGGTGTGGAGAGAATGGGCATGCGAGACCCGTCTCGCAACTGCAAATAAACTTCAGATGCATGCACCACCATGTGCATCTGGTTTATGTGGATACTGGGGAATCGAACCTGGGTCTTTACACTTCACAGGCAAGTGCCTTAACCATTGAGCAATCTCTCCAGCCCAGTGCATAATTTTTACATTTAAGAATCATACATGAAAGTTCAGCAACTTCCAATTAAGATGGCAGCATAAGAACCATGCCAAGGCAGCCTAGGGGGAAAAAAAAAGCAAAAATAAACCAGCAAAATACACACTTCTATGAAAAAGTAAAAGTGTATAAGAAATTATTAACCACAGCAGAAAAGTAGGAGAGATCCGCAGAGTCTAGTGACTGCAGAAGCAGGAAGAAGCAGCTCCAGCAGGGCTACACCAGGTTTGTGCAGCCAGCAAGCTCGGCATGAGCTGCAGGAAAAGCCAGGTGAGGGGATTTTTCCACTCACACCAGCCTCCTTGCAAACTCAAGAAACGTGATGGGGAAGAAGCAGGGACCAGCAGAGTGGCTTGTGAGGAAGAGGATCATGAGGAACAGTTGGAGAACTTCAGCCACTATCCACAGCCTCCCTTGACCCACTGCCAGCACAAGTGCCAGCAAGCACCAGAGACCTGTGGCAGGGAACTCACCTACATTGCACCTGGCACAGATGATCAGAGCAACCCACTGACCCAGCCAGCCTACCTGAGCCCACAGCACAGCAAAGAAGAACCCAAGAGGGCACTCAGCAAAACTGAGACCAAAGACATCCCAAAAGGTAACAGGGATTACACTAGGTGAGTACCCATCAAAAAAACCTGATATATAGGCTTGCATCAGAAGTGCTAATTGCACTTTCCATATCTGGTTAAATTATGTGTTAAATCTGATGGGTGGTCAGATTGGCCATTCTTAAATAAGCTATATTTTGGGCTAGGAATTTGTTGTTTCCTGATTTATAATGCCTTTATCTTGTCTTCTGTTGTTCGTTGGGGCAGGGTCTCACTTGGTCAAAAGTTGACCTTGGGACCTTCTACAGACCAGAAATCTCAGCATCCCAGTTGACAGGATTAAGGATGTGGGGCAACACATATCCTTAGGGACTGTGACTTTGTTATAGGATCTGTTTGTCATAATACTTACTCTTGCATAAATGCTCTACTGGTTTGCATTGAATGTGTATATTGTTCAGTTAGCTTTTAGAATTTGCCAGTATTTTGTTCCACCCAGATTGATTGATACATCTAATAATACTGCAGATAATTAGAAAACCCAAGCATTAAATTAATCAAAAATACAAAAATCTCTACACTTTAATATAAGAAAAACAAAAAATCACTACAATATAAATTCACCAAAAATTATAAATCCATCAGAAATGACATCCAGTGAAACTGATTTAGATGAAAGCCTGAGAAAGATTTCAAAAGAATGATTATAAATATGCTCAAAGAAATCAAAGGAACCAAAGAAGACACAGGAAATAAATTTAATGAAATAAGGAGGTCAAGACTGTTGTGCCAAGACCCCTGACCAGGAGCTAAGGCCTCCGGTCACCCAGGAGTCACCCAGAGAACCGCCGCAGAAGCCGAGACACTCTAATGTAAAAGCAGCAGGTTTCTTTATTGCAAGCCTAGGCCTGGGCTCCGTCCACACAGTCTGGCACAGTGGTAGTGAGGGAGAGAGCCCGCATCCTCAGAGGGAAGGGGTTTATAAAGGAAAAAGATTACCAATGTTACATCATATTGCGACTTTTAAAATGATTGGTTGGAAGAGGGTGCGCACTGGAATTTCAGAGAGGGTGCGGGTGGGAACTCCAGCCTATTTATCTTAGGTCAGTAACTTGTTTACAGAACCTATCTTTTGCAAAGCTGTTTGCAGAACTTAACTTTTGCAAGAGGTCAGGGCCTCCATGGCTAGGTATCTCTGGAATATCCTTGGGTGGAGGCTTCCCAGGAATCGAGGGGGGGGGGTGCTATAGCTAAGCAAGCATGAACACAGAAGCAAAAATAGCACATTAGTCAGCTAGTTCCTCATCTGAGCTGGGCCTGGGCTCTTTATTTACTCAAAATGGCTGTCTGATTTAAAATGGCAGCACCATTGTCCAGCCAATAAGTGAGGTCACAGAAGCCAGATGCAGCATGTTACTCCTCCTTGGTCTCTCAAAGACAAAACATGAATGAGGAAATAGAAATAATATAGAAAAAACAGTCAGAAAAACTAGCAATGAAAAGCAGTCAAATAAAAAAAGCCCTGTAGTAAAGCTCACCAGTAAAATGGATGAAGGAGAGAACAGAATATCTAAACTCAAAGACCACATTGCAGATCTAATACAGTCCAACAAAAAGAAAGACTATCTAATAGGAAAGTATGAATGGGAATTTCAAGATATCCAGTACATTATGTAAAGATCAAAAAAGGGTATAGTAGAAGGAGAAGAGTTTCACTCCAAAGCCATAGTAGGCATTTTCAACAAAACATAGAAGTAAACCTTCCCCAAATTGGGAAAAAGATACCAATGCAGATACAGGAAGCCTTTAGAACACCAAACAGACAAAACCTACAAAGAACCTCTCCTTGCCATATTATAATTAAACTAAAAACAAACCAAAGAAAATATATTGAAAGCAGTTAGAGAGAAAAATCAAGTCACATACAAAGGAAAGCCCATCAGGATCACAGCAGATTACACAACACAAACTTTAAAAGCCAGAAGGGCATGGAATAATGTATTCCAAGTTCTGAAAGATAATTATCTAAGGTTACTTTATCTTGCAAATCTATCCATTCAAATAGGTGGAAAATAAGGACATTCTACAACAAAAGCAGGCAAAAGGAATATTTGAAGACAAAACTGGCTCTATAGAAAATAATTGAGATTGAGTAAAGGAAAGGTGGAGGAAGGGCTTCTCAAAATCCAAGAGGATATAAATAAGTCACATATATATATATATATATATATATATATATATATATATATATATACATATCCTACTTTTTTGGACAATGGAACACTTAGGAGCTATAGATTGATACTAGAAAATTTTTGGTGCTAGGGATGGGATACCTTCCAGTGAGTTGTTGGCCAGGGAGGTCCCTGATGCCCCCAAAGCATTACAGGACATTTCCAAGGCCCTTTGTTTCCCATCAGGAATAGATGGTAAGACCCTATTGCTGAAGACTCCACATACTTGGGCTACAAAGTCACTGAGAAATCCTGCTGGAACTGAGCTGAAAACCTCCTCCATGTAGACCAGCTGACAGAAAGCTGGGAAAAGCCACACTGCATGCAGTTGAATGGGAGAGAGAGAAATCACCAATGAAAATACTCAGAAGTGGACACTGCAAGCCTTAGATTTGGCCAGCCAGGCCAAATGAGCCAACAGGTGCAATAGTGACACATCTGTTATGGAGGAAACCAACTGCCCTCTAATTTGACTGGAGGTCTGCTCCATGGGAGGGAATACATCCCTGATACTGAAAACCTACAAAAAGGGTAGCCATGATCCCTAGGGTTGTAATGTCTGCTGCTGTCTAGCTAAATGTATATTCTATGCTCATCAAACTGCCTAGTAAGCACTTCTCTTAATGTTCATACACATATATTAATGATTCTCTCACTTTTGGTTAGAGAACCTTCTCTTGTCAGAAGGCAATGACCTTGGGATGAGTCAGAAGGCATCATGGTGCTGAGAGGAGGTGACAGAGGAGTGCTCAGCACTCCAATATCTCTATCACAACTTCCAAGGCTCAGGATCCATTGTGGAAGAGGTGACAGAAATAATGTAAGAGCCAAAGGACGGATAGAACTCTTTACAACATGCTCCTCCAGACACGAAATGGCCTGGATATCCATGACCTCACCATGCGTGACACTACCTACACACAACCATCATAATAGGAGGAAAAGATGATATCATCAAAATAAAAGAGAGACTGATTGATAGGGGAGGGGATATTGTAGAGGGTGGAGTTTTAAAGGGGAAAGTGGGGGGACGGAGAGAATTACCATGGGACATTGTTTACAATCATGGAAGTTGTCAATAAAAAATAATTAAAAAAAGAAAATACTTGAAAGGATCCTTCATGCTAAGGAGAAAGAAAAGCACACATATAAAGAACCTGGAAAAAAAAAACAAACCATAATCAAATACTAGTTAATACAAGAGAGCAAAGGTAAAATCAGAAGAACTACAAAATAAGAAAAGTGGCAAAAATAAATACACACTTTTTAATGATATCTCTTAATAACAAAAGCCTCAATGCTTCAACCAAAAGACACAGGTTTGCAGACTGGTTTAAAAAACAGGATCCTTCCATTTGTTGCCTCCAAGAAACTCACCTTTTTACAAAGGATGGACACTATCTTAGGGTGAAAGGCTCAAAAATGTTGTTTCAAGCAAATGGGCCTAAAAAATAAGCAGGGGTTGCTATCCTAATATCTGACAGGGTAGACTTCAGGCCAACATTACTTAGGAAAGATAAGGAAGGTCACTTTATATTGATTAAAGGAACACTACAACCAAAGGACATTATAATTCTAAAAACATATGCACCTAACATGGGGCTCTCAATTTCATCAAACAAACATTATTAGAACTAACATCACAGATTATACCAAACACAGTTGTAGAGGCTGATTTCAACTCCCCACTCTCATCAATTGACATGTCATCCCAGCAAAAAATAAACAGGGATGCATTTGCATTAAATGAGGTCATAGAACAAATGGACCTAACAGATATCTACAGGACATTCCATCCCAATGCTGCAGAATACACATTCTTTTCAGCAGCACATGGAACATTCTCTAAAACAGACCACATACTAGGACACAAATCAAATCTTAACAAATAAAGGAAAATTGAAATAATTCCTTGAATGCTATCTGATCACAATGGGATCAAACTATAAATCAACAGTAAGAAAAGCTATAAAGCATACACAAAATCATAGAAACTAGACAATACACTATTAAATGATGAATGGGTTAATGAAGAAATCAAGAAAATCAAAAAATTCATAGACTCAAATGATAATGAGAACAAAACATACCAAAAACTTTGGGACACAATGAAGGCAGTCCTAAGAGGGAAATTTATAGCTTTATTACCTAATTAAGAAATTAGAAAGGTTGCAACTAAACAACTATATGCTTCACCTTAAGGCCTTGGAAAAAGAACAAGGCAAACCAAAAGTCAGTAGATGAGAAGAAATAATAATGATTAGGGCAGAAATTAATGAAGTAGAAACAAAAAACCCCACAAAAATCCAAAGAATCAATGAAACAAAGCGTTGGTTCTTTGGAAGGATAAATAAGATTGATAAACCCTTAGCAAATCTGACTGAAGGAAAGAGAGAAGAGACACAAATTAATAAAATTAGAGATGAAAAAGGTACCATCACAACAGATAGCAGAGAAATTAAAAAATTCTTAGGGACCTACTATCAGAACATACACTCCACTAAATTTGAAAATCTGAAAGACATGGATGATTTCCTTGATTTATATGACCTAACAAAGTTAAATCGAAATGAGATTAACCACTTAAATAGACCTATAACAATCATAGAAATTCAAGCAGTAATAAAAAAATCTCCTAACTAAAAAAATCCATTCCCAGATAGATTCACTGGTGAATTTTACCAGACCTTCATGTCAGAACTAACACCAATGCTTCTCAAACTTTTCCATAAAATAGCAAAGAAAGGGGCTGGAGAGATGGCTTAGTGGTTAAGCGGTTGCCTGTGAAGGCTAAGGACTTTGGTTCGAAGGTCAGTTCTCCAGGACCCACGTAAGCCAGATGCACAAGGGAGTACATGCGTCTGGAGTTCGTTTGCAGTGGCTGGAGGCCCTTGCATGCCCATTCTCTCTGTCTATCTGCCTCTTTCTCTCTCTGTCTGTCCATCACTCTCAAATAAGTAAATAAAAATAAAAAAATAGAAAAGGAAGGAATTTTACCAAACTCCTTCTATGAAGCCAGTAGCACCGTGATACCAAACCAGGCAAAGACAGAACTGAAAAAGAAAATTACAGACCAATCTCCCTCATGAACCTAGATATAGAAAATTTCAACAAAATATTGGCAAACAGAACATAAGAATTTATCAGAAAGATCATTCACCCCAACCAAGTAGGCTTTATCCCAGAGATGCAGGGCTGGTTCAACATACGCAAATCGATGAATGCAAATCAATACATTATATAAATGGACTCAAGGACAAGAATCATACTTGAGTAGAAAGAAAAATTAAAGCTTCCCATCTTCCTCATGATAACCTAACTAGCATCAATCAATTGCTTTATGGTCCCAAATGTCTTGTCATACTTGAATTTATACAAACATTTCTTACTAGAATGCACCCAAATTCTTTAGTTTTAACTGATTTAACAAACCACTCAGGAACTCAGTAGCATACATAATGAACACTTATTGCTTATGCTTCTCAGAGCTAACCTCATATTGACTCTTTTGGGTTCAGATGCAGCCTTTGGATTTGAGTTCAACTATGGTGATCTGCTTTCCTTCGCTGGGGCCAGTGGGCTCACCTGGGCATCCCCTTCA
This sequence comes from Dipus sagitta, assembly GCA_036346955.1. NCBI lineage: Eukaryota > Metazoa > Chordata > Mammalia > Rodentia > Dipodidae > Dipus > Dipus sagitta. Next base: position 51,959,034 of record CM070774.1, read on the forward strand.
AATTGCACAGATGCAAGAGGCAGTTTGAAGAATCTTACAGTGGCGTCTGAAAACTATGATAAGAATTGTGATACAATTACCTCTCTCTACATCTATTGAGCAAGGTAGGTTACAAAGAGGGTTTAGTTCTGAAAGGAAAGCCTAAGAAATCTGATAAGGGAGGCAGAAGAAATAAGGACTTAAAGGCATATGCTTCTGATGATCAATTTCTATAACTTTATTTTGTGCATAAATAAATATACTCCTACTACTTGTTTTATATGACTACATTGTATTTAAGTGCATGGGAATATCAAAATTTGTGTTGCAATTACTTTAATTTGTGCATGTAAGTTGTTTCAAATTTTATTAAAACAAAGTGGTGACAAAACCTCTTAACCATGCTACCTTATCTTTAACTTTTTTTCTTAGGTCAAGTTTCCAGATGTGAAATGAAACCTATATTTTTTAAACATTTTATTTCATTTATTTATTTGAGAGGGAGAGAAAAAGAGAGAGGAAGAAGCAGATAGAGAGAATGGGCATTCCAGAACCTTTAGCCGTTGCAAACAAACTCCAGATGCATGTGCCACCTTGTGTATCTGGTTTATGTGGATACTGTAAAATTGAACATGGATCCTTAGGCTTTTCAGGCAAACACCTTAACTGCTAAATCATCTCTCCAGCCCCAAACCTACATTTAAAAAAAAATCTTGATGTTATTATGGTTATGATTCTTAATTTATATAAGTGTTTCTAAAAAAAACCCAACCTTTTTAGTATGTATCATATTGAAACTCTTTCACAACTGTATTTTTTTAGATATGGTCATTGACTTTAATCTTTGAATATATGAGAGTAGATAACAAGAATAATATTTTAATATAATTTATTTCTTATGATATATAAAATGTTTCCCTATGTTGTATGCTTATTATCCCACTGTACTTTTATTTCTCTTTTTTTAATATTTTATTTTTATTTATCTAAGAGAGGGAAAGAGGCAGAGAGAGAAAGAGAGAGAGAATGGGTGCACCAGGGCCTCCAGCCACTGCAAACACTTCTTCATGCACCACCTTGTACATTTGGCTTACTTCAGTCCTGGGGAATCAAACAGAGGTCCCTTGGCTTTGTAGGCAATCACCTTAAACAGTAAGCCATCTCTCCAGCCCCTGTACTCTCATTTCTCTGTCAGCACAGCAAATATTAATGTGAGTGAGCTGGATGGCAGTCTACAAATGATTTTTATGAATAGCCTTATAGTAAATAGTTTAAGTTCTATAAGATTTACAACATGTCTTGAGGACTCAATTCTGCCATTCAGTATATGTGTCACATGCTCTTGATCTGTTAGTGGACATTTGAGATCTTTCTTCTTTTATAGATATAGTCTTTTAATTAACTAATTAATTAATATTTTAACATAGGTTGTAGTATGTCCCCTCTCTCAGTCCCATTTCCCTGAAGGCCATCCTTAGTAGAGTCACTGGTGTTCCCTGTGGGATAGTTAGGGCTTCTGTCTCTGGGGGGAGCTGGGCCTCAGGTTATTTTTACCAACTTCATTCCTCCTACAATCTACCAGACCTCTCTTTGGCAGAAGTTCCTAAGCCTAGGCAGGTGTGTTATCAGTTAATGTTGACTTCTCTTTAGCCTCTATATTTATCTTAAGATGCATCTGAAGTTGGTGGCTTCTTTTTTCCAAGGTAACAGTCATGAATTTTTCAAAATTTATTTATTATTATTTGCAAGCAGGGAGAAAGAGAGAGAGAGTGAGAGAGAGAGAGAGAATGAGCCAAACTCCAGATGCATGTGCCACCTTGTGCATCTGGCTCTACATGGGCACTGGGGATTCAACCATGAGCCACCAGGCTTGCAAGCAAGCACCTTAATCACAAAGCCACCTCTCCAGCCCCACAATTATGAATTTTTACTACACACTTTCAGCCAACTTTTCTATAGCTACTTCTACATATATGGGCTGGATTTGAAGTTTAGCACTTCACTATGAATTGACCATTAGCTTTGGACTTTGTCCCATGTCTAACACTTGTGAGAATATGCTACTGCAATAAGTTTAAAGGATTAGATTCTCATGCATAAACTTGAACCACTTGTAACCCATTTGAAGTTTTCTTTCCAGAGATGGTTTGATGTCTGTAGCTTTATAAATGTATACCTTATTTCTCTTAAAAATGTTAAAAATGTGTGCTTCATAATAAACTGTAGATGCCTAAGTATTCCGAGTAGGACATTCACTTTTATTCTCTATACTTAAAATATTTAAAATGTAAGTAATGCATATAAAGTTTCTAAACTAAGTGTTGAAATAAAATAAATAAAAATGGCATTTTCCTATTAATATATAATATTGTATAAATTTAGGGTCTAAATTAAATATTTTATGAAGTTAATCCATTTAAATTTATTTGATTACATTTTTTGTAGTAATTCTCAGAACATAAAACTTCTCTGAGAACAGTGGGAAATTCATTTGTCTGTTTATGAAATGATGTCTCCTCAATCATTTGATTTTGCTTATCAAATCCATTTCATTGAGCAATAGGATAACATCTGCTACAGTAAGTACTTTGGATGATATGTCATTTCAAAGGATGTTATATTCTAATGTCCATGATTATGACTAAATTTGGATTCTCACTCATGCCTTACACCATGAATATGTTGTTCAAAACTGATGATGAACAGTTGAGAACAATATCCAATTCCCAATTTTAAAAAGGTGCATTGTGTGCACGTAGGGTTTCTATGCAGGAAAAAGGCAAGATGAGCCTACCTTCATCTAGGTACACACCAATGCCTCTGACCCTATCCTTTCAGATCTGGTTATAATTATTACCTTCAAGCCACTGTGCAATGCTGAGAAATCCAGGAAGTGAGCATGTGGGGGAGGGGTTGAATTCATTAATATAATCATCCAACTATTAGCTTTTACTTTTCAGGTGGGAAAAACTTTAAGTATTATTACATCCATGTTAGGCTCTGTGTTAGCAACTATGTTCCCTAAATTAACCCTCGCCACAATTCTATAAAAAGTATTAGAAAATCCTCATTAGTGGTAGGATAAATGAGTTTTCAAGACACTTGGCTAGGAGTTCAGAGTCATGCTATTTCCAGAATCTACAGTCTTTGTGCTTTAACTTCAGATGAACTTCTTAAGTAGGAAGACTATATCTAATTAGTCACCTTTCCATCAGGAAAATTTACTGTTAGTTCCAGGTAATTGCAAACGTTCGCATTAGCTGAATCAGTATTTCTAGAAACTTCCAGGGATACAAGTCTTAGACTGTTTTACTATTTGCTTGTGTTATAATAAAAATTGAAATTTTGCTGAAAAAAATTTTTTTTGGTTTTTTGAGGTAGGGTCTCATTCTAGCCCAGGCTGACCTGGAGTTCACTATGGAGTCTCAGGGTGTCCTCAAACTCATGGCAATCCTCCTACCTCTGTCTCCCAAGTGCTGGGATCAAAGATGTGTGCCACCATTCCCAGCTTAAAAATGTTTTTGAAAAACAAAGAAGAATTACATATTGTTTATCCTAGGATAAGTACTGGTACTAAACATACAATAATAAATTGTATATTATTGGTTCTATATAATATACTTACTATATATTATATATTATGTATAATACTATACCTGTGTAGTTTGCTATTTCTGTGTCTAAATGATTATTAATATTTAAGAATTAAAGAGCACTGTCAGCAATTCAGATACCAATAGTTCTAAGAAATATGATACTTCATAATCACTGTTATGAATATGCACATATCCACTTTGTTCTCCAGATAATTAAATTCTCAAGTAACTGTAAATCAAATGCCCTTGATTTTTCTGCTATAATTCCATCCTTTAGCAAAGGTATTCATTATAACAAAATTTTAGGTGTACTATTTTAAAATTAGTGTTACATCTGAGGAATACCATCTTTTAAAGAGTAACCTTTACAATTAGAGACTAAGCTGTAGAGAATGGCATGGAAGGCTAAGGCAGAAGGATCATAAATTCAAGGTCTGCCTGGACTACAAAGTGAGTGTGAGGCCAATCTGGACAAGTAAAGTGTGTTGGAGATGGAGCTCAGTGGCAGAGTAGTTGTAGAGAGACAGAGAGAGAAATACAGAGGACAGAGAAAGGGTCAAACATCTTTAATATATTACGTTTATATCTATGGCATCTCTAAGCTTATTTTAAATGCCATTCTAATGCTATCTCTCCTTCAAAGCATTTTTAATATTTTTATTTGTCTATTTGCAAGCAGGGAGAGATAGAAAGGAGGCAAGTGAGGGAAACAAAAAGTATTGTCACACCATGGCCTCCAGAAACTGCAAACAAACTCCAGATGCATGCCACTGTGCATCTAGCTTCAAAACTTTTTTTTTTAAATCTGTGTTTGAATTCTATCTTCAATTGCTTGATTCCATACAGCAGTCTGAATAGTCAGATCCTAATTCTCAGAGCCTGTATATGTGACTTCTGAAGATAAGATGGTGTGTTGTGAGTAAACTAGGATCTTGAGATGGAAGTTGCACTGGGTTCACCAGGTAGGACCTAAATAAGATTACATTGTGGACATAGGCCAAGGAATACTGGCAGCCACCCAAAACTGGAAGGGACAAGAAGTAGAGAATCTCCTAGAACCTCCCAAAAGAGTATGACCTACCATAACCTCGATTGCGGACTTTTGGCCTCCAAAGCTGAATTTGTTACTTCCAGGTAAGATGGTAGCATAGGAACCATGCCAAACCAGCCCAGGGAGGGATTTAAGCAAAACCACAGCAAAATACACTCTTTTTCTGAAAAGTGAAGGAGTATAGGTTATTTTTAGAAACGATAGAGAATCAGGAAAGACTACGATCCACAAGAAAGGAGGAAAATGGCCAGAATCCCACTGAGGCACTTGCGGACTGCTGATCTGCACCCACCAGCCGCACCCAGTAGCAGAAGCAGGGACCAAACAAGGGGATTTTCCAAGCTCATCAACCTCTTTGCCAAGTCAAGAAATCTGAAAGAAAGAGAGCTAAAATCAACTAAGGAGCTACTGAAAAGTATACAGGTAGTACTGCATGAGCAACTCCAGGCTTTCTGCACTCTCCCATCCCACAACCATCAGAACAATGAACCTTTGGCATTCAGCCCCCAGAGGCAGCACATCCAGCCCAGCTGATCACAAATCCAGCTCCACAGCACAACATGAAGGGATCGAGGTGATCACTCAGAATTGGTGATATTAGAAGCCACTCCAAAAGGCAATGAGACTGACTGACAAAATAAAAATGAAAAACAGGTACATAGGCCTGCATTGGAAGTGCTGATCTCTCTTTCTGTGTCAGGGCAGGTAATCGGTTACATATTTGGTTGGCTTTGCCATTTTCAAATAAGCTATATTTGGGGGTTGAATATTGTTGCCTTTGATGCTTTCAGATTTAGAGGGCTTTTGTCTTTTGCTTCTGTCATTATTTGGGGGCAGGGTCAAGTTCAGATCCAGGCTGACCTAGAACTCAATTCATAACAGAACTCTCTTCCTCCCAGCTGACACGATTAAGGGTGTAGAGCAACATACAATCTTAGGGATTTTGGTTTTATAAGACTATTTGTGAGTTTTTATTGCCAGAGTTGCATACTCTGTGATGGTTTTTATTGAATATGTATATTGCTCAGTTGAAGTATAGAATTTGCCAGTAAATTGTTCCACCCAGTCCACTAGAATACTTGCTTATCAAGCAAACTCAACACCTAGGATTACTTCTACAGTTGGACTGGGGTACAAGAACTACACTTGGCATATTAAATTCATATCCTGAAAGTATATAAAGGTGGATCACCACATCTAAGAACACTGCAGATAAGTAGAAAACCCAAGCATCAACTCAATTCAGGACGCAAAAGTCGCTACATTGTAAAAAAAGAAATACAAAGAATAAAGACAATATAATCCAACCAAAATTATAAATCCATCAGAAATGATCACCAATGAGACTGTATTAGATGAAATGTCTGACAAAGATTTCAAAAGAATGATTGTATTTATACTCAAAGAAGTCAAAGAAACTAAGGAAAATGAAGGAATTAAAGAAGAAAACAAACTCCTGAACAAGAACACAGGAAACCACCTTAATGAAATAAGGAGGTCATTACAAGGCATAAGTAAGGAAATAGAAATACTGAAGAAAAACCAGGCTGAAAAGTCTCACCAATAAAATGCATGAAGGAGAGAACAGAATATGTAAACTAGAAGACCAGATGACAGACCTAATACAGTCTAACAAAGAGAAAGACAAGCTAATAGGAAGGTATGAATGAGAATTTCAAGTTATCCATGATACTATGAAAAGATCAAACATAAGAACTCAGGGTATAGTCAAAGAAGAATCTCAAGCCAGAGGCTTAGTAGGCAACTTCAGCAAAATCATAGAAGAAAAATTTCCCCAAATTTGGAAAGAAATGCCAATGCAGGTATAAGAAGCTTTTAGAGCACCAAACAGACAAAACCTGGAAAGAACTTCTCCTCGCCATGTTATAAATAAATTAGTAAATTCACAAACAAAAGAAAATAATATTGAATGCCATTAGAGAGATAAAGCAAATCACCTGCAAAGGCAAGCCGATCAGAAGAACAGCAGATTACTCAACACAAACTTTAAAAGCCAGAAGGGCTTGGAATGATATATTCCAAGTTCTGAAAGGTAACAACTGTCAACCAAGGTTAATTTATCCTAGAAAGCTATGTACCCAAATTGATGGAGAAATAAGGACATTCCACAACAAAACCAGGCTAAAGGAATTTATGACAACTAAACCAACTCTACAGAAAACACTTGGAGGAATCCTTCATGCTAAAGAGAAAGCAAAAAGCACACAGGAGGAAATAGGAAAAAATAAACCATACTCAAATAACAATTAAAACAAGTGAGTAAAGGCAAAACAGGAATCACTACAAAATAAGACAAATGGCAAGAATAAATACATATCTTTCAATAATAACTCTTAATATCAAAGGCCTCAGTACCCCAGCCAAAAGACACAGGCTTGCAGACTGGATTAAAAAGGCAGGATCCTGCCATTTATTGGATCCAGGAAATTCATCTCTCAATAAAAGATAGACACTGTATTAGTGTGATATGTTGGAAAATGGTATTTCAAGCAAATGGGCCTAGGAAATAAGCAGGAGTTGCTATCCTAATATCTGAAAGGACAGACTTCAAACCAACATTAGTGACAAAAGATAAAGGGGGTCATTTTATACTGATTAAAGAACACTCCAACAGGAGGACATTACAATCCTAAACATATATGCAGCTAACACAGGTGCTCCCAATTTCATCAAACAAGCACTATTAGACTTAAGGTAACAGAAAACACCAAACACAATTGTAGTGGGTGACTTCAGTACCCCACTCTCATCAATTGACAGGTCATCCTGGCAAAAAATGAATACGGAGACATCTGAATTAAATGATGTCATGGAACAAATGGACCACACAGATATCTACAGAATATTCCATCCAAATGCTGCAGAATATTCATTTTTCTTAGCAGCACATAGAACATTCTCCCAAATAGATCATATATTAGGACACAAAGCAAATCTTAACAAATGCAGGAAAATTGAAATAATCCCTTGTATTCTATCTGACTACAATGGGTTTTTAAACTACAAATCAGCAATAAGAAAAACTACAGAGCATACACAAATTGATGGATATTAAACAGTACACTATTGAATGACAAATGGGTTATTGAAGAAATCCAAAAGGAAATCAAAAAATTCATAGACTCAAATGATTATGAGAATACAACATACCAAAACCATTGGGACATAATGAAGGCAGTCCTAAGAGGGAAATTCATGGCTCTAAGTGCCTATATTAAGAAATTAGAGCTGGGCATTGTGATGCATGCCTTTAATCCCAGCACTCTGGAGGCAAAGATAGGAGGATTGCCATGAGTTCAAGACCATCCTGAGAATGCAGAGTGAATTCCAGGTCAGCCTGGGCTAGAGGGAGACCTTACCTCAAAAAACAAAAACAAAAAAACAACAAAAAAGAAATTATAGAGTCCACAAGTCAAAAAAATTAATGCTTCACCTTAAGGCCTTGGAAATAGAAGAACAAGGCAAACCAACAATCAGTAGATGGGAAGAAATAATAAATATTAGGGCAGAATTAATGAAAATAGAAACAAAAAAACATCCAAAGGGATCAATGAAACAAGAGTTGGTTCTTTGAAAGGATAAACAAGATTGATAAACCCTTAGCAAATCTGACCAGAGGAAAGAGAGAAGAGACAAAAATTAATAAAATTACAGATTAAAAAGGCATCATTACAACAGATACCAAGGAGATTCAGAAAATCATTAAGGACACACTTTAAGGATATATATCCTTCTAAGTTTCACAATCTGAAAGAAATGGATGATTTTCATGATTCATATGATCTACCAACATTAAATCAAGATGAAATAAACCATTTAAAGACACCTATAACAAGTACGGAGATCCAAGTAGTTATAAAAAGTCTCCCAAGTAAAAAAAGTGCAGGCCCAGATGGATTCACTGGTGAAATTTACCAGACTTTCATGGAAGTACTAACACCACTGCTTCTCAAACTTTTCCATAAAATAGGAAATGAAGGAATTTTATTGATCTCCTTCTATGAAGCCAGCATCACCCCTCATGCCAAAACCAGACAAAGACAGTAGAAAAATAAAATTACATACCAGTCTCCCTCATGAACATAGATGCAAAAACTCTGAACAAAATATTGGCAAACAAAATATAATAATATATCAGAAAATTATTCACCCCAACCAAGTTGGCTTTATTCTAGGGATTCAGGGATGGTTCAACATATGCAAATCAATAACTGTAATACATCATATAAATGGCCCGAAGGACAAAAATTACATGATCATCTCAATAAATGCAGAAAGGGCATTTAACAAAATCCAACATCCCTTGATGGTAAAAGTATTATAGAAAATGAAAACAGAAGGAACATATCTCAACACAATAAAAGCTATTTATGACAAGCCTACAGCCAACATAATACTAAATAAGGAAAATCATGAAGCTTTTCCACTAAATTCAGGAACAAGACAAGGGTTTCCACTATCGCCACTTTTATTTAATATAGTACTGGAAGTATTAGCTATAGAAATAAGGCAAGAGACACTCATAAAAGACATACAAATTAGAAAGGAAGAGACCAAATTTGCATTGTTTGCAGATGATATGATTCTATACATAAAGGACCCTAAAGACTCTACCAGCAAACTGTTAGTACTGATAAACACTTTTAGCAACATAGCAGGATACAAAATAAACACAGACAAATCAGTATCTTTCCTATATACTAAAAACACACATGTGGAGCATGAAATCAAGGAATCTCTCCTATTCACAATTGCATCAATCAATCAATCAATCAATCAATCAATAAAGTAACTTGGAATAAACCTAACCAAGGAAGTGAAGGAGCTCTAAATGAGAACTTTAAAACACTCACAGGAGAAATTATAGAAGACACAAGGAAATGGATAGACATCCCATGTTCTTGGATTGGAAGAATCAATATTATGAAAATGTCAGTCTTACCAAAAGCAAACTACATGTTTAATGCAATCCCCCTTAAAATTCCAATGGCATTCTTCACAGAAATAGAGAAAACAATCCTAAAATATATTTGGAAGCACACACACAAAAAAAATCATTGAATAGCCAAAACAATTTTGAGCATCAAAAATAAAGCTGGTGGTCACAGATGAGCCTAATAATGGTACCAAACTGGCTGTATTTGCTGAATACAAAACTAATTAATAAAAAATAAAAAATTAAAGAAAAAAATAATAAAGCTGGTGGTATCACCATACCCGATTTTAACCTATATAAAGAAACCAAAGTAACAAAAACCATGGTACAAAGACAGACATGTAGATCAATGGACCAGAATAGAGGACCCAGATATTAATCCAGGCAGGTACAGCCATCTGATTGTTGATGAAAATGCCAAAGATATTCACTGCACAACCATGTTTATTGCTACTCTATTCACAATAGCTAGGAAACGGAACCAGCCTAGATGTCCCTGACACATGAATAGATAATAAAGATGTGGTACATTTATACAATGGAGTTCTATTCAGTGGTAAAGAAAAATGAAATTATGAAATTTGCAGGGAAATGGATGGATCTGGAAAGGATTACACTAAGTGAGGTAACCTGGGCCCAGAAAGCTAAACATCACATGTTCGCTCTCATATGTGGATCCTAGATACAAATATATAGACTTTGTGTGAGCTGGAACCAAAAATCAGTAGCAGAGGCCAGTAAACTAGAAAAAGGCTATAAGGGAGGGAGGAGAGGGAAGGACTTAAGGGGATGATGTTGTATATATGTACGTAGAATAACAGATTATAGGGAGAGGAATGGCCTAAGCGAGGTCAGGGGAAGAGATTGTGTAAAAGAAGGGCAGGGGGATGGTCAATCAAAATTCAAGATATTCTGAATAAGACATATGAAAACCTACTTTTTTGAATAATGGCAAATCCAGAAGCTATAGATTGTTACTAGAAAATTTTCAGTGCCAGGGATGGGATACCTTCCAGTGAGTTGTTGGTCAGGGAGTTTTTTGCTGCCTCCAAAACATTAAAGGCTATTGCCAAGGCTCTTGTTTTCCCTTGAGAAATAGATAGTAAGACCATATTGCTGAAGACCTCACATGCCTGAGTGGCAAAGTTACTGAGAAATCAAGCTGGTGCTAACCAGAAAACCTTTTCCCTGTATAACAGGCAAATAAAAGCTGAGAAAAGCTGCACTGTATGAAGCCCTATGGGAGACAGAAGTCACCAGTGGTGAAAACAGTGGACACTGGAAGCCTCAAGTTTGGCCAGATAGGCCAAATGACTGAACATATGCAATAGTGCCATATCTTCTCTGAGAGAAACCAGCTGTTCTCTAATTGGACTGAAGGCCTGCTCTATAGGAATGCATGCCTTGTACTGAAAACCTAATCAAAAGCCTATAGCAGGGGAGGTCATGTGCCTTGGGGGTATAAAGCCTACTGTTGTCTGGATAAATGTATATATTATTCTCACTAAACTCCCCTAAAACACTACAGTTATTGTTCACATTCATATATTAATTCCACTCTCACTTCTCGTTAGAGAAGCTTCTCTTTTCTGATGGTGATGACCACTGGAATGACCCAAAAGGCAACATAGTGCTCACAAGAGTGGATGGAAGAGTGCTCAGCCCGGAAATATCTCTATCACACCCTCCAAGGCTCAGGGTCCATTGTGGAAGAGTTGGTGGAAAGAATGTAAGAGCCAAAGGAAGGGTACCACTCCTTACATTGCAACTGTTGAGACAGAAATTGGCCTTGACATCCATGACCTCACAGTGCCTAGCAATACGTACACAAGACCCTCATAATAGTAGAAAAAGATGATGGCATCAAATTAAAAGAGAGGCTAATAGGGTTGGAGGGATTGCTTAGTGGTTAAGCCATTTGCCTTCAAAGCCAAAGGACTATGGTTGGATTCCCCAGGAGCCACATAAGCCAGATGCACATGGTGGTGCATGCTTCTGGAGTTCATTTGTAGTGGCTGGAGGCCCTGGTGTGCCCATTCTGTCTGTCTCTGTCACTGTCTCTGTCTGTCTGTCTGCCTATCTGTCTCTCTCTCTCTCAAATAAATAAATAAACTTTAAAAAAGAGGCTAATAGAGAGAGGGAGGGAATATGATGGAGATCAGAGTTGTGAAGGGGAAATTGGGGAGAGGAGGGAAATATCATGGTTTATTGTGTAAGTATAGAAGTTGTCAATAAAAAATAAAAATTAAAAAAAAATAGAATCAATTTGTTGTTTTAAGTCACCAACTTCATGGCAATTTGTTGATAAGAAAATAATATGTTCCCCTAAGAGGGAAGGAGAGCTAACATTTCCCTCATGTAACCTTCATTGTAGACATGACTGATTGAGAATTAATCTCTAAATCTTGAATTCAGTTAAAAATAAGCCCCTAAACTTTTTTTTTAATAAAAAGTTGTAATACCCAGACTAAATCCCTCCACTACAGAAACTGATTCAAGTCCCCTGAGGTAAAGTTTGGACATTTCATCTTTTAACTCTCCAGGCTACACAGTGTGTAAGTGATGGTGACATCCACGTGCAGCAAGGATACCGAATAAAAAGACAGTGGGGTGGAGTAACTAAGATATCCAGCTCTGGAATTAGGTTGCCAGGAATCCAGACTAGCTCCATCAAGTACTAGTTGAATTCTTTAGGAAAAATTTTGAAAATTTGTAACATAATTGTTTTAAAGTAATGAAGATGACTAAGGATTTTAGTCAAAAGTAAATATTCAATATTTACATAAAATTATTCCTACACAATATTTACTCATTTACGTTTGCTGACCATCTAAATTTCCAAGATACAAATGTATACCCAGATACACAGATATCTGCCAAGCATCTTCCTTAAAATCATATAATCGAATCCTTTCTGTTGACTCACACAGTATGTTCTCTTTTAATGTAATTTTAATCGAGTTCCTTTGTTTAAGTTATATTGCTTTGGGTTGGTAGAAAATAGAATAACATTTTGTATATAACAGAGTCATGCCAATCTTTCCAAAGAAGTTCCCCTGCCTCCCCCTCTTTTTTCCTTTCCCAAATCGCATCTGTTTTGCTGATGTGCCAATATCTGGGGTCTGTTTTTCATAATGTCATTTTGTTTGTGAGGATGTCTGTTCCTGAGAGTTCATGAGTTGGCTGACAATGAAAAAGTGATCCCCATGAAGCCAGGAAATATCCTAACAATAACGCAGGAGCCAAGAAGGACAGTGCGCCCTGCTGGCCGGCTGCAGAGCCTGGCCAGAAGAGCAAGCATGGCGCGTGAGATGCTGCCTTGCAGTACCTCCGTGGTGGCTGAGAAAACTTCCAGAAAATAGCCACTGAATAATAGAGTTATTGCGTTGCATTGCAGCTGCTGGTGTCCCTTACCCCACCCTGAATGATTTAAGCAAAACAACTTCATAGAAAAATTGTTTAATTTCCAAAAACGAAAAAGCAAACAAGCACAACCGTCAATAACATTTATTTTTCTTGCTTTTTACAAATAGCAAAAAAAGAAGGATGAACGATTAAAAAGTATGAAAACTAAATCTTTTATTAAGCATTTATTAGTTTGATATCAATATTTAATTAAATCAAGGTAATCATATAAACAAAGTTATATTCCTCTGTCTGGTATCTCCACATTAAAAATTATGTTTGTTTTAATTTACTTAACATTAGGAGGATAAATATACCAAAAAGGAGGACATTTTCCCTCTATCTTCAAAGGGAGCATAAAATTTTGAAAATTCACTAGTCAAGTCATCTATGCTAGTTTTACATATAGTGTTAAGATTTTATTCTTTGTAAAGGTGAAGTTTTTTAAGTTGCATAATGAAGTGATTTTCTTGTAGGATGTGGGGCATACATTCGAAAAATACCTACAAAGTACACTGGATAAATTCACAAACTATGAGATTTTATTTAACTTCTAGTTAACCAACAGATGCTGTATAAAGAGCGAGTCCAGAAAGAATAGGCAGCAGACAGCGTTCCTGAGGAGAGTGTAGACACTGTGACACAATCCTGACCCACTGCACACCGCAGCCCTCCCTGGGACAGCCAGTGAGCCAGGCTGGCAATGGGAAGCCAAGAAGAGAAATGAAGAATGAGTTTCCTCTGTTTCTCTGTTGAATCATTTTCAAATAAAGTAATTTTGAGTGCCACAATAAGAAAGAAAAATGGTAGGGCAAAGGAGAGCATTTCAAAAAAATATATAGAACAACTTTAGACATAGATTTTCTAGTTAATGATATATTGGTGCAAATCAAAGAGTTCATTCAAGAATTAGCTGAAAACTCTAAAAAGCGTTGTAAAATTCCATTTGCAGCATAAATGTCATGATGTGCTGTATCCCTATCCCCTCCCTCTGGCTTTCATTCAGGTGATAGACAGGAAAAGGAGAGTTCCAGAATCCCGCCTTTTCCCAGCTAGGCATAGCTTTTTCAGCTTGAGATATAACAATTGTAGGAAATGGCAAATGATGGAAACATTTTCCTAGAAGGGAAGGTTGAACCCTAGGAGAGCCACTCCTATTTGAGCTGTAACTACTTACAGAGGCATGAATCGGAGGAAGCTTGCCACATTGAGAACAAGCCTGGCCCGACCAACGTGACAGGGGACTAGATTGTCCTTTCCTGAAAGTGATGGACTAGCACACTCCCGGGATGCAGCTTCCTCTGACACATCCTGAGCTTTGCCTCACTACTGGTCCCCTCCCAGGATCAGGGAGAGGGGGTGTGCTTTACGTTTAAAAGAATACATATAGAGAACAGCTGCTCCTACTGTTCCTGTGGAACAACAAGCAATGGTTTGTGACTTCCCTATGCTCGCATTTTTTGAAATATTTCATTTTTATTTATTTATTAGTGACAGAGAATGAGACAGAGAGAGAGAGAGAGAGAGAGAGAGACAGAGAAAATGGGCATGCCAGTGCCTCTAGCCACTGCAAAGGTACTCCAGACACAAGTGTCAGTACATGCATCTGGCTCATGTGTAAGTTGGACAATAGAACCTGAGCACTTAGGGTTCATATGCAAGTGCCTTAACCACTAAGCAATCTCTCCAGTTCTGTGCTCACATTTCTTACCAGAGCCAAGTTACAGAGAAAGAAACTTAAAGATGACCTTGCACTTTAAATACCAAAAGGAAATTGAGCTGTCAGGCACTGGAAGAAAAAGCTGATTTCCTGCGCTTTGGAAACCATCCCATTTCTCATGTGTGCAAGTTTCAGTGATTATATAAGAACAAATTATGCAGCAGTTATCAGATTTTTATTTTCCAAAATAAGTAAACAAACAAGCTGCTAGGTCTGCCCTTTTGTTTGTTCTTTCTCTTACAGTTGAGATAAAAGATTACATATGAAAAGTGATTGAATACTAAATTACTTGAAGCCAATATTGCCATATATGACAAAGATGTCAACTCTAACATTGAGGAAGAAAAAATTTAAATTCCCTTTATTTTAAATAAAGCAGATTAAATAGCATATGTTGCCATTAAGATATATATGTGTTTTAGATTTAAACAATCCTCCCCCAAGGGAAATGTGTTAGGGAGTAGGGACACTATCTGGATTATAAATCATACCAAAAGGCCACTTTTTATTGAGCCCTCAGGATTAATAACCAAAACTTGAGGAGGTAATTAGATTCAAGTAAGGAACATAAACAGTGGTGATGAGGATACAAGGCATTTCCTGAGAATTCACCTTTGATTAGGAGAGGTGATTCAAAGTAATGGACTTTAATTTTAGCCAGTCCTTCTGCACCAGGAAGTCACTTGTGCAGTTACTTCATTCTATTTTAATATACACTTCTAAAATCTTTCAGAGAGAATGTTGATGATCTGTCTTTGTAAAAGCACAATGTGTTTCCTAGACTTTCAGAACTCATTAACCATTTCTTAGCATGGAGAGCAATTTCTGTAGCTCAAAGTATATAGTACTGAGATCTGCAGTCTTAGATTTATAGCACAATGGTCCAGAGTACTTTTTCTTAGTCATATGAAATATCTCCTAATATTGGCTCCAAGGCATCATGTGACTGAACAAGTTACTTAATATTCCAAGTAACCATTTCCTAAACCATAGCATATGCCTTACTAATCAATGATAATTAGTTAAATAGTAAAATAATACAGCACAAAGTACTTGGTGCTTCAGTATTTACTATGGTTCATGATTAATAAGTATTACTAATTTTACCAGAAATGTTTAAACTTCATAAAGCAGATTAATGTTTTGATTATTTCATAAGTGCTTTCTTGCATATTTTATTTAAAAGTGTTATAAAATAATGGCCCATTCCATATATAATATCTTAAATTTTATATGTTAAAAACTTAGACATCTAAAACAAGCATACAGGCTGAAGAGATGGCTTAGCTCTTAAGGAACTGGAATCTGGAAAGCCAAAGGACCCAGGTTTGATTCTCCAGGACCCATGTTAGCCAGATGCACAAGGGGGTGCCCATGTCTAGAGTTCGTTTGCAGTGGCCGGATGCCCTACCGTACCCATTCTCTCCACCCCCCCACTCTCTCTTTCTCTGTCAGACAAATAAATAAATAAATAAATAAAGATAAAAAAGCATACACAGATAAAGACAGACTGTATGTGAAAATAATGCAACACTGTAAATTATGCTACTTCTGTCTCATAATAAAAAGTTCTCTGAGGTTCATAGATATAAAAATCTTTATCCTTGCATAGCTCTTATTTTAATTAGGACTAAAAATACTTTTGATATATAGTTCCTAAGCCTGACATATAGATATCCAAAGTTAAATGAAGTTTTCTCTCTTTTCTTCAAAAGCATCCACATATTATTTCTGTAGAATTACTTATAACTCAATTCTGAAAAATGAGGTAGTGAATATGGAGACATTAAACCACAATTCTTTTTAAATTTGTATGGTATAAGACTATGGTGGGAGTATACATATTTTATGTCTACTAAAAAGAACCAGATTCATGGACTTACACTAAACAAGTAGAAAAACTGAACCAAAGCAGCTGCCACAGGGAGAACAGAAGGAGGAAGAAAAGAAGGGGGAAGAAGAGGAAGAAGAGAAACTATTCTTCCTTCCTCTTTGTTTTCCTAAAAGCATGTAAAAAGCTTCTACTACCAGATGTAGGATACAGGTTGAAGAGGAGATAAAGTCTTTAAAAGACAAATAAAACCTCTGTCCTTGAGTAATTCAGGTTCTGGCAAAGAACAAAGAAGCTGAAACAAAACAAATCAGTATAACCTACCACAAAGAAAATTATAATAGAGGGAGACTTAAAGTGGTGTCTGCACAGAAAAGCAAAGTCCAAGTTACAAGGAACCAGAAAATATACATAAAATAGGTTATGTTTTACTTGTATCTAGAGAAACAGCTATTTTCTAAAAGGCAGAAAAAAAAAAAAACAACCAAGAAGAAAAAAGAACTCATAAAAAATGGAAGAACGTGTATTTTTGCAATGATGTATAAAGAGCATAATGTGTAAAGAAACTTGTAACAAGCACAAAAAACATGTTGAGAGTGAGATTCACATAAATGTCAAAAGATGAAGTAGAAACCTCATATAAAATCCTATACAAAGTCCTTCTGTGACTCACACAACAAGGAAAATCACCTAGGTGTTTCTATAGCTATTGAGAACCAACTAAAATGTGGTAAGGCAGAAAAGGCAGTGTTCTGCACAAGACTAGAGACAAGATATCTAGTTGGGAAATCAGTGTGTGTCTCCAGAAAGATCCACTACTAATACTTGTAAGACAGAGAGAGTATAAAGAAGGCCTGAGACTTTTCCTCCTTCTGTAGCTCTCATTCTCACAACCAAGGACCTCAGCAAATCGGCCCAGTGTTATCATTGTCACACACTCCCCATAACATCAAGAAAATAAAGAACATGCCGGGAGTGGTGGCACACTCCTATAATCCATCACTCAGGAGGTGGTGAGTTCAAGGCCACCCTGAGACTACATAGTGAATTCCAGGTCATCTTGAGCTAGAGCGAGACACTACCTTGAAAAAACAACAACAACAACAACAAAAAATAAAACAAAAATTAAATATATATAACAAAGAACTTTTGGTCATAACTCAGTACTATACATCCTCACTCCATCCCCTTCAGAAAATTCTGGAATATAGTATAAAGCATGGTAACATAGGGTCTAGGTGAGCACATTCCTCAGTTGGCCCCAGGCAGTATTTCTCTAAAAAGTGTGGCCCAGATGGCATCTTGGTTTTCTTGTTGTTGTTGGATTTCTTTTTTCTTTCTCTCTCTCGTTTTCTTTCTTCCTTTTTGCTCCATTAGAACTTGTACAAATAAAAGTTGATGTGGGGGGTTGAACTAATTCAATGACAGTGGGTTAGAGAACAACATTCAGTCTCATATTAATGAGATCTATTCAAAATAAGGTGAGGACAGGCACCATAAGGCAGAAGTATGCTAAATGCCTATAAACATAGCAAATGAGATCAATGAGGGAAGGAACATTCCAAATTTCTTTATTGGAAAATATGGCAAATACCATGGGGATGACTATAACCACTAATAGTGCTATAACTGTGGCTATCACTATTCAATTCCTATGTTCCAGCACTTAACTAAGTACTTTATACATTTTAGGAATATAAACAGAGACCAAAACAGAATACAAGTGATCTGTGTTGGAAAGGAAGATTATGAGAAAGGCTTTTATTTTGAATTTAGTTTTCTGAACTACATTCAACATATACAGAATTAAAACAAGTCTTCATCTAAAGAAAGAATATACTAGTAACTAGTTACAAAAAATAATTTCATTTGAGCATATAACTAGATTTTATTTACTTATTCATCTACCATTTTATTCTAAAAATATATAAAGTTCTTTAGAAATATGCATAATCATAAATCATGTGTAAATAATTCAAATCTAGCATGACATTGACTAATTTTTTCACCAGGGTTTTCCAGGCATGTTTCTTAAATCACGTTTTCTACTGAACAGAAAACAGTGCATAAAGACATGGCAGTTCACCTTCATGTTGATGGGAATGCAATCTAGTACAGCCATTGTGGAAATCAGTGTGGAGGTACTTGAGACAGCTAAAAATAGATTTACAATATAATCCAGCTATAGCACTCCAAGGCATATATTCTAATGACTCTTCTCACTGCCTTAGACATACTTGCACAACCATGTGTATTGCTACTCTATTCATAATAGCTAGGAAAGAGAACCAACCTAGATGTCCCTCCACAGATGAATAAATAATAAAGTTGTGGAACGTCTACACAATGGATTTCTATTCAGCAGTAAAGAAAAATGAAATTATGAAATTTGCAGGGAAATGGATGGATCTGGAAAGGATTATACTAAGTGAGATAATCCAGGCCCAGAAAGCCAAATGTCGAATGTTCTCTCTCATATGTGGATCCTAGCTACAAATGTTTAGACTTGTGTGTAAGCTAGAACCAAAAACTCGGTAGGAGAGGCCAAAAGGCTATAAGGGAGGGAGGAGAGGAAAGGACTTAGGGGGATGGTATTTTACATATGTAAGTAGAATAACAAATTACAGGGAGAGTAATGTCCTAAATTAGGCTAGGGGAAGAGACTGAGTAAGAGAAGGGTGGGGGGAAGGTTATTCAAAATTCAAGATATTCTGAATAAGACATATGAAAGCCTACTTCTTTGGATAATGGCACATCCAGAAGCCATAGATTGCTACTAGAAAATTTTCAGTGCCAGGGATAGGATACCTACCAGTGAATTGTTGGCCAGGGAGGTCCCTGCTGCCTCCAAAACATTACAGGCTTTTGCCAAGGCCCTTGGTTTCCCAGGAGTAACAGATAGTAAAATCCTATTGCTGAAGACTTCACATGCCTGGGCAGTAAGGTCACTGAGAAATTAAGCTGGTACTGTGCTGAAAACATTCTCCCTGTAGACCAGCCAACTATAAGCTGGAAAAAGCTGCACTGCATGCAGACCTTTGGGAGACAGATGTCATCATCAATGAAAACAGTGGACACTGGAAGGCTCAAGTTTGGCCAGATAGGCCAAATGACTGAACGGGTGCAATAGGGCTATGTCTGTTCTGGGGGAAAGCAACTGCTCTCTAATTGGACTGGAGGCCTGCTCTACGGGAGGGAATACATGCCTGGTACTGAAAATTTAATCAAAAGCCCATGGCAGGGGAGGTCATATGCCTTAGGGGTATAAAGCCTGCTCTTGTATAGCTAAATGCATATATTATTCTCACCAAACTGCCCTGAAATCACTACACTTAAAGTTCATATTAATATATTAATGCTACCTCACTTTTGGTTAGAAAGCCTTTCTTTTCAGATGGCGGTGACCACTGGGATGAACCAAAAGGTAACATAGTACTGAGAAGAGGTGACAGAGGAGTGTCCAGCACTGAAACATCTCTATCATACCCTCCAATGCTCAGGGTCCATTGCAGAAGAGATGGTAGAAAGAATGTAGGAGCCAAAGGAAGGGCACCACCACTCTTTACAACACAACTGTCCAGACAAAAATTTGCCTCGATATCCATGACCTTGTAGGGCCTAGCAAAGCCTTTACAAGGTATATGATGGAGAGCAGAGTTGTGAAAGGGAAAATGGGGATGGGGGAAGGGAAATATCATGGGTTTATTGTCTGTAAGTATAGAAATTGTCAAAAAAATTTAATTACCTTACTTTAGTTATTTGGACTTAGTTAACTTCATTAATGAACTGGAGTCTTGCGGGAAGTTGTTTTATTTTTCCTGTTGGTCATCACTGCTGATCTATTTTCTGTCTGTAGCCTACCATAGGCCAGTCACGTTGTCCACAGAAAATCTCTATGATGAACTCCTTTCCAAGCACTTTTCTTGAAGGACATCTTTAGAAAGACAATGACATATCTCACAAGTGACACTGAGATTCAACACCATATGAATTCCTTTTATGTTCAAGATTCTTTGTGTTCAATATCTAGGTCTCACTGCAATGGGAATAATTTATGTTCTACACATCTGGGAATCCAAACATTCATGGAAAGGGACAGATTATTATTCATGGCTCTCTTGTCGCTCTGGTAGCATGGGTCAGGCCAATAATCTCAGTAGCTGAGCAATTAGTCAGTCAGAACAGAAAGGCCTTCTAACACCCTTTAGAAGTGACTTTCCTGGGATCCTATTATTTGGGAGCCATGGAATGATTAGTATTCCCCAGTGAAAAAAATCTCCCAAAGATTTCCTTTACCCTCATATCTGTAGATGGAAGTGTGGCCCAGATGTAGGTAAATATTATGTCTGGATATGGGCTGTCCTGGGTCTCAATCTTATAGAAATTATAAATGTTGTTCTCAAGTGTTGCCCTGGAGACTGTCCATCTGGGATTAAGCATTTGCTTGAGCACTTATATGAGGAAAAACATTTCTCTGCAGTTTGTACCATGAAGATATTCCTCCTTTGTAAAACAGAGGATGAAAGTGCCTACCATATGTTGTGAGAGTTAACTATTTAAACAAACATACACAATTCTTTTATTTTATTTTTTGACCCAAATCATCTCTGCTTTTGTCAGCCCATTTTCAGTCTTGGAAGTATGATCTCTTCAAACCATAGCTCTAGCCTCTTTGCTTTTATGACACTGTTCTGCCTTTAGCGAAGATAGACTCAAATAATAGACACTGGGAAATTGCTTCCCATGTGTCTTCCAACATAGTCTTGCTGCTGTGGACTAATGAGATAGGTTGGATCATTAAGGGAGATTTTATGTGGGTGTATGAGACTAAGTCATACTCAAGAGAGTAGTTTGTTAGAGCACGAGGCTACTCCTGTGTTTTTCACCTTACCATATACCTACTGGCTTTCTGCTTTTCAGAGAGATGAAGCATGTGAGACCTTCACCAGTGCTGTGGCCTTGGACTTCTCAGCCTCCAGAAACTTGAGACAAAATTAGCATTTTTCTTTTATAAATTATCTACTCTCAGGCACTCTGTTATAATAGCAGAAAGTGGATTAAGGTATGATGGAAACCATGATAAAACTGTAATAAGGGATCTGATGAGGTTTCACCTGCCCAGCACAGAGTGAAGTGTCATAGTTGCGTGGAGAGCTCAATTCTGCTCCAGTGTTATCATACATTTGTATAATAAGTGTGTGCAAAGGGATCTACATGCACATGTAGATGTGATTTAAATCAAATGTTTCCATACTATTTCTCTCTAGTGGAAAAACATATTTAAAAACTTACATGTGTGGCAATGACATTCCACAAAAACTGAGTTGTTACATATGTAAGAAGATGACCTAGGGTTGGAGAGATGGCTTAGCAGTTAAAGCATTTGCCTGCAAAGCCAAAGGATCCCGGTTCGATTCCCCAGGACCCACATTCACATAAGGCAGATGCACAAGGGGGGAACCCATGTGTCTTGAGTTCGTTTGCAGTGCCTGGAGGCCCTGGCACACCCATTCTCCCCCTCTCTCTCTCTCTTTGTGTGTGTGTGTATGTGTGTGTGTGTGTGTTTGTGTGTGTGTGTGTGTGTGTGTGTGTGTGTCTGTGTCTCTGCCTCTTTCCCTCTCTCACCCTCTCAAATAAATAAATAAAATTTTAAAAAAGAGATGACATAAGGTGCTAACTCAAAACTGAAGGTTGTAAGTCATTGTACCAAGGCAACAAAACTAGCAGATACAAAGCCGATCACTTTGTAAGTTTTCACCTCCAAGTACTTTCATAATTGTGATCTGTCAGTGAATTGTCAGTGGATTTTTGCTGGGATAAAACTACTTCCAAACCATAAGGCATAGAGCACAAAATAAAATCCAAGCATAATTTGATCCCAAGTACTTCCATTGACACCTCCCTTTTGCTGACCACATTGTGGCATTGGAACTGGGTTGTTTATTACTTTTCGACCTTCCTAAGCTCACTAGCATGCTTTGTGACACTTCTTCCTTTACACTGAAAGCTTCTTCCTAAATCTCTGTGTGATTAGAATATTTTCATCTGGATCCAATAAAATTCTCATCACATGGCACCCACCATGGCCATTTGCTATTTGGTTTCTTGGTTACTGTTCAATTTACAGTTGTCTGAATCATATACATATTTCATTATTAATTAATTGATTGCCTGTTTATCCTCAAGAATGTAAGCCCTATAGATGGGAGAATTTAGTATATTCCATCACACCAGTCATATTACCCAGTGAGGTGTATCACACATAATAGAAATGAGGTAGAAAGTAAGCAGTAAGTTAAATTTTAGGTAATAAAATGTTAAAGAAAAAAACAAATCTTATAAATTAAGAAATTACCTGTTTCATCTTATAACTGTTCAGACAGATTAAGAGAGAATTTTATTTCTAAATATTACATATTTGATTAGTGGTAACTTCTCCATTAAAGTAGTTTTTACAGTACTAATTAAAGGAAAGTAGTTGTATAATTTTATAAATTGTAAAAACTGTCACATAATATTATAGAACTATACAATCTGTTAAAATATATTAATCAGGAGCTGGAGGTATGATTTAGCAGTTAAGGTGTTTGCCTGTAAAGCCAAAGGACCCAGGTTCAATTCCCCAGGACACGCGTTAGCCACATGCACAAGGGGGCACACGTGTCTAGAGTTTGTTTGCAGTGGCTAGAAGTCCTGGCACGCCCATTCTCTCTCTCTCCCTCTTTCTCTGTCAAATAAACAAATGAATGAAATAAAATAAATATATTAATAAGTTTTCTGAAACCACAATAGCCCATTTTAATAAAATTCTATTTTGAATATAGATAATGGCACACACAATTAATGCCTACATATTAGAAACCCTTCTATCATATACTGTTCATGCTTTTTTACCAAATTCCCTCTGCTATACAACTTCTAAAGGCCATTGAAAGTTGTTTTCTCTTTACTATTTTCCCCAAATAATTGAGGAATAAATGTTTATAGTCTGACTTTTTATTGTTGGGTTTTTGAGTTCTTTTAGATTCTAGAGATTAGGCCTCTGTCAGTTGGATAATCAGCAAATATTTTCTTCCATTCTGCTGGCTTTGCTTATTGTATGCTTGTCTGTTAAGAAACTCTTCAGCTTCATGTGATCCCATTGGTTGAGTGACTGTTTAAGATCGTGAGCTACTGGGGCTTTGTTCAGGAAGTCTTTTGCCATTCCTAGATCATGGAAAGTTCTTCCTATATTTTCTTCCAATAGTAGCCGAGTTTCTGGTCTTACATTGAGGTCTTTGATCCATTTGAACTTGAGTGTAGTGCATGGCAAGATGTGTGGATCAAGTTTTAATTTCCTGCATATGGTTATCCAGTTTTTCCAGCACCATTTGTTGAAGATGCCGTCTTTTTTCCAGCCTGTATTGTTAGGGCCTTTGCCAAACATCAAGTAGCTGTAGTTGCTTGATCCAAAGTCCAGGTCCTCAATCCTATTCCATTGGTCTACACTCCAGTTTTTATGCCCGTACCATGCTGTTTTTATTACTATGGCTTTGTAATATAGCTTTAGATCAGGTATGGTGATGCCTCCAGAGGTATTTCTTTTGCTGAGGATATGCTTGGATATCCAAGGTCTTCTGCCTTTCCATATGAAATTTGAGATCATTTTTTCTATTTCTGTGAAGAACAATGTTGTGCACAATATAATCATTTCATATATGTATACATGGTGAAATCATCACCTCCAAATTTTTACCATGTATCAACATAATGCCCTATTGTAATTGTGTGTATTTATTTAACATGCATTGTCTACTTTTAGCAAATTTCACATGCAGAATATAGTATTGTTAACTATAATCACCATGTAATACTCATATTGTAGCTGTACATTTGCACACTTTAACCATCATTTCCCTCTCTCTCGCCCTTAGGCCTTGGAAACTCTCTTTAGCTATCTATTCTGTTTTAATGAGCTAAAACCGTTTAAGAATATACATGTAGTTGATATCATAAGTGTTTAAATTACTTCACTCATTGTAATGTCCTCTGTGTTTATTCTGTTTTCATAATGCAGGATTTTGTTCTTTTTATGGCTGACTATGGCTAGTAGTTTCTTGTATTTCTAGTGAATTTCAAAATAGTTCTTTGAAATATAATTAACTATTATCAAATAACTCTATGACTATTGTCAGTTCCCTTGTAGGTGGTTTTAAAGACATACTATTTGTCTATATGAATGATTCTCTGGAAATCATCATGGCTTTAATGAAAGTTGCCACTGGATATAAAAACTTTTCCTCATTTAATTGAAAGCTCTTTAATTTTTTTATTATTTGTTTATTTGAGTGTGTGAGAGAGAGAGAGGTAGGCACAAGAGAGAGTAAAGAGTATGGGCATGCCAGAACTTCCTACCACTGCAAATGACTTCCAGATGTATGGGCTACTTTGTGGTTATGGGTTCACATGGGTACTGGTGAAGCAAACTTGGGTCCTTAGGATTTGAAGGCAAGTGCCTTAACTGCTGAGTCATGTTGCCAACCCCAAAGCCATTTTTAAAATGTATTTTTTATTTGTTTATGTGAAAGAAGAAAGAGAGAGAGAGAATGAATAAATGGGCACACCAGGGCCTCCAGCAACTGCAAACAAACTCCACTCTGTACAGCCAGCTTTATGTAGGTGCTGGAGAATCAAACCCAGGTTGTCAGGCTTTACAAGCTAAGATCTTTAACCATTGAGAAATCTCCCCAACCCTCAAACCATGTAAATAGAAGTTTTCCTTAGATATATTTTGTTTCCTCTTGTCATCAGAATATTTTCACCTAAATTTTTTTAACTATCATGCAGAGGCCATGAATGGTTGTGGAAAGATCTTTCCAAGGTCATGAACACTGGACAATAGCATGCACCATCTGTGATTAAATGATTAAATAAGAATAGTATTATTTAACCACTGGCTTGAAAACTGATATTTAACTTTCAAATTGAAAATTTTCATACATGTATATAATGTAGTTGGATCATAATCTCCTCCTATTACGTTATTTTGTCGCCTTTCCCCATTTCATCTTCCCTCCAATGAACCTGCTCTTCTTGCCAGCTTCGACTTTAACATGTCTTTTTTCTGTGTTTGCCCTCCTCCATCATTCATGCTAATATGTTGATGAACCCAATTTTCTGCAAACCTTATGCGGATAGTGACAGTTACTATAAGGTCATAAATTCAAGGCTACTTCTCGTCCAGAAGGCACCATTTTAAAGCATACCTTCCCATCCTCTGGCCTTTTACATCCTTGCAGTCATCCTCTTTGGCAATATTTCCTAAGCCTTGGAAGATATGATGAAGACATCTCATTTAGAGCTGAGCACTCAGCCATCACTAATTCTCAGCATTCTGAAAAGTTTTGAGCTTCCCCAGAAGTCACCATCTACCATCTGAAGAAACAAACTGCTCTGATGAAAGATGACAGAAGCACTAACCTTATAGGCATAAACATAAATATTTAAAGGGCAACTCGATGGGCAGAACATATCAATTTTTCCAAACAACAGTATTGTAACCTCTTCCTATAGCCTACCACCTTTCTAGCCATAGGGTTTTGATTAACTTTTCATTATGAGACATGAATTCCCTCGTAGAGAACAGGCCTCAAATCCAATCAAAGAGTAGTCGTTTACCCTGTAACAGTCATGCCACTATTGCTAATAGTACTGGGCCCATCTTTCCTGGCTGGTTGGTTGTGTAGAGTCCATTGTTGGTTTAGGCTATTAATGACTTCTGCCCCAGCAGGCTGTATATATCACTTTCCATCACTATGACTACCAGCCAACACAAAGGAGGCTTCCAGCTCAATTTCAGCTTGAATTTTCAGTAATGTGCAACCAAACAGGTAGCATCTTCAACAACAGGATCTTACCATCTAGTTCTGGTGGGTATCCTAGATCAATTGCAATGGCATGTTTTATTCTGGTGTTCCAGGGGCCTCTTTGATCAACTCAAAAAATTATCCCATGTTGTCATTGGGATTTTCTATAACAATTTATGTCTTCTGTAGGCAGGATTATCCATATCACAGTGTACCTATGTCCAAACTTTTCTTTAAAATAATTTTCTAATGAGCTAACAAAGAAATAGGTTTTCATATGGCTTTTTCATAAAGTTTTTAGATTTGGTTAACTCTCCCCATCCCCTCCTCTTATATTAATTATTTTAAGGAGCCAAGACAGTATGTATAGTGAATAAAGAGAAAGGAGCAAAGAGAGAGAGAGAGAGAGAGAGAGAGAGAGAGAGAGAGAGGAGAGAATTAATGTGTATACTATTATGTACACTTCTCCTCAGGGTATATCTTACATATGAATGAGGCATATAATAATAATTTTACACATTTGATTATAATATTTTCCATCTGACAATACAGATAAAAATGAATACTTGTATATCTCAATTTAAGATTATAAACATTCGTCAAATGTTATTAAATGTTTTTTTTTCTTTTTTTTTAAATTCTTTTGTTTGTTTTTATTTATTTATTTGAGAGTGACAGACAGACAGAGAGAGAGAGAGGCAGGCAGAGAGTGAGAGAGAGAATGGGCGCGCCAGGGCCTCCAGCCAGTGCACATGAACTCCAGACGCGTGCGCCCCCTTGTGCATCTGGCTAACGTGGGTCCTGGGGAATCGAGCCTCGAACCGGGGTCCTTAGGCTTCACAGGCAAGCGCTTAACCGCTAAGCCATCTCTCCAGCCAAATATTTTAAATATTTAAATACTTAAAATTATTTCAAGTACCTAAAATATTCAAATGTCATATTCACTACATACCTACAGGCAACAGACAATTATACCTTAGGATAAAATGAAGGGATTAATGAAGATGTTTCTAGCTAATATATTCATATTATAAATTCTAAATTCTTTGAGAATTTTCAAAAGACATAGCTCCACAAGTTCTGTGCTATTTTAAGATTATGAAGCCCAAGTTGGAACATCTGTTGTAGAATGAATAGCCAAAAAGAATCCCTAAAGACATAGCCTGCTTTTTCAGGCAGCAACTTTTCCTTTTTGCTGAAGGCTTATAATCAGTAAAGATTTACCCTGTCCAGGTGTGGCCTTGACTATTTAAATGCAGCTGCAAAGAAACTAATCTGATGTTTCCCTCTTCCTTTCCCTTCCTAAGTTATACAGCAAATATTGCCTTTTACTCTCTCAAGGGGAATTTGTGGGTATATATTTTAACAGATTTTCATTGTTCTATTGCCTAGCAAACTTGCTATTGTGGCCTGATTAAAAAAATATATGAAGGGAAACCTGAGAACATTTGATGTTTATTATGTGGCCATAACATTAGTGTTAAAGAATTTTTAAATACATTATGCATATAATTTTTACTATTTATCATTAAATCATGCATTTTAGAGAGTGTTAATGTTTAAATTCTAAATTATGCATGAAAAGATGTTTAGTGCATTTAAAGCATTCCAAAAACCATATGGTTTAAAAATACATGAATTTTGAAGTGTAAATTAATGTAAGCTAATTTGATGGAATATCAATTCATTGTGTTCTTTTTTAATATCCCAAAATGCTGGCTTACAAAAGACAAAGCATAAACCTCATGTGTCATCAGCAAACATTTTAAACTATAGTAGCTACTAGGTCCTGGATTATGCATTATGTGCAGAAAAATCCATCTTAAGATTTTCTACAGTGCTTCTCAAATTTATCAATTTAATCAAAATTCCATCTTACTAAATCATAATTCTGGAAGCATGCCTAGAAATATACAAAAATTTTTAAGTACACCAAGTAGATTCTAATACACAGACATTTCAGGAACTATTTAAAAGTAATTTACAATTCCTATGATTTGAGACAAGGGTTCTAGATGTACTTAACTGATAGGAATCAAATACACAGACACAGATACAGACACACACACACACACACACACAAACATACACATACTTTCCCCAGCTTTGTAGGTAGATGTAGAAAAAATATATATATATAACTTCTCCTAATTCTTATACATCTGTTTAATAATTAGCTTTGAACTCCTTACATATGTGGAACCATGAGTTCTATGATTTCAAGTCTTGGAATTAAGAACAAAACCAGTCCCCTCTCACTACCTGGCAGGAGAGGGTAGCATATCACATCAATTATCATTCAAGAAGGTGGTGCATATGTGATTATTCCTCCCCAGATGCCCCACTTGAGAAGTCTTTCCACCTCTCTTGAAAAGGGAAAAAGAGCACATAATGATAGATAGCCTTCTACATGGAAAACCAGCTTCTTCACTTAGTCCCAAATGGTGGAACCTTTTGGAGGTGGAACCTTGCTTTAGTAGGTGTGTCACTGCTGGTGGACTTTGAGGTTTATTAGTCTAGTCCACTGGATGTTCACAACTACCCTGCTTTTTTTCTTTTCTCTCTTTCTCTCTCTGTCTCTCTCTCTCTTTCTCACTGATTTATGAAGATGTAATCCAATTTCCATGATTTCTCAACCATGATGAAACTTTCTCTAAAAAAAAAAATCCTGAAATCAACCCTTTCCTCCTATAAGGAACGTCCAGTCAGATGTTTTATCTAAGCAACAAAACGGTGACTGTAACGCCCTTCAATGGTGACATCTACTGTGTCTTAAAGTAAGTATAAATTTTTCACTTATCACAGGGTGTTATGGTGCAAAATGAGAGAAATGCAGGCCACAGTGCTAAACGTACTCAGATCTATGTCTTACTGACACCAGAACCTATGTTTTGAATCACCATATGAGACACTGAAGTTTTCAGAAGACTTAATGAAAAGATCATCTTTGTCTATTCAGGATGTCAACCCTGGGGTCAGTGAAGGATCTGGGCTACAGAGGGATTGCTGTCAAGAAAACTAGTTGAGACTGTGTTGAAGTATCCAAAGATGGAAATGACAAAGCCCTGAATGAAGGCCATATCCAAATAGAGGTGAGCACTTGTATACATATATTTCTCTAAACTATTGTATAGTAATCAGTGATTAATTTTTTGTGGAAGGGAAGTGAAAAAAACTAAGGTCAAGTACTGGAATCCAGTTTTCAGATTTGATGGCATTAAGCATGATATTGAAACATGAGATTTACAGGAGAGTGGATGAGTTCTGTTTCAGGTATGATTGTGTCTGTACAGCCAACACCTGTCCCAGTCTATTGAGGATGCTATACCAAAATCCCACGGACTGTGTAGCTCATCAATAATAGAAACTCACTCCCTGTACTCATGGTGGCTTAGAAGTATGAAGTCAAGATGCCAGAAGCTTTTCTGTCTGGTGACCGCTCATTTTGTGCTCATAGGCAATGCCAACTTGCTGTGTTCTACTTGGAAGAACAATGGTCTTTCTAGGGGATCTTTAACAAGACACCTCCCTCATAACCTATTAAATTTCCAAGTCCTAATACTATCATCTTTGGGGTAACTAATATGGATTTTGGGGAAACAAAACTCATACCACAATTCAAGACATATGATATGTCTGCTCATGTTATCTGTGGCTGAGCCTATCTGGATTCATTCTTTGGAGCAATTAATGAAAACTCAGCTTTCTTTCCCTTTGTTATTTTGATTCTTTTTCTTCTTGTTCCCCTTATCTTCCTCTACATCTCTCTATCACAACCTTTCCTATTCCTAGGAGAGAGACTCAATACTGACACCGAAGGATAATATGTTCCTGGCAATATTTCTATTCCTAAGTGGTACAAAGAAAATCAAGAACAATAAAAAATATTAAATCCCTGATTATCTCTTAAGGATATTGCACCATAGTGTGAAGAAATATCTTTGAAAAGGTCTAAGACAATTAGCACAATAGGTGGTTGAGATATGTTTCTATTCAATTGTCATAAAATAACAATTACTCCAGTAATTGTTCATGAGCATAGAAGTTCTCTATCCCCTTTGCATTACTTAGTTATAGAGCATTTTACCACCATCATCATAACATGAATACATTTATTTCTCATTTTCTGCTATCATCTTTTGCCAGAAGGATTGAAGTCCCATCAAGCAGACACTATGCTAGGATTCTAGAGGAGTACTTGGATAGTACAGAAGATATTGTCTGAATGAATGAAGAAGAGAATTATTTCTCAGTGTTGCTATGCAAAAAACCTGAAAATTAAATAGATATAGTATACTTGAAACTTCACAGTTGTCTACTTTATTTACATTTCTCTCAATATATTCCTAATAACACATTAAATGTAAGAGCCACTCATGATAGTCTTCATTATCCACAGTAAAGTGGACCAATAAACAGCCAACTTTAGAACAAAAATAAGCTTATAGCATGCAATAATGCCAAAGAAGGAATTCACTGATTAAAATTTCTTTTGGCAAATAAGGATGTAAAACCTAAAGATAATATTCCTGCAACAGGGTAAAAGGTCAGGGGAAGAGGTGAGGTGGTGGTTAGTTCATGAACAAGATGCCTTGGAGATATAGGAAAGAGTTTTCTAACTAAGGCACAGAAATTTTAGGAGGCATGAAGCTACATAGACAGAAAAATGTAGGTTGACATTGGGAAACTGGGAAACAATTAGGAATCAACCATTTGTCAATAATGAGAAAATGGAACAGGTATATGGCAAAAATGCTGAGCAAGGCTGGCAAGATGGCACAGTGATTAAGGCACTTGTTTGCAAAGACTAACAACCAAAGTTCATTTTCCCAGTACTCACATAAAGCCAGATGCACAAACAGGCACATATGTCTAGTTTGTTTACAGCAGCTGGAGGCACTAGCATGCCCATTCTCTCTGTCTATCTTCTCTCTATCCCTCTTTGCTTGCAAATAAATAAATAAATAAAATATATTTTAAAATTCTGAGTAAACACAACCAAAAGATAATTACTATTGGCCATTAATTATAGAGTTCCCTGTATCTAGATATAATATAACTTCTGACCACTTTGGAGGTTAAAATTCTGCATTAATAAATATTTAAAATAATGTGAACCTAAGAAATAGAGAGATGCAATTATCATTAACCTTCACTATTAATTTGTATTTATAAGCAAATGTCAATATTAAATCCTATAGAGTAACATGAAATGTTTAATTTCTTACAAGGAAATCAACTTACTCACCACTGTAATAGTTTCTAATCAGTGAACATAGAATGGCTATTTAAGTAACCTCCACAGACATGAACAGAAAAAAGAAAAAATACATGACAAGGCATTTTCCCATGTGGCCATGGAAATTTACATTCACGTTCAGGATAAACATAGATTATCTAGGAAAAAAAATAGTTCATCGTTGAGTATTGCAAGGTTTTTTTTTTTTTCTAGAACATCTCCAAAAATATACCAATCTCTATCTACTTATACAATTTTCTAGTCCAAGAAACTGACAAATAAGGAAATCTAATGAAAGGATTAAAAAAGCATATAAAGACATTATTCACTTTGATTTCAAACTTACTGTGTCAAGGAAAGTAATGTAAAGTAAGCCTTAATATTGTGGAATTGGATATAAATTAAAATGATGGCATTGTTTTATCTAATATTTTGTTTATTTATTTGAGAGAGAGAAGAAAGTAGAGAGATAGATAGAGACAGAGAGAGAGAGAGAGAGAATGGGCATGCCAGGGCTTCTATCTACTGCAAACAAACTCCAGATGCATGCACCACGTTGTGTATCTGGCTTTACATGGGTCCTGGTGAATCAAACCTGGGTTCTTAGGCTTTGCAGACAAGTGGCTTAACCACTGAGCAATCTGCAGTCATATTTTCTTTATAAAGTGGTCATTTCTCTTTTTCTTAAAAAAAAAAAAAACAAGCTATCTTGTATCCTAGGCTAACCCAAACTCAATCTTGAACTTCTGGCCCTCCCATCCTGCACATAACTATAACTTAAATTTAGATTGCAATGTAGGAGTTTGTGATCTGTTAAGTAGTTGGATACTAAATTATTAAATTCCAGTTATTAGGATTATGATCTACCTTTAACTGAGTAATATTTTAGAATTCTTAATAATTTAAGTATTTCAGATAATGTTCATCATCCCTAGTCATCAGGGAAATGCAAATTAAAACAAATATGAGATTCCACCTTACCCCAGTAAGGATAGCAAACATCAAATATCAAACGAAAATCAATGCTGGTGAGGATGTGGAGAAATAGGAACCCTCATCCACTGTTGGTGGGAATGTAAGATGGTACAACCACTTTGGAAAGCAATATGGGGACTCCTAAAAAAGCTGACTATGAGTTACCAACAGACCCAGTTATTCCCTTACTGGGCATGTATCCTAAAACCTTTAAACCTCAGTCCAGAGAAGTTTGCTCAACCATGTTTATAGTGGCTCAATTCGTAATATCTAAGAGCTGCAATCAACCCAGATGTCCATCACTAGAAGAATGGATAACTAAGATGTGGTATTCTTAGTGGAATTCTACACAGCAGCAATAAAAAAAAAATGACACAATGAAATTTGAAGAAAAATGGGTGAACCTGGAACAGATCATTGAACTTACCCAATCACAGAAAGATAATCACCACATAGTCTCACTCATCTACAGCACCTAACCTGAATCTACCCAGTCTCACTCATCTACAGCACCTAACCTGAATCTACCCAAGACACATACCGAGCAAGCATCTCAAGGACTAGACAATAGAGTGGGTGAGGAGGGAGGGGAGGGCTATGGCTGGGGTGGGGGACACAAATCTAGACCCAGACAGCAATCGTACCATAAAATTCTACATCCTAAAAGGGAGACCAAATGGTTGAGCCTTCACCAGGCCCTTAGAGGGAACACCTAAGCCATAAGGCACAGAAGAGGTATGATGAAGACTGACCTTAATCTTCTACAACTTCTGTTTCTATCTCTCTGTGTCTCTCTCTCTTCTCTCTAACTCTTTTATATTAGTTATCTTTTTCTTCCTTCTCTTAGTAGGCATTGACCTGGAACTCCCAGTACCAGCATGTGCCTATCATCCACAATGAGCTTTTGATTAGAGAGACCTACAAGATTTCCTAAAAGAAAGAAAGATTTCTGTCAGAGTACTTGATGACCCACCGAAGGTTAGTGGTAAGACCCTACTGCTGAAGACACCATATGTGGTTGACATGTAACATGGAGTAACATGACTGGAAGCTAGAAGAGAGTCAGTTCCTAGACAGTCAGCATGTCTAGTGCCAGAAGGTGCTACATGGGTGACTGGGGGAAAATAACCAATATCTGTCCAAGCAACTCATGGTCTAACTTACTTAGCAGCAAATAACCTATTGTGATGCCCACACAAGTGCAATAGTGGTGCACAGCCATGGTGGGAAATCAACTGCTCTTGATTTGGCTAACTGATCCGCTCAGTGGAATGTGACCCATAGCTGGCGCTGGGAAACAAGTCAGAACTATATCCAAACATGAACCCTCTCTCCATTATCAAGCTACCACCAATTGTGGGCTACAAGGAGGCCTATGCCTATTAAATTCTCTATAAAAAAAAATTAGGGTTATCCCATTTGTCTGGTGCTAAACTTTACTCTCCATTGAAGAATCTGCTTCTCTTTTTCAGATAGACACAGATCCTAAGGAGAGAACCACCTCATCATATCTCAAAAGGGCCCCAGCTGAAACTAAGAATAATTGGCAAAACAAGCAAGGGTGCTGTTTTCTTGGAGAACTGGGTATCAGCACAAGGGTGAAGAAGATTGACACAGAGAACAATCAACTCCTACCAAATCTGATATCCAGAGACACAGAGGTTCCCAATGAACCCAACATGGCTCAGGGAAATTTTGTGGAAAAGAGGGCAGAAAGAATGTCAGAGCCATACCTTGGGTCATGGTACACAGAGGCATTTCTCCTACCCGTAACTGGGCTAACTCCACAATGCATGACCCATATACCTCAACAAGGAGGGGCCCAGGGGAAGGGGTAGGACAAGGATGAGCCTAACAATGGTACCAGCTTGACTATATTCACTGAGTACAAAACTAATTAATAAAAAATAAATTAATTAAATATTTTAAAAAATAAAAATTTTAAAAATATAAATATAACAGCTTTTTTCGTTCATTTACTCTATGTGTTTTTCCCTAATAGTTTCTTTTATACTTTATAAAAGTTCATCCACAAAAATAAAGGGCTCTAATCACATTAGGGGAAAAATAATTTAATATCCACCAGTGGCCACCCTTTTCCCCAAATAATTGTTACAGTTAGTATTTAGCTTTTTTCCAGTGCTGAGCCCTTTATAGTTTCTGCTTCATGGAGGAATGTTAAAGCAGATTTCAGGGTTTCAAAGGCTAAAAACATTGCCCAAATAATCACTTAATTTTAAATGCTGGGATGACAAGAATGCACCACTTTATGCCATGCTAGTGATCTATTCCAAGGCTTTCTGCATGCCAGGCAAGCACTCTACCAACTGAGCTAACATCCTCAGCTCCAGTTTCTCAGTTCTCGATTCTGTCTTGCTTTGCATCCCATCGTCCCTTCCCTTTCTTCTGATCATATGATCCTAAAAGACTCTCTGGAAGGCAATTTATGGAATCTTCAAATTATATACATATATTTTTTCATTTTTATTTTTTTATTTTTTTTTTACAGTCAGTTTGGTACCATTATTAGACTCATCCATGACCTACCCCCTCCCCTTGGCCCCTCCTTGTTGAGGTATATGGGTCATGCATTGTGGAGTTAGCCCACAGTTATGGGTAAGAGAAATGTCTCTGCATATCTTGACCCATCATGTGGCTCTGACATTCTTTCCACCCCCTCTTCCACAAAATTTCCCTGAGCCATGTTGGGTCTGCTTCAGTGATGAGGTGTTGGGGGGCTCTGAGGCTCTGGCTCTCTGATTTGGTAGGAGTTGATTTTTCTCTGTGCTGATCTCCTTCCCCCTTGTGCTGGTATCTGGTTCATCAGGAAAACAGTGCCCTTGCTTGTTTCTCCAATTTTTCTTAGTTTCAGCCGGGGCCCTTTTGAGGCTCTCTCCTTAGGATCTCCATCTATCTGAAAAAGAGAAGCAGATTCTCCAACGGAGAGTAAGTTAGCACCAGGACAAATGAGATAACCCTTTTTTTTTTTTTTAAATAGAGAATTTAATAGGTGTAGGCCCTCTTGTAGCCCACAATTGATGGTAGCTTGATATTGGAGAGTGGGTTTATGTTTGGATATGGTTCTGACTTGTTTCCCAGCTCCAGCTATGGGTCTCATACCAGTGAGGGGATCAGTTAGCCGAATTGAGAGCAGTTGGTTCCCCACCATGGCTGTGTGCCACCACTGCACTTGTGTGGGCATCACAACAAGTTATTTGCTGCTAAGTAGGTTAGACCATGCGTTGCTTCAGCAGATATTGGTCATTTTCCCCCAGTTGCCCATGTAGCACCTTCTGGCACTAGACGCGCTGACTGTCTGAGGACTGACTCTCTTCCAACTTCCAGCCATGCCATTCTAATTTGCATGTCAACCACATAAGGTGTCTTCAGCAGTAGGGTCCTTATCACTAGCCTTTGGTGGGTCATCAAGTACTCTGACAGAAATCTGTCTGTCTTTTAGGAAACCTTGTAGGTCTCTCTGATCAAAAGCTCATTGTGGATGATAGCCCCATGCTGGTTCTGGGAGTTACATGTCAGTGCCCACTAAGAAAATGAGGAAAAAGATAACTAATATACAAGAGTTTGAGATAAAAGAGAGAGAGAGAGGGAGAGGGGAAGTGAGGGAGGGAAGATGTAGAAGATTAAGGTTAGTCTTGATCATACCCTCTCCAGTGTCTTGTGGTTCAGGTGTTCTCTGTAAGGGCCTGGTGAAGGATTATAGATCTTCAAGAACATTGAAAGGAAAAATAAAGTTAGATTGAAGCTTGAAGTCTAAAATTATTATGTATGGATACTTCAGTTTAAAACTTCTGTTATCCAGGTGTTAAAAACCACAACTTATGGGTTAGAGAGATGGCTTCGCAGCTAAGGCATTTGCCTGCAAAGCCAAAGGACCTCAGTTAGATTCCCCAGGACCCACATAAGCCAGATGCACAAGGTGGCGCATGCATCTGGAGTTCATTTGCAGTGTCTGGAGGCCCATTCTCTTTCTTTCTCTCTCTCTCTTTTTCTCTCTTTCTCTGCCTCTTTCCCTCTCTCACTCTCTCAAATAAATAAATAAATAAAAACACAACTTAAAGCCATCCCTTCCTGACAAGGAAGAAACTATTTCCAATTAAAGATGACCTTTTCTATAAAAAATGGTGGCTTATTTTTATGAACAGAATAATTGTAAGAAAAGCCTGTAACAGATAGATGTATGATAATGTGTCAAGTTTAATCAAAACTACAACTTAAAGACTGATATCTCTGATAACATTGAAGAATTAGCCCACCGAAAACAACTCCTTCAAGTTTAAATATAAGGCAATGCCTTATACTGAATCCAGTCAAGAGTCATGGGTATGAGCACAGATTAAGTTAACGAAGATAAAGCCTTGGATCCTGTTTATCTGTTTTTACCTAAAATGTCTGCCCTGCTCTGACATTCTGAGTTCCCATGGGCTGATCCTTCAGGCAGAAGTGAACTGAAGTAAACTCACTGATGTCAGAGGTGAGCCAGGCTGATATCACCGGGCGTGACAAAAGAGACCTCAATTGGTAAAACTTTAAATGTCATCCTTTTATGAAGTGTATGTGGATACCAAAATATTTTCATAGTGCTTTTTTTAATTTCCTAGAAAAAATTTAGAGAAAAATACAAGATATATTCAAACAAGGTAGATTAAAAATCAGCCAAGGAATAGAAATAACTGGAGGAAAAATGTGCCATTTTTTTATTTGATTTTCTTAACACATCTTTTGTATGGGGAAGTATGTTAGGAGCCAAAATTATGCACCAGATACATTAAAGATAAATGTATATAAACACACAGATGTGGTTGCTTATTAAGCATAGTAAGGAATACATAGACATACTATTCTTATGACTAGAGCAAAAAAAGGCATTGTGTGTTTTGCTTTCAACCCTATTTGGTCAAAGCAAGAAAAGGAAAGTATGCCTTAATATTGTGACTGGACAAAAATTAAAATGATGACTTTTTTCTTTGTACATTGATAAATGATTTTATAAGAATACTTATTTAGGGAAGACATAGGACACTGCAGAGTCATAAGTCACTGAGTCAAAGCTAAGCTACAGAAAACAGCTATAGGGACTAGCATTTGCAAACTAACAAAAAAATAAAGAAATGTATTTGGAAAAGTGCATTATCTAGGAGTGATAGCACAGGGAAGATGTGGAAATCAGAAAAAAGGAAGCTGCAGAGGTAGGAAGTAACAAATTCCAATAACTCTTGTTTATCAAGTTATTTCTATTTTACTCTGAACTTGATGAACTTCATAAAATTCCTGAGAGTTGATGTCACACATAATATCTCCTTTCAGAAGGTGGAATTTCACATTCGTATTGAAAAATGCCATTATCCATATTATTATAACAATATTATGAAAATGTCATAGAATGTATTGCATTTTAGATTGCAACATTTGAATGCAGGACAACTCAGCTTCTTTGACAATTTAAATTCCAATTATCTCCGTCCACTGCTCAACTGCTTGCTTCCTACAGACAGTCTCTTCACTAATTCTAAAGGTTTGTTAGTTTACATGAGTCCCAGTGATTCTATAGTGTCTGATTCTTACTGGACTAGGTAACAGACATGTGTGACCACACCCAGCAGTTTATGTGAGTGAAAGCCATCAAAGTCTGGGGATCAAACTCATGAGTATCAGGCCTCTCAGGCCTTCCTTGCACAGGACATATTCTTTACTGCTGAACCACCTGTCCAGCTTTTTTTTTTTTTTTTTTGGTTTGTTGTTTGTTGATATAGAGTCTCACTATGAAGCCCTATGTGGCCTGGAACTCACTGTATTGACTAGAGTGATCTCAAAGTCGCAGTGATTCTTCTGCTTCTACCTACAAGATGCTAGGATTACAGGTATGTATCACAATGGCTAGTCACTGTAACCCTGAATTTGAGAAATACAAAATTTCTTTTTTTTTTTTAGTCATAATAAATTAACTATAGATTTATTCGACCACATGGATATGCTACAGCACATAAGTCAGACATAATATTGTGTAATAGAGGTGACTCTATTAAGATGCATTATAGATGAGCAATTGCTTTGGTCTGGGAAACAGGTAAGTCTATGTGGTGATGGCTAAAGAAAGGGACTTCTTTTCACAGTGGAACAACTATTTTAAGACTTGTGGTGATGATTACATAACTCTGAATATAAAAAAATGACATAAAAGCCTGGTGTGCTGGCGCACACCTTTAATCCCAGCACTCGGGAGGCAGACATAGGAGGATTGCTGTGAGTTCGAGGCCACTCTGAGAATACACAGTTAATTCCAGGTCAGCCTGGGCTAGAGTGAGACCCTACCACAAAAAAACAAAACAAAACAAAACAAAACAAAAAAAAAAAAAAAAAAAAAAAAAACAAAAAAAAAAAACAATCAAATGGTAAGCTAATCGTGTAAATTCTATGTTAATAAAGCTAGCACTCACAATAAAAAACTGAGAAGCTGGCTTTTAAGTTCTTTACATTGCTTCTGAGTAATTGCTTCAGAATTGTCAGAACATGAAACAAATTTTTACACATTTTAATAGTGTTTGTTTTAATGATAATAATTAGCTGCTTTGGTAACAGATTCTTCTGTTTAGGGAGCTCATTAAAATTCTGTTTCAAGGCTGTCATAACCTAGTCTGTATTATGCAGAATATCTCTAACATTTGTGTCTTGTTTAGTTTCTTTTAATTTCCTTTGTGTTTGCAGCTTTTCTTGTGTTTAGTGTTTTTTTTTTTCTTTTTTTCTTTATTAGTTAGTTTTGTATTCAGCAAATACAGTCAGTTTGGTACCATTATTAGGCTCATCCATGACCTACCCCCTCCCCTTGTCCCCTCCTTGCTGAGGTATATGGGTCATGCATTGTGGAGTTAGCCCACAGTTATGGGTAAGATAAATGTCTCTGCATATCATGACCCAACATGTGGCTCTGACATTCTTTCCGCCCCCTCTTCCGCAAAATTTCCCTGAGCCATGTTGGGTTCATTTTTGGTCTGCTTCAGTGATGAAGTGTTGGGGGCCTCTGAGGCTCTGGCTCTCTGATTTGGTAGGAGTTGATTTCTCTCTGTGTTGATCTCCTTCCCCCTTGTGCTGGTATCCGGTTCATCAGGAAAAAAAGCACCCTTGCTTGTTTTGCCAATGTTTCTTAGTTTCAGCCGGGGCCCTTTTCAGGTATGATGGGGTGGCTCTCTCCTTAGGATCTACATCTATCTGAAAAAGAGAAGCAGATTCTCCAATGGAGAGTAAGTTAGCCCCAGGACAAATGAGATAACCCTTACTTTTTTTTTATAGAGAATTTAATAGGTGTAGGCCCTCTTGTAGCCCATGATTGATGGTAGCTTGATATTGGCAAGTGGGCTTATGTTTGGATATGGTTCTGACTTGTTTCCCAGCTCCAGGAAATCAGTTAGCCAAATTAAGAGCAGTTGGTTCCCCACCATGGCTGTGTGCCACTATTGCCCTTGTGTGGGCATCACAACAGGTTATTTGCTGCTAAGTAGGTTAGACCATGCGTTGCTTCAGCAGATATTGGTCATTTTCCCCCAGTCACCCATGTAGCACCTTCTGGCACTAGACACGCTGACTGTCTGGGGACTGACTCTCTCCCAACTTCCAGCCATGCCATTCTATTTTGCATGTCAACCACATAAGGTGTCTTCAGCAGTAGGGTCTTACCACTAACCTTTGGTGGGCAATCAAGTACTCTGACAGATAGCCCCATGCTGGTACTGGGAGTTACAGGTCAGTGCCCACTAAGAAAATGAGGAAAAAGGTAACTAATATACAAGAGTTAGAGAAAAAAGGGGGGGGGGAGGGAGAGGAAGAAGGAGGGAGGGAAGATGTAGAAAATTAAGGTTAGTCGTGATCCTACCCTCTCCAGTGTCTTGTGGTAATACCTGAAAAGAAAATATTTTCACAAAACAAAAACTTTGTGGCTTATTTTAAGCTTTCTGTGCCATCTCATCTCTAATTGAAAAGCAATAAAAAGAAACTGCATATGAAAATTATGTCACGAGAGAAATCAAGAATCTTTAAGACGTAAATGAAAACTAGAGCCACATTCTAGAGCAGTTAAGTAAGACTATGTTACTGGTTTTGGTTTGTTTGCTGGTATAAAAGAAAACAACATTGTTAGCCAGAATTAAAATTATATTTCACAAATTTCAGAGGTTGAGTAGAGAGAGATTGGATGTTGTTTAACAGACTAATTGAAAAAAATCCAAATACATGAAACTTGGCAATGCAAAGATGCAAAGTGGTGAACATGGCTCTAATCAGGAAAAGTTCTGATTAGAAAGAAAAGTAAGATAAGGGTGGAAGAAGAGAGAAAAATAATGTTTAATACAAGCAACTTATGAGTAAGTTAAAAATTGTTTTGGCTTGATTCCACTTTTAAAAAAATCAAGTCCTGGGTTGAATGTGTAATCAGTTTGCTGAAGGCTTTCAAGTAACCAGGGTAACTAGCACAAAATAATTCCATTTTTCTCAGTAAATGCCTTTCAACTATGCTGTGCCATTCTACTTAATGATATTAAGGCTAAATTCTTTTCCTTTCTTGTTATATGTTAGCTCTTACTCCTTTCTCAGCTCATTTTTAAGACTCACTTATTTCCTCACAAATTGACTCACAACTTTGGTTCCTTGGTTTTGAACTTGTATCCTTTCATTCCATACCCTCATCTTGAAAAGTACAGAGTTTCAATGGGTGCACAGCTTTATTGGCACAGAGACAATTCTTCTGTCTTTCATCATTTCTTTCCTATGAATTGCTTTCCCTGCTATTGAGAAAAGAGATAGAGGTGACAAAGAAGATTTCATGTTACCATTCTCATACTGGCAGATGTGTTTCCTCACTCACTCTGGTTCATTCTACCTTTGGTTAATAGTT
Organism: Dipus sagitta; assembly: GCA_036346955.1. Classification (NCBI taxonomy): domain Eukaryota; kingdom Metazoa; phylum Chordata; class Mammalia; order Rodentia; family Dipodidae; genus Dipus; species Dipus sagitta. The sequence continues at coordinate 52,000,534 of CM070774.1, forward strand.
GGAGGCATATGTGATGGTCTTCACATGGGCGGTACATTGTACCGCCCTCCTTTCAGCTGAGGTAGGACCACCATGAACAGTTGGAGAAAGATGCACACTGTGTAGAAGAGTGTCCAGGTAAGGTGGAAGCTAACATTAAGTCCAACCATTTCCCACGGCTGTGTCTACCCACACTAGTGCCTTTGTCTCACTTTCATAAAGGCCGTAAGCTGAAGACTCATTCAGGGAATGCTTGGGTCTGCTTCTTACACACTCTGATACTTTTGCCAAGTAAGATGTGCTATGAAGTGGCCACACACTGAACCTTTATATGATACTGGTATATGTTTCCACAATATCAAAACTCTTTCAGGCCCTTCAAGTAGCAAGCACAATAGTTCAATAGTCTTTCCAAAACTTTATGTTCTTCTCATTATGAATGTTCTAGATACTGTTCAACCAACGTCAGTAAACATACATCAAATTTTCTTTTCTTTCCATTCATAAAGGAAGACCATGAGAAGAAAACACCTCATATACCTGGGATGTAAAAATTATCTCCCCATACCAAAACAAAATATCTCCTCAGGGATCCCTTGCTGCATACTGTTATTGTTGAGTAACATCAGAGTTGCATGACTTACTTTCTTGTTTCTGGGACAAAATACCAGACCAGAAGCAGCAGATGGAAAGTAAATGGCTTTATTTGGCTTACAATTCCAGAGGGAAGTGTCCATTATGGTATGCAAGGCATGGCAGACTGGAGTGCAGAAACCAGTGTCAGACATTCATATCAGTAGGAACGAAGAAAGAGAACATCAAGTAGACCTAAAATTTAATACACTGGGCATACCTGCAGTGATAAAATTTCTCCAGCCATACCCTCCCACCTAAAGGTTCCAGAAGTTTTCTAAATAGCACCACCATCTGGCAAGAAAGTGTTCAAGCACATGAGCTTGGGAGTGGAACATTTTACATTCAAATCACTGCAAGGCTTTCCTATATATTTGCAGCTTATCTTACTTCCAAACCAAGTATGAGATGCTAGTGTCATTATTGTAAGACTCAGATCTTTAGAATTTTCATTATGTGGTATGATTCTTTAAGAAGCACCTATACACCTTAATAATTGGAAATAAATTTAAGCTACAATACTATTGAATGCACAAAGCCAATGACCTCTACCTTTCTTACTGTGATGGAGAAGCTGGTGAGATATTGTTGAGGGTTTGGCATATCCAGTGAGTAGAGCAGGGAGGAAGTGTTCTCTCCCTGCAGGCTGGTGACTACTTTCTTTAGGATAAGAGGCATCTTCTATTAGTACGTTTGGGACTTAGCCAATACAAAAGTAGTAGTAATAATTCTGCCTGGCATCCTATGCTTGCCTTAACTACTATGATACTTTGCAATTGCTATATTATTCATTTCTACCCTTTTTAGTTGGTCTAAGAACAAATTTGTTCTTTTTTTTTTAAAGTAAGACTTTACAGCTTTGACAGAAAAAAAAAAAAAAAAGTTCCACAACACATGTAGACTAATGTACAAGTTTGAAAACAAGAATGATTTCCTATGTTGCAAAACCTTTTCCTCTATTGGTTCAATACAACACTTCCTGAAGAATTTGTTTCTACATCTACCAAGTGGACAACTATCTTTTCCACTATGGCGTCTGGTAGGAAGTGAGTGGAAATATTTTTTTTTATTTATTTTATTTTATTTTTTTACACTCAGTTTGGTACCATTATTAGGCTCATCCATGACCTACCCCCTCCCCTTGTCCCCTCCTTGTTGAGGTATATGGGTCATGCATTGTGGAGTTAGCCCACAGTTATGGGTAAGATAAATGTCTCTGCATATCATGACCCAACATGTGGCTCTGACATTCTTTCCACCCACTCTTCCACAAAATTTCCCTGAGCCATGTTGGGTCTGCTTCAGTGATGAGGTGTTGGGGGGCTCTGAGGCTCTGGCTCTCTGATTTGGTAGGAGTTGATTTTTCTCTGTGCTGATCTCCTTCCCCCTTGTGCTGGTATCTGGTTCATCAGGAAAACAGTGCCCTTGCTTGTTTCTCCAATTTTTCTTAGTTTCAGCCGGGGCCCTTTTGAGGCTCTCTCCTTAGGATCTCCATCTATCTGAAAAAGAGAAGCAGATTCTCCAACGGAGAGTAAGTTAGCACCAGGACAAATGAGATAACCCTTTTTTTTTTTTAAATAGAGAATTTAATAGGTGTAGGCCCTCTTGTAGCCCACAATTGATGGTAGCTTGATATTGGAGAGTGGGTTTATGTTTGGATATGGTTCTGACTTGTTTCCCAGCTCCAGCTATGGGTCTCATACCAGTGAGGGGATCAGTTAGCCGAATTGAGAGCAGTTGGTTCCCCACCATGGCTGTGTGCCACCACTGCACTTGTGTGGACATCACAACAAGTTATTTGCTGCTAAGTAGGTTAGACCATGCGTTGCTTCGACAGATATTGGTCATATTCCCCAGTCACCCATGTAGCACCTTGTGGCACTAGACGCGCTGACTGTCTGGGGACTGACTCTCTTCCAACTTCCAGCCATGCCATTCTAATTTGCATGTCAATCACATAAGGTGTCTTCAGCAGTAGGGTCTTATCACTAGCCTTTGGTGGGTCACCAAGTACTCTGACAGAAATCTGTCTGTCTGTTAGGAAACCTTGTAGGTCTCTCTGATCAAAAGCTCATTGTGGATGATAGCCCCATGCTGGATCTGGGAGTTACATGTCAGTGCCCACTAAGAAAATGAGGAAAAAGATAACTAATATACAAGAGTTAGAGATAAAAGAGAGAGAGAGAGGGAGAAGGGAAGTGAGGGAGGGAAGATGTAGAAGATTAAGGTTAGACTTGATCATACCCTCTCCAGTGTCTTGTGGTTCAGGTGTTCTCTGTAAGGGCCTGGTGAAAGATCAGCCATTTTGTCTGTCTTTTTGTCAGTAGAAAATTATGGTACCATTGCCATTTGGGTCTAATTTGTGTTTCCCACCCCTTTGATGCTCTCCCCTCCCTCCCTTTCCATCCTAGTGGCTAGTCTAGGAGGTGCTTGCTGGGTATGAACTTTCTAAAGTGGAGGAGTGATCACTTGCAACTGTTCAAGAAAAATAAGCATGCTCATGTTATCACAAAGAAAGTGTATGGGGGACTGCTAGTCCACACTCAAAATTGGAAACCAGACTAAGAGGAAAAAATGAAAGATGAGTGTTTCTGATAAATGATAGAATAAAACATGAACGGAAAAATGCTAGAGATTAAAGTGAGAATAATAAAGCCATTGGGAATTGATGAGAAAGATTCTGTGTTGCAAATAAATAGTGCCAGGGACATCTTACATGTCATCTTAAAGATTTTAAAGAAAGATCTGGGTGTGGTGGCACATGCCTTTAATCTCAGCACTAGGGAGGCAGAGGTAGGAGGGTCACCATGAGTTCAAGTCCACCCTGAGATTACATAGTGATTTTCAGTTCAGCCTGGGCTAGAGTACGAAGCCAAAAAGAAAAAGAAAAAAAAAAGAAAAGAAAAGATTTGAAGGAAAAAGCAATATTGAAAGTTAAAAACAGAATATTTTCACAGTATTTCTCACATTTATTTCCTTCAGAAACTAAAATTATTATGAGATCTTCAACAAAGACTAAAACGATGTAACATTACTCAAATTATCAAGCAAAAATGAAAGTGGGGCTAGAGAGATAACTTAGCAGATAAAGCACTTGCCTGCAAAGCCATACGACCAGGGTTCAGTTCCCTAGTACCCATGTAAAATCATAAGTACAAAGTCAGTAGCCACGTAAATCCAGATGCACAAAATGGCACATGCATCTGGAATTCATTTGCAACATCTAGAAGCCATGAAGTGCCTATCCTTCCCCCCTCTCTCTTTCCATGGAAATAAGTAAACAAAAATTTTAAAAAGGAAAATGAAAGTACATTGAGGAATGAATTCTCACTCACCCTGAATCTGTAGCCTTGATCATTAAATGTGCTGACCTCCGAGAATATATTGGGTCTTCTAAACCATAATACCTGGGTCATTGCCTGGGAATAGGATACTAAAATGGAGCAAGTCCAGTGATACTTTGAAGGTCATGGAACCAAGGGCTAGTGGGGTGTTCAACACTTACATTGTGACATGATGTTCTCATCTACAAACGTGTTGAGTGACATTCATAGCAATTCTGGTGTGCATGTGGACCACAAACTGCAGGTTGGACACAGCTGGCTCAGAATTCTTGAATAGGGTATGTACCCTATATAGGAGAAGTCAGGGAGAGTGTACAGATTCAACTATCTGCCATGAACAATGTTCCTTTGCCTTTCTTTGCCATTCCTCAGCTTAATGTCAATACTTTTAATGTGTAAAATTTATCATGGGACTCTGGAAGAGAAAATGGTCTGAAGGGAAAGGGAGAAATGCGTTGAGTAAACTGTCTGGTGTAGTAGAAAGATAAGATTCTGGGCATGAAGTACACCAACAGCATTTAGATCTATCATGTTCTTTCCTGGTTTGTGCGTGTGCGCACACACACACACACACACACACACACACACACACAAAACTTGCAAAGTATACTCCAACTTTGAAAAAAACATAGCTCTGTGCTAAGCATCCCAAAGTTCTAGTTTGAATTTTCTTTGAATGCCATGAAATAACTCAATGTCCTTTTAATAAGACCCTAAGACCCTTCCAGTTTTGGATAAGACACCTAGGCTTTGGATACTATAGCTACCAAATTTGTTTTCTATTGATTATGACCACATTTATATAATCTCTAAATGTTTTCTTAATAAGTTTTGTTCAAGTAATACCTTGTACCTACGAGTTTAACTCTTACTTATAAATCCCAATAAATATGCTATTTGACCTTGACTCTGGGTAAAGAGAGAGATGAATGAATAAGCTCAGGATAGCTCTTCTCCTAACAAGCCCACACAACTAAAGTACAGCAAGTTAGTACTGTACGAAGGGTGCTTTCAAAGCTTATGAAAGAACAACCAAATAAACATGAGCTAGAAAAACATAATGCTTAACATTCTAGATTTCCTGGACATCTTTTTGTAATTAGCACTGTTACCTGCACAGATCTCTTCTAAAGAGAAGTTAAATATTAGGGACTTTGTAAAGAGTACAGTAAAAAGACTTTGAAGATAGCAGGACTATAAGCACTCCTTAAACTTTTACAGCTATCTAGTCAGTATGTCTGTGGTACAATTATGTGTATATAAACCACTTAAATAGAAAAGAACTGCTTATTTTGGATGTAGGTGGAAAGTCTGATTTGATAGCATTGACAGAGGAGCCTATGCCGTTTTTGTTCTTCAAACACAGATTGATCTATTTTTCATCTTTTCCTTTTAATATCCTCTTTAAATGGCAACAGAAATAGTCACACAAGAGGAGTTCTTCTGTGTCAATCTTGGAAGCTCTCAATAAATTATAGACTATCCATCCAAATGTCATCAGCAGCTATCTATCATATCTTGTGAATTTAACTTTCTGCTACCCTGTGCCTAAAGAATTTGCATTTGAAACATTAATTTCTTAGAAAACAGAAAAGTAACTATTATTAAGATGAAAATATAAGTTTTTATTATTAATAATAAATTTTGTATGGATACATCATGTGTTAGTACCACCTTTTCCCTCCTCTCTGCCACCATTCTCCAGGGGGCCCTCCTGAGTGGGGTTTCTAGTTTTCCCCATGTGGTTGTAGGTTATGTGCTATGGGAACAGGAGTCAGTTACTGTGGAGAGGCAATGCTTCTGGGCATGACATCCCAACCTGGGGCTCTTAACATCTTTCTGCACCCTCTTCCACAAAATTCCCTGAGACTTGGTGGGTGAGTTTTAAGTCTACTTTAGTGATGAGCTCTTAGGAACCTCTGGCTCTATGCTTTAGTATATGTTGAGTATCCTCAGCATCTGTCTCCTTCTCTCTGGTGCTGATTGTCAGGTTCACCATAGAAGCAGCACTCTTGTTCATCTCCCCACTTCCTCTGTGGTTTCTTCTGGGCCTTGACAGGGAAACTAGGGGTGGTTTACCTCCTTGAGTCTTGCTACATTCTGAAAAAGAAAAAATAGATTTTCCAATGGAAAATAAAGTTAGCATAGGTTAAATTGGATAAGCATTATTAATCTGGGGAGAGTTAGATGGATGTAGACCCTCTTATAGCCAAAGATTAATGGGAGCTGGACACTGAACAGCAAAATCTTTGTCTCCATAGGAATCATTCCTGGTTCCCAGTTCCAGAGATGGGTTCCTTTCCACCAAGCAGATCTCTTATCCAATCAGAAAGGAACTGGTTACTCACAAAGGCTATGTGCCACCATTGGACTATATTTTTCTGTCTGGTTGTTTCTGTGTAGCTTAGAATCCTGCTTGATCAGAATTTTGTTGGCTGCTTTCCTACAGTAGCTCATGTAGTGCTTTCCACCACTAGATGGGCTAGTGTCTGGGGACTCACTCTCTTCTGGATTCAAGCCAGGTCTCTCCATATTCTGTGCCAGCAGCATATGGTGTCTTCAGCAATAGGGTCTTACCTCTTACCTCAAGTGGGAAATCAAGTGCTTTAATAGAAACCTGTCTTCTTTTGTGGACCTCACAGGTCTCTCAGATTAACAGTTGACTGTGGGTAGCACCTATTTCTGGTGATGCAAGTTACAGGTTAGAGCCAAAGTTTTTTGGTTTGTTTTTTTTTTAACAGTAGGCTTCATCCCACCCTCTCCAAGGGCCCCCATACTCCTCTTGAGGGTTATATCTTTTAGTCTACCTCCAAGGAGAAAGGTTTCTATGGTACCAGATCATTTTGAGTTTAATTTTCTGTTTATTTCCTCTCACCTTCCCATGCCACTCTCCCCATACCCTTCCATTCCTATTGTATGGGCCTCAAGTTGCCTAACTTGCATGTCAGCAATTCAAACTGACCCAGGTTAGCAACCTCAGGTAAGTGAGAACATGCAGTGTTAGTCTTTCTGTGATTGTGTGTGTTGGCTGAGTATAATCTATTCTAAGTCCATCCATTTTCCTTCAAAATTTTTGTACCATTTTTTTCTTACTGCTGAGTAGAATTCTCTTGTGTACCACAGCTTTGTTATCTATTCATCCAATGGTGGGCAACTTGGTTGATTCCAGAATTTAGCTATTATGAATTCAGCAGCTTTGAACATGGTTGAGCAAATATCTCTATAGTGGAAAACAGAACATTTAGGATAAATTCCCAGTAGGAGAAAAACTGGATCAGTTGGTACTTCTATATTCATCTTTTTCAGGAACTGTCATATTGATTTCCATAGTGGTTGTATAAGTTTACATTCCCACCAACACTGAATGATGGTTCTTCTTCCCCCACATCCTGGTTAATATTTGTTGTCATTTGATTTTTTTAATGATTGCCATCTTACTGGAGTAAGGTGGAATCTCATAGCTGTTGAATTTGCATTTACCTAATGGTTAGGGATGTTAAACATTTTCTTAAGTGTGTGTTAGCCATTTGTTTTTCTTTCTCTAAGAATTACCTATTCAATTCTCCACCCATTTTTTGAGTGGGTTTGTTGTTTTGGTTGTTGCTTAGTTTTTTTTACTTGTTTATAGATTCTAGACATTAGGCCTCTGTCAGTGGTATAGCTGGTGAAAATTTTCTCTCATTCTGTGAATAATCTATTGGCTCTGCTTATGGAATGTTTATCTGTGTAAAAGGTTTTTTTTATTTTTTTATTTTTTAGCTTCAAGAGATCCCATTGGGGCTGGAGAGATGGCTTAGCAGTTAAGCGCTTGCCTGTGAAGCCTAAGGACCCCGGTTCGAGGCTCAACTCCCCAGGACCCACATTAGCCAGATGCACAAGGGGTGCACGCATCTGGAGTTCGTTTGCAGTGGCTGGAGGCCCTGGCGTGCCCATTCTCTCTCCCTCTCTCTATCTGCTTCTTTCTCTCTGTCGCTGTCAAATAATAAATAAAAATAACAAAAAAAAATTTAAAAAAAAAGAGATCCCATTGGTTGAGAGATTGCTTAATATCCTGGAGTACTGAGGTTTTGTTCAGGAAGTCCTTCCCCACTCCTATATAGTGGACAGTTGCTCCTATATTTTTGTTCAGTAATTGAAGAGTTTCAGCTCTTATATTGAGGTTACTAATCCATTTGAAGTTGATTTTTGTGTATGGTGAGATAAGTGGAGCTAGTTTTATTTTTCTACATGTGGTTATCCATGTGTCCTGCATCACTTGTTGAAGATACTGTCTTTTCTCCAGTCTACATTATTCTCATCTTTATCAAAGATCAAGTAGCTGTAGTTACTTGAACTGAGGTCCAGGTCTTCAGTTCTGTTCCATTGGTCTACATTTCTGTACCATGTCACTTTTGTTACTATGGCTTCGAAGTGTAGCTTTAGGTTGGATATGGTGATACTTCCAGAAATATGGCTTTGGTTGAGTGTAAATTTGGATATCTGAGAACTGCTGCCATTCCATAAGAAATTGGACATCATTTGTTTTCTATCTCTATGAAGCATGATGTTTGAATTTTAATTGATATTGCATTAAATCTGTATATTGACTTTAGTAGAATTGTCATTTTTATAATATTATTTCTATCTATCCATAAGCTCAGGGTTTTTTTCCATCTTCTCAAGTCCTCCTCAATTTCTTCCTTCAGTGTTTTTATGTTTTCATTATATAGGTCTTTCACATCCGTGGTTAATGTTATTCCCAGGTATTTGATTTTGTTTTGTTGTTGCTATTGAAAATGGAAAAATGCTGACTTTATTTTCTATATAATTACCCACCGCATATAAAACAGCTAATGATTCTTTCCATTTCACTGGTGTCTGTTATGACCTCTCCCTTTTCATTTCTGATTTTGCAAATTTGAGACTTCTCTTTTTTTCTTTTGATAAAATTCACTAAGAGTTTATCCATTTTGTTTACTTTTTCAAAGAACTTGCTCTTCATTTCATCAATTTTCTTAATTGTTTTCTTAGTTTCCAATTTATTGATTTTTGCTCAGATTTTTATTATCTCTTTCCATATAGAGCTCTTAAAGTTAGATTTTCTTTTTTTTTCCAATTCCTTTAGGTGGATGGTTAGGTTATTAATTTGGGATCGCTCCATCTTTGTTATGAAGGCATTTAGTGCTATGAATTTTCCCTTAGGACTGCCTTCATTGTGTCCCATAAGTTTTGGTATGTTCTGTTTTCATTATCATTCAATTCTAGAAATTTTACAATTTATGTTTAAATTTCTTTAACAACTCATACATTGTTAAAATTGTATTGAATAGTCTCAAGAATCTGGTGGAATTCCTGTTGTGTCTGTTTTTAATTTCAAACTTTAAAACATTATGATCTGATACGATGCAGGAAGTTATGTGAATTGTCCTGTCCTGAATTTATGCAGGCATGCCTTATGCCCTAGTGTATCATCTATTTTGTGGAAGGTTCCATGAGATGCTGTGAAGAATGTGCATTTGGTATAATTTGGGTGGAAAGTTCTGTCAGTGTCTATTAGGTCTTGTTGTTATGTGGTAATGTTGAACTCTACTATTTTGCTGTGGATTTTCTGCTTGGGTGATCTGTCTAATTGTGACAGTGCAGTATAGAAGTCCCTAACTATTATAGTGTTGGTATTTGTTTCTGTTTTGTTGTAAAGTAGGTTTTGTTTGATAAACTGTGGTGTACCTGTGTTTGGTGCATATAGATTTATGATTGTGATATCCTTATGTTGGATCATTCCCTTGATGAGTAAGAAGTTACCATTTTTGCACTTTTTGATTACTTGTGTTTAAAGTTTATTTTATCAGATATTAATATAGCAACACCTGCTTGTTTCATATTTTCATTTTCTTGGGGTATTATTTTCCCTCCTTTCACCCTAAGGAGGTATCTGTCTTCAGTGGTGAGGCGGTTTTCTTGGAGACAGCAGATAGAAGGGTCCATTTTCCTGATCCATCCTGCTAACTTGTGTCTTTTGATGGTTGAGTTAACACCGTTAATATTTCAGGTTATAATTGTGAGCTTTGATTTAATTGCTACCATGTTGGGGTGCCTTATGGGGTTTGGTACTTTTTCACAAAGCTTGCTGTGTTTTCATTTTGGGATTAAATTTCTGTTGTTTTCTCTATTATTTAATTGGTGGTTTCTATTATGGGACTAGGCATCCTTGGTGATGATCGTTCAGTTTTCTGACTTTCATTACTTTATTTCCATTGTGTTCTAACTATCTTGGGGTAGCATCTTATTTTATTGAGGATGAAGCAACTATTTGTCCTTGTAGGATCTTCAGTGAGTATGTTCTGTTTTAAATGTGAACCAGATTGGTGTCAGTTAGGGTTATAACAGCAGATGGGCAGATTGTTGTGTACACCAAAGTTATCTGGGTAAGTGGCAGATTGGGAACTGGTAACTCTGGCTACTCCACTTGCTCACACTCTTCAGCATGAAGGAACCAAGAGTTGGAGAACCAGAATCAGGAACCTAGGGAGCCAGGGGCAAAAAGTCAGCACGCACAGTGGCCTATGTACCCTTTGGCTCATGAGAACAGGGTTATCAGGTCCCAGCATCCAGTCAATCAAGAAGCCAGAGCAAATGGCCTGCTTCTGCAGTACACAGGCAGGGTCTAGGCTGCCCCAAGCCAGCTGCAAGGGTCCCAGGACCAGGGACTTGGACATGGGGAAGGAACCTGAAGCTCTGGCCTATTCATGCACAGCCTCTGGAACAAGAGATCTGGGGACTAGGAATACAGAGGCAGATCAATAAGGAAGTCAAAGCAACAGGCCTGCTTTAGCAGTATGCTGGCAGGGTCCAGGTAGCCCCAAGTCTGCAGCAGGGAACTGGGAGGAGGAAAAGAGGCTGGGTGCTCTGGCCTACTTACTCCATGTGCTGACCCTCCAGAGCAAGGGATCAGGAAGCTGGGGACCCAGGGACAGATCAATTGAAAATGTAGTTTTTGATAAAGGCAATTATTTTAATATTCCCCATGCTTCTTTGAATTACAGCTATTTTCTGTGTTTTGTAGTTCACTCTGTACTTGCATTGCATAGTACATGACAAGTAATCAGTAAACAGCTGTTCATTAATGGAAAGCCATCATCTAAAAAGGGCATATTTAATCTTGCATCATACCTCACACACACAGAGAGAGAGGAAGAGAGTAAAAGAAAACAAAGTAAAGTACAAGCAGAAATAACTTGTAATCATATTGGTTTTTTTCAGTTTCAAGATTTATTCTATGCCGTATTCTCTTTAATGCCTTCAAATAAATTGGCTATATTAAGAATTAAATATTACTTAAGAAATAAGTGGTCTGCTTGTGATATTAAATGTTATTGACCTGCATAATACTTAAATCCTAAAAATATTAAATGTTTCTGAACATCAAACTGTTCAATTTAAGTTATAAAAATAGAACATATTGTGACATTGAGTTTTTCTGGTTTATATGCTTCCAATCTTTTTTCTGCTTTTGAGATTCATAAACAATATGCACCCAGGTTACCCAAGAGATGTACTCCTATTGGCAAGTGAAGAACTGTGTCTTATTTTGCTTCCAAAACACCATTGTTATTTCTCTTGTTGACTTTCAGATGGAAAATCTGCTAGAAAATAAAACATGGTCTCTCAGTAGTCATGCTAAAATTAGGCCAAAATCTGCTACCAAAACTCTTAATTTAACTGAATTTAATTGAATAATATACAGAATTATTTCCCAAATGCCTGAATTCCAAAGCGCAATATATGTCAGAAGGAATTATTTCTGAGGGAGTGGGTGGGTTTTACATTTATGAAAGTTGAGATAATTCTAGGAAAGAAATGAAGCTCCTATTAGTTTGTCAAAATATTTGATTCATTATTTTGAAAATATTTTGAACTGTGGAAGCCCTTTTATAATATAGGATAGTTATAAACAATTTAAAACAAAATGCCAATAGAGCTAACAAGCAAATGCAAATCAATTCAAATCAAACTTATATCTTTGAATTCTTCATGACATGATTTTTCAAAAGGCACTGCATAGTTAATATGAAAGTCAGCAAAATGATAAGCATAATGTTTATTTAATGATTTTGTCACTATTTTACCAGAAAGAAATAATAGCATATAGTTTTCAGAAGTTTTAATGATCATTTGTTTTAATTTAAAATATAACAAATTTTTACAACAGACAGATATTTAAAAAGCAAAAATTATATTTAAGGCCACAAAGTAGGTCAATGGTTGTCCATAAATTCTCATAAACATCTTAATCCACCATTTGTTGTTTGTTAATATAGTTAACATTGACTTGAAAGTTAATAAGTATACAGAACTGCATTCAAAATACATGTTCCAACTTTGTCAGAGTAGAGTATAAATAGCCTTTTTATTATGATAATTCATCCTGACTTGTTTATAATTTTCTGTTCTACAAAATGTAACAGTAAGTAACAATGGTAATAATGGAAGAGGTAATAATGGAAGCAATATAATTAGATACTTTTCTCCAATAATGAAGCAGAAAAATAAAACTGAATGCATTTATTTAAAATAAACAATGGTGCAAAATGCTTGGCCTCCATTTCTGTTTTAGATTTATTGGCCACTCAGAAAGAGAAGTCAAAGTTACTGTTTTAGCACAATGATGGGAAAATCGAAGTCTGGTTACATTGTGTGCTATTACTTTTTTTTTTTACAAAAAAGTAATTAAAGATAAAATACACTGAACCAAAGCACTGTCTGTGCCTCTGCATGTTCTGGTTCTTTGGCATAGAAAATAAAATAAGAAAGATAAATTATTATATCTTTGCATAAATTTGTTAAAACTGTATTACACATAGTTGATGGGATAGTTGAACTAGGCTTGAGCTTACACAATCCTGTAATGTATCTTGTTAAAGACACCAAAAGTATTTTATTTATTTATTTTATGATTTTTTATTAACAACTTCCATAATTATAAACAATATCCCATGGTAATGCCCTCCCTCCCCCCACTTTCCTCTTTGAAACTCCATTCTCCATCATATCATCTCCCCCTCTCAATCAGTCTCTCTTTATTTTTTTACCATGACCTTTTCCTCCTATTATGATGGTCTTGTGTTGGTGGTGTCAGGCACTGTGAGGTCATGGATATTCAGGACATTTTGTGTCTGGAGGGAGCATGTTGTAAGGAGCCCTACCCATCCTTTGGCTCTTACAGTCTTTCTGCCTCCTCTTCCACAATAGACCCTGAGCCTTGGAAGGTGTGATAGAGATATTGCAGTGCTGAATACTCCTGTCAATTCTTTCCAGCACCATAATGCCTTCTCAGTCATCCCAAGGTCACTGCCATCTGAAAAGAGAAGATTCTCTACCAATAGTGAGAGCAGCATTAATACAAGGGTATGAACATTAAGAGAGGTGCTTACTGGGCAGTTTGATAAGCACACTATATATATTTAGCCAGGCAGCAGCAGATGTTACACCCCTAGGGCTCATGACTACCCCTATTTTAAGTTTTCAGTGTTAGGAACGTGTTCCCTCCCATGGAGCAGGCCTCCAGTCAAATTAGGGGCAGTTGGTTTCCACCATGACTGATGTGCCACTATTGCACCCATTGGCTCATTTGGCCTGGCTGGCCAAGTATAAGGCTTGCAGTGTCCACTGTTGAGTATCTTCACTGGTGATTTCTCTCTCTTCTAGCTTTCTGTCAGCTGGTCTACATGGAGGAGGTTATCAGCTCAGTTCCAGCAGGATTTCTCAGTGGCCTTCCAGCCCAAATATGTGGAGTCTTCAGCAATAGGATCTTACCATCTATTCCTGGTGGGAAACCAAGGGCCTCGGCAATGGCCTATAATGTTTGGGGGACATCAGGGACCTCCCTGGCCAACAACTCACTGGAAGGTATACCATCCCTGGCACTGAAAATTTTCTAGCAACAATCTACAGCTCCTGAGTGTTCCATTGTCCAAAAAAGTAGGTTTCCATATGATTTATTTACATCCTCTTAGATTTTCATTAGCCTTCCCTCCACCTTTCCTTTACTCAATCTCTTCCCCTGACCTCACTTAGGCCTTTTCACCCCCATTAATCTGTTCTTCTACTTATATATATGCAATACCATCCTATTAAGTACCCCCCTCTCTTCCTTTCTCTTCCCTTTATATCTCTTTTCTAGCTTACTGACATTTGCTACTGAGTTTTCTCCCTACTCACACAGAGGTCCAGTCATCTGTAGCTTGTATCCACATATGAGAGAAAACATGTGACTTTTGTCTTTCTGGGCATAGGTTACCTCACTTAGTATAATCCTTTCCAGATCCATACATTTTCCTAAAAATTTTGTAACTTCATTTTTTTTTTTACTGCTGAGTAGAACTCCATTGTATAAATGTGCCATATCTTCATTTTCCACTCATCAGTTGAGGGACATCTAGGCTGGTTCCATTCACAACCATTGTGAATTGAGTGGCAATAAACATGGTTGAGCAAGTATCTCTAAGGTAATGAGATGAGTCCTTAGGGTATATGCCTAGGAGTGCTATAGCTTGGTCATGCGGTAGATCTATTTTTAACTGTCTTAGGAACCTCCACACTGATTTCCACAATGGCTGGACCAGAGTGCATTCCCAACAACAGTGTAGAAGGATTCCTCTTTTTCCACATCTACACCAGCATTTATGGTCATTTGTTTTCATGATGGTAGCCAATCTGACAGGAGTGAAATGGAATCTCAATGTAGTTTTAATCTGCATTTCCCTGATGACTAGGGCTTTAGAACATTTTTTTAGATGATTATATGCCATCTGTATTTCTTCTCTTGAGTACTCTCTATTTAGTTCCATAGCCCATTTTTTATTTGGATTGTTTGATTCCTTATTATTTAATTTTTTGAGTTCCTTGTATATCCTAGATATTAATCCTCTATCAGATGTATAGCTGGCAAAGATTTTTTTTCCCATTCTGTAGGTTGCCTCTTTGCTTTATTCAGTGTCCTTTGCCATACAAAATCTTTGTACTTTCATGAGGTCCCAGTGGTTAATCTGTGGTTTTATTGCCTGAGTAATTGGGGTTATATTCAGGAAGTCTTTGCCAAGACCAATATGTTGAAAAGTTTCCCCTACCTTTTCCTCTAGCAGTTTTAGAGTTTCAGGTCTGATGTTAAGGTCTTAATCCATCTGGACTTAATTCTTGTGCATGGAGAGAGAGAAGGATCTATTTTCAACCTTCTACACATACATATCCAGTTTACCCAGTACCATTTGCTGAGGAGGCTGTCTTTTCTCCAATGAGTATTATTGGCATTTTTGTCGAATATCAGGTGGCTATAGCTATCTGGACATACATCTGGGTCCTCTATTCTGTTCCATTGTTCTACATGTCTGCTTTTGTGCCAGTACAATGCTGTTTTTGTTACTATGGCTCTGTAGTATAGGTTAAAATCAGGTATGGTGATACCACCAGCCTTATTTTTGTTGCTCAGTATTGTTATGGATATTCGAGATTTTTTTGTGATTCCAAATATATTTTTGGATTGCTTTTTCTATTTCCATGAAGAATGCCTTTGGAATTTTGGTAGGGATTGCATTAAATGAGTAAATTGCCTTTGGTAAGATTGCCATTTTCACAATATTGATTCTTCCGATCCAGGAACAAGGGATGTTTTTCCATTTCCTAGTATCTTCTGCAATTTCTTGCTTGAGTGTTTTCATTGTAGAGATCCTTCACTTCCATGGTTAGGCTTATTCCAAAGTACTTTTTTTTTTATGCAATTGTGAATGGGAGTGATTCACAGATTTCATCCTCTGTGTGTTTGTTGTTAGCATACAGGAAGGCTACTGATTTCTATGTATTTATTTTGTATCCTGCTACATGGATATAGGTGTTTATCAGCTCTAACAGTTTGCTAGTAGAGTCTTTAGGGTCCTTTATGTATAGAATCATGTCATCTGCAAATAATGATAACTTGAGCTTTCCCTTTCCAATTTGTATCCCTTTTATGTGTCTTGTCGTATTGCTATGGCTAATATTTCCAGTACTATATTAAATAAAAGTGGGGACAGTGGGCACCCTTGTCTTGTTCCTGATTTTAGTGGAAAAGCTCACTCCAGTTTTTCCCCATTTAGTAATATGTTGGCTGTAGGCTTGTCATAAATAGCCTTTATTAGACTGAGATGTGTTCCTTCTATTCCCAGTGTCTGTAGGATTTTTATCATGAAGGGATGTTGTATTATGTCAAATTCTTTCTCTGCATCTAATGAGATGATCATGTGATTTTTGTCCTTCAGTCCATGTATATAATGTATTACATTTATCAATTTGCATATGTTGAACCATCTCTGCATCTCTGGGATAAAGTTTACTTGGTTGGGGTGAATGATCTTTCTGATATATTCTTGTATTCTGTTTGCCAATATTTTGTTGAGAATTTTTGTCTCTATGTTCATGAGGGAGATTGGTCTGTAATTTCTTTCTTTGTTCTCTCTTTGCCTGGTTTTGGTATTAGGGTGATGCTGGCTTCATAGAAGGAGTTTGGTAGTATTCCTTCTTTTTCTAGTTTATGGAAAAGCTTAAGCAATGGTGTTAGTTCTTCCCTGAAGGTCTGGTAAAATTCACCAGTGAATCCATCTGGACCTGGACTTTTTTTAGTTGGGAGATTTTTGATAACAGCTTGGATCTCCATACTTCTTATAGGTCGATATAAGTGATTAATCTAATCTTGATTTAATTTAGGTAGGTCATAAAAATCAAGGAAATCATCCATTTCTTTCAGATTTTCATACTTAGTGGAGTATATGTTTTTATAGTATGTCCCTATGATTTTTTGAATTTCTCTGGTGTCTGTTGTGATGCTACCTTTTTCATCTCTAATTTTATTAATTTGTGTCTCTTCTCTCTTTCTTTTGGTCAGATTTGCTAAGGTTTATCAATCTTTTTTATTCTTTCAAAGAACCAACTCTTTGTTCCATTGATTCTTTGGATTTTTTTTTTGTTTCTATTTCATTAATTTCTGCCCTAATCTTTATTATTTCTTCCTGTCTACTGATTTTTGGTTTGCCTTGTTCTTCTTTTTCCAAGGCTTTAAGGTGAAACATTAGGTCATTTACTTGAGACCTTTCTAATTTCTTAATATAGGCACTTAAAGCTATAAATTTCCCTCTTCCGACTGCCTTCATTGTGTCCCAAAGGTTTTGGTATGTTGTGTTCTCATTATCATTTGAGTTTATGAATGTTTTTATTTCCTTCTTGATTTCTGCATTGACCCATTCATCACTTAGTAGTGTATTGTTTAGTTTCTATGATTTTGTGTATGCTCTAAAGCTTTTCTTGGTATTGATTTGTAGTTTGATTCCATTGTGGTCAGATAGAATGCAAGGAATTATTTCAGTTTTCCTGCATTTGTTAAGATTTACTTTGTGTCCTAATATATAGTCTATTTTAGAGAATTTTCCATGTGCTGCTGAAAAGATGTACATTCTGCAGCATTTGGATGAAATGTCCTGTATATTTCTGTTAGGTCATTTCTTCTATGACCTCATTTAATCCAGATGCTTCTCTGTTTATTTTTTGCTGGGATGATCTGTTGATTGATAAGAATGGAATGTTGAAGTCACCCACTACAACTGTGTTTGGTGTTATCTATGACCTTAGTTCTAATAGTGTCTATTTGATGAAGTTGGGAGCCCCATGTTAGGTGCATATATGTTTAGGATTTTAATGTCCTCCTGTTGGAGTGTGCCTTTAATCAATATAAAGTGACCTTCCTTATCTTTCCTAACTAATGTTGACTGAAGTCTACCTTGTCAGATATTAGGATAGCAACCCCTGCTTGTTTTCTAGGCCCATTTGCTTGAAACACCATTTTCAAACCTTTCACCCTAAGATAGTATCCATCCTTTGTAGAAAGGGGAGTTTCTTGGAGGCAACAAATTGAAAGATTCTGCTGTTTAACTCAGTCTGCAAGCCTATGTCTTTTGGTTGGGGCATTGAGGCCACTGATATTAAGAGATACTATTGAAAGGTGTGTGTTTATTTTTGCCATTTTTTTGTAGTTCTTCCAGTTTTACCTTTGCTCTCTCATGTTAACTAGTATTTGGCTATTTTTTTTTTGTTTGTTTGTTTGTTTCCCCAGGTTCCTTATATGTGTGCTTTTCGTTTTCTTCAGCATGGAGGATTCTTTCAAGTATTTTCTGTAGAGCTGGTTTTGTCTTCAAATATTCCTTTAGCCTGCTTTTGTTGTGGAATGTTCTTATTTCTCAGTCTATTTGAATGGATAGCTTTGCAGGATAAAGTAATCTTGGTTGACAGTTGTTATCTTTCAGAACTTGGAATACATCAATCCAAGCTCTTCTGGCTTTTAAATTTTGTGTTGAGTTATCTGCTGTGATCCTAATGGGCTTGCCATTGTACTTCATTGCTAGTAATGCTGAGTGGTTTTACTTAATCATTTTTATTTCCTTATTTATGTTTTGCATTGGCCTCTTTGTTTCATTAAATTGGTTTCCTGTGTCTTCTTTGATTCCTTGGACTTCCTCTTTCACTCCTTGGATTTCCTCTTCTACTTCTTTGAGTATATTTATAATCACTCTTTTGAAATCTTTGTCAGGCATTTCCTCTAACTCATTCTCACTGGAGGTCATTTCTGATGCATTAATACTTTTTGGTGAATTTATATTGTCTTGATTTTTGGAGTTTCTTGTGCTATAATGTATATATTTTGCATCTTGGATTTATTTAATGCTTGGATTTTCTAGTTAGCTTCAGTATTATTAGATGTATCAATAAATATGATGTTATATATCTTCATCGTAGGAGCTTAAGGTGCTAGGTGTGGCTCTTAAGACTCTCAGAGTATCTGCAATAGTAACCCTAGTTGTTGGGT
The DNA here is from genome assembly GCA_036346955.1 of Dipus sagitta. Taxonomy (NCBI): domain Eukaryota; kingdom Metazoa; phylum Chordata; class Mammalia; order Rodentia; family Dipodidae; genus Dipus; species Dipus sagitta. Next base: position 52,019,353 of record CM070774.1, read on the forward strand.
TTGCCTGCTATGAGAGTATTCAAGTAGGCTGTGTGGAACAAAATATAGGCAGATTCTAAAATTTAACTAAACAATGTACACATTCAATGAAATACCAGCACAGAGTATTTATGCAAGTGTAGGTATTATGACAACCAGATCCTCTAACATTCACTGTCCCTTAAGGTGTGTGGTGTGTCACACCCTTAATCCTGTCAACTAGGTGGTTAAGATGTGTTGTCTGTTGAGGGTTCCAAGTCAGCTTGTGACCAAGTGAGACCCTTCCCTAACGTATAACAGAAGAGGAAACAAAGCCACTATAAACCAAGAAGCAACAAATAACAAGCCCCAAATCTAGCTTATTTAAGAATGGCAAATCCAGCAATCCATCAGATTTAACATATAATTTATCCTGATATGGAAGGTGCAATTAGCACTTCCAGTTCAGTCCTATATACAAGGCTTATTTGGTGGGTACTGACCTGGTGTAATCCCAGTTACTTTGGAGGATGGTTTTGGTCTCAGTTATGCTGTGCTCCTGCTTGGGTCCCTCTTTAGTACACTGTGGGTTCAAGTAGGCCGGCTGGGTCATTGGATCGCTGCTCTGGTCACTGGTGCTAGGTGATGGGAGCTCCCTTCTCTTGGTCTCTGGTGCTTGCTGGCACTTGTGCTGGCAGTGGGGGATGGGAGGTGGGAGGCTGTGGATGGTGGATCTAGTTCTCCCTCTAGTCCATGTGATCCTCTACCTTGTGATCTGTTCCTCTGTTGTTCCTCAGAGGATGGGATGTGCATGATCATTGGTGGACATACATTTTGCACAGGTTCACTTGCAGCACCCACCAAATGTATTTTAAATGCTAAATCCAGTGTATTCCTTTTGATCTTCATGCTCCCGGTTCCGAAGGCAGAATCTGATATAGACTTGTTCTAACTCTTAGAAGTCTCTCATGTTTGTGCTTTCCCAAGTACTATTTTCTTCCTTTTACCTGTTGTTATTTTAATTCTTTCACTAAGACATGTTAATGCTACTTGTGGTGCCAATCATGTGTATTCCGCCTTCTCAAATCACATTCTGAGGAGTTTAACAGCCACATATTATTCAACTGGTTACATTACTCAAAAGTCATATGCACAACTTGCTTCCAGATGTTTCCATCTGGTTGTCTCATACACATCAAGGGCAGTATGTCACAAACTGAATTACCCAGATCTGTTCTCTCATTCTACATTGTTCTTTTTAAAGTTATTAATATTTCAGTTCAACCTTCACCCAAGCTAGTGGTCTAGACAATTTCCCTCCCTTTCTTTATTCCTTAATCTTAAACATGCATCACCCAGCCTCTTAAGTATCATTGAATTCTGGTGCTCTCCTACCACCACATTCATTCCAGAAATATAGATATAATAGATTTTCACCAGCTTATACTATAGTTATTCATTTGTCTTCCCAAATAAATGTAACATATCTTCAACCCAACCATATCGAAATCACTGTGATATTCCTAAAAGAGAAAACCAGAAGACATTTCTTTGTGGCAAGCTTGGAAAAATCTATTCCTTCACTCCTCAAACTTAAGCAATGTAAGCCAGAGCTTAAATGAACTTATTCCTGCTATTCACTTTCAAAGTTTCTTTTTCATTAAGAGAGACAATGAGACATAAAAGGAGAATGAAGAGCTGGAGAGATGGCTTAGCAGTTAAAGCTCTTGCCTGCAAAGCCAGAGGACCTAGGTTCGATTCCCCAGGACTCACATAAGCCAGATGCACAAGGTGGCGCATGCTTCTGGAGTTGGTTTACAGTGGCTGGAAGCCTTGATGTGTCCATTCTCTATCTGCCTCTCTCTCTCTCTCTCTCTCAAATAAATAAATAAATATATATATTTTAAAAAAGAAAGGGAGAATGAGAAAAAGAAGGAGGAGGAAAGGAAGAAGAGGAGGAGAATAGAGGGAGAATTCTTTGTCCAGGCACTGAACTATTTGTAGTTACCTGAAGGCCTCATATTCTGTCTAGCTTAGTCTTTGCACATACCTTACTACATTTTTGAACCATCAACACATGTATCTTTATAATATCAAGTTGCACTTCAGATAATTAAATTATGTTCTTCTCTGTTGTCATGATGACCTATTTATGATAGTTTTCATTTTATTATGACCTTAACACCTTATTTTTCCAAACTATATCATATAGCAATGGCTGCTCACATAAAAACTAACATGATTCTATCTAATACATAATAAGTATATCTAACATAAACATCTGACAACTAAATTAATAAAGATCATTAAAATTACCCTAAATTATGACTTGTTTTAGTTTTATATTTCTTTGGAAACGCTGCCATTATTAAAGCATTGTTTTAAAGATTCAGAGCAACTGACACAGTAAGTTTTATTGCTTCCATAGTAGGCACTAAACAAAGTGAAGACAAGAAAATGGCCAAACACTCTGACTCCTGTCACAAATTAACTTGTTACAGATCTCCAATTGATCAACACATGAAATGTAAAGTACAGAAATGAATAAAAAACAAATATAAATATTCAGTACTTGTAGCACAATGTAATATCCCCCCCCCAAAAAAAAGGTTGGTGTAACTGTGTATGTAACTCTGACAGTAACCTAAAATGTAAAAATACACTTTTTTCCCCCCTATCATCCCCTATTATCTGAACTAGGGGACTGTAGTACTAGAGAAATATATAATAAAAACAAGTTTAGTGCTCAGACACAAATAACTTTATATTAAAGCATCAAGATGCAAAAAAAAAAGGAAGAAAGCCAATCATTGTTATACGCTGATAACTAAAAGATGACACTTTATAATCAAACCCAAATAACATTAAACTAAAAATATGTGTATACATGTGTATTTATATACATCATGCCTATTTTAGAACAAAAGGTGTGTAGGTGAAAAGAATTCTGAAAATACTGATGCACATTATGTACAAAACCTTCTATGTAAAAAACTTAAAACTATTTTCAGTGAAACTTCATGTTTATATCCCATTTTTGAACTGTACTTGAAAGATAAATAGAAGTCTACCTACTAGTTTTCATAAATCATGGCTAAGGAAATTCTCTTTGTAAGGGTTCTTGTTGACCCACTCAACGTCACTGCTAATAAAGCCATATATTACACTGACACAGTCTGACATGCTTCTGCTCCATCACCTGGAGCTTTGTTTACTGTTAAAACTGCATGTTTACAGTTGTTCCAAAGAATATTTTTTCTTAAAATCCATTGTTCTCTATTCCAAATTATTCACTCACTTAAAATATATGAGGCCTCAACAAGGAGGAGCCAGGGGGAGGGGGTAGGTCATGGATGAGCCTAACAATGGTACCAAATTGACTGTATTCGATGAGTACAAAACTAATTAATAAAAAAAATTTTTTAAAAGGAAATATATTTCATTAAATATATATATATATGGCTGAGAAGCCTCCATTTGGTATTAGTTAGCCCTACAAGAAGGACCTCTGTGGTGCTGGAGCAGCTAAATAAGTTCTCAGTGAATTAATAGTGCTTTCTTCTGTCCTCCACCTGCATGGATTCAATTTGGCTTAATATCTCTTTGTCCCCAGAACCCCAGTCTGGAGTTTAAATATGTTCCTGAAAGCCCATTTCAGGTAGGAAAAAAATGATCTCATAGTAGTAGAAGGCGAGTAAGTAGGGAGAAAAGGTTGTTAAAATCTGTTTAATTAGTCTTGACAGTACCCTTGTTGGAAACAAAAATAGAAAGGACTAGGGGCACTGCAGTTAAGTTGGTTAAATATTTGTCAATAACCACAAAACTCAAGCATTTTTTTAATCTCAAGTATACCTAGCTACTGTAATTACAAGAGTTTTCATTTTCCCTCTTAAAAACCAAATGGCCAAGTATTCACATCAAGCTATTATGTAAATATCGAAAGTATCATCCTTTTTTCAAAATTTCATTTTTGCTTTTGTCTACATGTTTAGGGAAGTATCAAGAACATGAGTACAAGTTCTCTGGGCTTTATGTATGGTTCTGACAGCTACAAAGAGATTCCATAAAAATCCATTTAACACATATACCCTAGTTGTGGTTGCTGAATACATTGGCCATGTCTGGCTTGCTTCTTCTCTCTCCAATTGGCAGGGTACATTTTCAGGTTTCTGATGCTTACTGCCTATAATCTTAACTGACAAACAGAAAAATTCCAACTCTAGTCAAAAAATAAATTACTTTTTAAGTGTTTAATTTATTGAGTAAAACCTACTAGAATTACCCACAAAATATTACAGATTTTCAGGTAATGTCATGTTCAATTGACTTAAATTTTACTCCCACTCAACCAAAAAAAAAAAAACACTAAATAGGTAATTGTTCCATTTGGCAAATTTGAGTCATGTGATAAAAGATGTCTAAATTATATTTCAAATCATCTTATACATCTTAAAGAGATTTTTAGTTTATACAATCAGTAACAGAATTATTTGGAGGGAGTTTTAGAAAAAGAAAGATATTGCATCTTTATGTTTCATTTCATAAGTTACAGCATGACCCATATACCTCAACAAGGAGGGGGTAGGTCATGGATGAGCCTAATAATGGTACCAAATTGACTGTATTCGCTGAGCACAAAACTAATTAATAAAAAAAGAAAAAAGTAACATTAAAACTGTATTTACTACATTTTATAGTAATAGAGCAATTTTGACCAATACATAGCATGTGATAATGATATCATCACATGGTTTATCAAGCCACATTCATTACAGGAATGGAGACTAGACATTTATATTTCTACTCTAAAGAAATATCAAGGACTCATGGCAATAGCTAAAAGGATTGTTGTGACCTCAGACAACCTGCTCACAGGTGGATATAGCAGTTTTACTCATAGTTTCAAAAGCCTAAAGGTTTTATAACAAGAGGATAAATTAACTGTTGTATAACCAAGTGACAGGGCATTATTTAGCACTAAAATGAAATGAAAAATCAAGCCCTGGAAAGATATGGAAACCTCAGGGCATATTGTTACATGAAAGAAGCCAGTCTAAAAGCTTACCTATGTAAGTTTCCAATGATCTGTCGTTCTGGAAAAGGTAAAACTATGAAGACAGTGAAAAGGTCAGTGGATGATAGCATCTAACAAGAAAGAGAATGAAAGCATGAAACAGAAGGTTTCAAGTTGGTGACACTAGGATTAGTACATATGACAGTTTCATGTTAGATACAAGTTAATATATATTTGTCCAAATCCATATACTATACAGCACTAAGAACTTAACCTAAGCATAAACTGTGCACTTAGTAATAATGATGTGTCAAGACAGTTCCATCAGTCATAGCAATGAGTCACTCTGGTGGGAGGTTATTATAAATGAGAAAAGCTATGTATGTTTAGGTGTGGGAGCATGTGAAAGACTTCTCTGCCTTTTACTCAATTTTGCTATGAACTTAATGCTATTCTAAAGGTAATCAGTCTACTTAAATAAAACATAAAGAAGAAAAACCACAGGCATCTTGCATGGAGAAATTGAGATCCCCATACTTGCAAAAACAAATGGGACAAAAGCTAGTATTTTGCAAGTCAGATTACTTGGAAACATTCAGTGTTGTCCTGGAGAATATACTAGGAAAACATGATGTTCATATGATGTAGATATACCCATGAGTGTGTGGTCTTGGTGGTCTTACAAAAGATGTTTAGGAGCAAAGCAGAAGGAAAGCCAGGAACAAAGCAGAGCCAGCTGCTGGAGAAGTCTGCCCAGCTCTAACATTCCTTCACTAGTGCTTCTTTTGTCTCGTATTATGAAGGCCAAATGACATATTCATTGAGTGCCTACATACACAGAGTAAGGATTGCTAAGGCTAAGAAAGGGAGCCCAAAGTTCAAATGAGGCCAAAGTTTAAAACTAGATTGACCACTATTGTTTTTTCCATGTGGCTTCAGGTTAGAGTCTTGAGAGCACTGACCAAAGGAAAACCCAGGTCAGACCTAGAAAACTCTTATCAGAATCTGAGACATGTACTACTGAAAAACAGGAACATGGGTTAGATTAAGGTCAGCAAGGATACAACTTATTATAATTCTATTTTCTGGAACTGTGAAATGATCCGTCTGATTAAGTCAGAGTAAATTCCCAAGAGAGCCATTCTAGGTGAAACTTTCAGATCTGAGAGGTTTGGAAGAAAATATTTCACATTACAAAGAAAACCTTTACCTTCATGTTGAGCAATAGAAACACCAATATAGGGCTTTTTGCTACATTTGCAAATGGATAGAATTGTGCATAAGTGAAAATGCAAATAACCTAAGAAGTGGAGCATGCTGTTCAACATCACACCCAAGGCAGGAATTATTTTTACACTTGAAAACAAAGTTTATACACCTTCTGCCTGATACATGTACTGGCAGTGAGCTCATTCCTTCTGGAAGGCTTGATATATGCATCTTTGATCATCTACGACAAGAGATTTTTGCTGCTAATTTGCTATTTCAAAGATATAGCCATAGGTCCCAGTGATACAGCATTCATAACAAATGTCATCTAAGTGAGCCCAAAACAATTACTTTTTAAACTTGCACCTATTTATCCTAACTTTTTGGGCAGCTCAATTTATAAGTCCCTAGTTACTATTTTTCAGTTAACCATTCCCAGTTACCATCAATGTAACTGCTTTGGACAGGTTCATAATCTAGATGGCTTCTGTGTGCTTTACTTGTAGTGTAAAAAATCATAAAGATAATCATACCAATATTGTACAAGCAACTTAGAATGAGGAAGGATTAATCTGTTCTTCATGAATATGATTCATTTCAATATATTTTTTGCTCTCTTCTCTCTCTCTCTCTCTCTCTCTCTCTCTCTCTGTGTGTGTGGGGGGGGTGTGTGTGTTTGTGTGTGAACAAATACTCTTCCACCTTATTTCCTTGAGACAGAGTCTCTTGCTGAACCTGAAGCTCACCATTCTTTGGTTGAACTAGATGAACAGTGCTACCCAGCAATCCACCTGTCTCTGCCCCTTCAGCATTGATGTTAAAAGCTTGTGTAACGAAGCTTTGCCTTCTTACATGAATGCTGGTGACTGCATGCAGGTCCTCATGCTTGCACAGTAATCATTTTTACCCCTTGAGCCATTTCTCCAGCCCTGTCCCCATATATTTATAATTAGTTATAGAATTTGGTTAGAATTACATTTACTATGCCCTAATGCTAGAATAGCAAGTTAATATGATTTCATTAGCATAAATCATTGTCTTAATATTATAACTAATTAAAGATGAAAGTATTTTAAAGCTAAAAAACACAACAGAAGCTAAAGCAGTGGCTATTACTATTAGATTCCAATGTAAAGTTTGAAATATTGTTACTAATAGACTAGAAATTACCAACATGACAATTACTGGAGGTGTAAATAAAGGGCACTTTTCCTATAGGTTATGGTTGAGCCCATAGGAGTGTGATTGTCTCACAACAGAAATTACTGAAAGAAGAGAATGAAGACAAATTACATTCATAATATTATTTGGAAAGGTAAACAAATCAATGCATTATTTAAGTTAACTAGGCATAAAGAGAAATATGTGGCTATGATTATCTTCAGTTTTCATGGATTTTATTGTTAAGAATAACAAAAATATATGCTTTGGCATGTTATTCTTTATGCAAACACTTGGAAAGATTCTAGACTTCAAGAAAACTGTCACAGTTTTCTCAGGTTCAGATGCCCATGGATTCTCCTGGGGATCTTAAAAAAACTTATTGCACAGGGAAATGTTATGAAAAATAACTCCATTGTAGACAAATAGCATTGTTTCTAAAAAGATAGTGAACAGAACACTACATTTCTTGTATTTTTAAATTTCCCTCCATGTATCAGCATCAATGGCCAATTTAGACCATCTGAGAAGAGTAGATTTACTGACTACTGAGAAACAGTGTTTTTGGAAGAAAATAATGAAAGAAACAAATGGAATATAGTGATATATATATATATATATATATATATATATATATATATATATATATATATAGTACTTATTATTTGTCTGTGTATTTCACTTTGAGAAAAGCTCTTAGTAGGTAGCCCAGGCTGGTCTCAAACTCATAATCTTCCTACCTCAACCCCCTGAGTGCTGATATTATAAGCAACCTCCAGAAAGTAAATGAATTTATATCCAAAACAATAAAAATACATGAACATAGTATTAGTGTACGTTATAAATGTAGTTACTTTCAAAATTGTTTGTCTGAAAGCATATGTAATAAGAGGTGTTTTTCCTTTGGGCGTGTAGTATAAAACCAAAATATCAAATAGTGAGTGAATATTTTGATTAGCAAGATGGTAGTTTGTGACACTCATAAGGAATGATTAATGATTACTAATTGATCAATTAAAAATATTTGATAAAAATATTTTATGCTTAACTTTTGGTGTGCTTTTTCTCCGTAAAATTAATCATGCCATGCAAATCCTCAGCACTTCAGTGTAGTTGATGCTAACACTGTGGAAAGATGCATACTCATATCAACACTTTCTTCATCCTTAAGATTAGATTTTATGGACCTTCCTTACTTCCTTATAGTTTCCAGTGTCACCTTTTGGCACAAGAACTTGTTGATATTCTAATTTCATGGATATTAAAATAAATACTAAGTTAAAATACATGGAAGAGGTGTTCCTGCTTTTGGCCTCCCAGATGCACTTATTAAAAGTTTGTTTTACCATGATTGTTCTCTGCTCAGATATTCCCAAGCTATGCAGTCAGTGTGGTTCCTCCTTTCATGTGCATAATCTACTATTGTGACCTCTCTGGTTTTGCAGTTCACATTGCTAGAATGAACCTCCAGACTAGGCACAGTTATGGGAGGAAGGAAATATACTTGAGTCTCACAGATCTAAGGAAAGTTTCATAATGGTTGAAGAAGCTGGCCTCCCTTCACAGGTCCACATAGAGAGAAATACTACCACCAGCACCATAAGCAAGAACACTCCAGGAACCCTGGGTAAAGCTCAAGCACTCTGCATACCTTAGGCTGCAATTCAGATCTGCCCCCAGTAACATCTTCTCCATCCAGGTAGCTGGAAATCCAAGAAGCTTTATAAAATTCCTGAATCTATTGGGGAACAGCCGTTCAGCCTCCTACACACATGAATAATCTTCTATTGTTCCCTCTCTGGTTTTGTCTCAGGACCAGCAGAAGGAATAATGAAGTATCATATCCAGAAGCCTAGAATGAGTCAATGGAGGGCACTGTCAGTTGACATCAAGAGAAGAGTATATATTTAAAATATCCCAGGATGAAGAGATGGCTTAGCAGTTAAGGTACTTGTCTGTGAAGCCTAATGACCCAGGTTCAATTCCACAGTACCCATGCAGGCCAAATGTACAAGGTGGCACATGGGTATGAAGTTTATTTGCAGTGGCTGGAGGCCCTGGCATGCCAATTCTCTCTCTCTCTCTCAAATAAAAAAAATAAAATGTTAAAATATATACCAATTTCTCTGTTAAATAATTGGCACATATCTACTAACATCATATGTGTTTAGCTTTCTGAATAAGTATACAGTGGAGTAATGCTGCGTCTGCCTACAAGTCCCCTCCAATATTCAGATTTCACTCTCTGATTTCACAGTCTCCAGTGATAACAATGGATTATTAAATTACTTCCAATGATTTATTGGATTTTAGAGTTTCTACCAAGTGAAAAGACATACCCATGTTTTTATATCATGTTAAAATTCAGGCTCATGCTCTTTGCCTCAGTAAATCCAATTTAAAACTTATAAAATTTATAAACTTTATTTTTCTAGATTTTTTTAGAGAGTGAGAAAGACAGAGAGAGAGAAAATTGGTGAGCCAGGGCCTCAGCCACTGAAGTTGAATGCCAGAAGCTTGCAGCACCACCACCTAGTGGGCATGTACAACCTGGCACTTGCCTCACCTTGTGCATCTCTGGCTTATGTTGGATCTGGAGAGTTGAACATGGCTCCTCTGGCTTTGCAAGTAAGCACCTTAACCACTAAGCAATCGCTCTGATAATGAAGAAATGCTATGTAAATATGAAAGTATATAAGGTGTACTCTAGAAGCACATGAGGTATAACAACTTAACCAGTTTAATTTAACTATATCACAATGTACATATAATAAAATATATGCATATAAAATATATTGTATGTGACATATATACACATACAATTTTATCATTTAAAAAATAAACTAAAAGGAAATAGCATAGTATGTGCAAGGAAATTAAAATCAAACCAAAAGACCAAACAAACTAAAAAGATCAGGCAAAATGTATACATTGTAAGACCCATAAAAGATAAAATGACTATTTCATGAAAATAAAACTTAATCTACTCAAAGGGGAACAAATATTGTTTAATTCATTCAGTGTACAAAATGTGCCTTGCTTGCCTACTTTGTGACATGAAATTACCTACGTGCTACATATTAGGGGGGATAAAAGCTATTCTCTAATCTTAAAAAGATTTTTTTTTTTAGTTACAGTAATGTTCACCCATCTCTGTAGAAGCCAGAGTTTTAACAACTGTGTTAGTCAGTAAGGCAGACCATGCCTTGATCACATTTTGTTTTTCCTCTGGTACAGTAAACAAGCTGTGACAGAGTTCTTTGGGGGAAATTGTTCCAAACTCTTTTTAAAAGTTGGCTTTCAATGTCATATATCAGTAACATCTACTCACTAAGAAAAATTATTGCAGCCACCTAGAATTGTTCCAGTTTAGTTCTCAAACAAAGACACCATGAAACACAATGAAAGCATGACTGTTGTCCATCTAAGGATTATGTAATGGGTTTTGTCTAACTCACAGTTTATGGACTCAACCTTTTAAGAAAGGCTAGGACTAATAAAAGAGGCATATGTAAACACAGAAAGAAAAGACAAAGTAGTATCTTAGAATATTGTTCCTTTGTAGGTAACATTGATATAAGCTTAGAAATAGGTTAAAAGAAGCCATATACCTCAACAAGGAGGGGTCAGTGGGGGGGGAGGGTAGGACATAGATGTGCCTAACATTGGTACCAACTTGACTGTACTCACTGATTACAAAACTAATTAATAAAAATAAATTAATTTTAAAAAAGAAGCCATACTGTGCATGACTATTGCTTTATAATTTTTTTTAAATCCAATCTTCTCTTTATGTGGAAGTAGAATGTCGCTCCTTTTGAATTTATACAAGGAGATGGGGTATAGCAGTTACCCTCTCCCTGCTGGGACCCAACATCCAAGTAGAAGAAGCTGATGGAAGAAAAGAGATTATAGTCTCAAAGGGAAGTTTCATCTTGGTGGGGAAAGCATGGCAAGAACAGACAGCTGAGTGTCACATTTTGACACATCAGCTGAGAGAAGCCCTGGCACTGACAAGTGGAACTGGATTACAAAATCAGAAGGCTCACCCCCAGTAGTAACACACTCCTCCAGCAGGGCTTCATGTCCCAAAGGTTCCATCAGATGGGGATTAATTATGAAGTTTAACCACAAAAAAATGAAGCTGTACAGGGCACTTTATTTTCAAACCACCACAAGGTGTAAAAAAAAGAATTTCTTACTATGTGATTTTTGTTTGGGAATTGTATGAGCATGCCTCACATTGGTTAAATATAAGGATCTAGAAATAGGAGCAAGCCCTCATGAATCATCTCAAATACATGAAACCATCATCTAATGGTGTTGATCGAAAAGTCAGATGATGGGGGTGGAGAGATAGGTCATTGGACAAGAGGTTTTTCTGAACACGCATGTGGATCTGAATTTAATCCCCAGCACTTATGCAAAATGCCCACTGATTCCTGTAACTTCAGTGCTGAATGAAGTGAGGATAGTAGGGTGGCCAGGGCTCTTTCACTGTTACTTGGGCTAGCTGGTCAGCCCATCTAACCAAAAGATGGCACAAATCCAAACTTCTGGGAATCAAGAAACAAGGTGGGAGGCCAATAGCAACTGACGTCCTTCTGTGACCTCTACATGTACACAAAGCATGCATATCTGCATAAAGGTGTGGACACCATACCTGTACATACCACACACATCTACACACACATTCACACACAGATCAAATTATTCAAGTTTCTGTTCTTCAAGCACTTTATTTACTCAAGTATACCAAGGTGAAATTGACAAATAAACAACATTTATGTTCAAAGTATACAATGTGAGTGAGGACTGGATAGATATATTTCATATAATGATTACCACAATCAAATTAATTAACATACTTTACTACTATTACATACTACTACCACTGTGCTTATGTTAAGAAGGATAAAATAACACAACTTTTCCTCTCTTGGTAATATTAAATTAGGCAGTAAAGTGTTTCTAATGTAGGTCTACTATTAAGAAGGCATTTATGGGCATAGGGAGATAGTTCAGTTGGTGAAGCACTTGCTTTGCAAGTATGACACTTGAATTTAGAAGCCCAGTGCTCATGTACAAAAAAGAAAGCCGGGCTGGAGAGATGGCTTAGCGGTTAGAGTGCTTGCCTGTGAAGCCTAAGGACCCTGGTTCGAGGCTCAATTCCCCAGGACCCACGTTAGCCAGATGTACAAGGGGGCGCACACATTTGGAGTTCATTTACAGAGGCTGGAAGCTCTGGTGCGCCCATTCTCTCTCTCTCTCTCTCTCTCTCTCTCTCTCTCTCTCTCTCTCTCCCTCCTTCTCTCTGTCGCTCTCAAATAAATAAATAAACAAAAAAAATTAAAAAAAAAAGAAAGCCAATAATCCACACCTATAATTTAAGTAATGAGGAAGTGGAAGCAGAACAATTCTCAGGACTTGATGACTAGGCAATCTCACAGAATCAATGAGTTCTGATTCAATGATACACTGTGTTTAAAAAACTAAGGTGGAAAGCCGGGTGTGGTGGCACACATCTTTAATCCCAGCACTCGGAAGGCAGAGACTAGGAGAATCACTGTGAGTTAGAGGCCACCCTGAGACTACATAGTGAATTCCAGGTCAGCCTGGGCTAGAGTGAGACCCTACCTCAAAAAAAATAAATAAATAAGTAAATTAAAAAATAAGGTACAGAGTGGTTGAAGAAGACACCCAAGGTCACTCTGGCTTCCACATGCATGTGTGCAATGTACACACATAAAAAATATGTATGCAATTTGATTACCACCTGAGGCAAAAGGTAAGACCCTATTTCAGAAGATAACATATGCTGCTGACACAGAGCAAAGAGAGATCTGTCTTGAATTCAGAAGAAAGCCAGTCCTCGGACAGTTAGCCTGTCTAGTGCTGGAAGGTACTACATGAGCTACTGGGGGAAAGTGGCCAACATGAATCTGAGCAAGCAGAGGTCTAATGTACTCAAAAGCAAACACCATGACAGGATGTACACACCAGTGCAATAATGGTATACAGCCTTGGAGGGTAACTAATAGTGTTGAATGGCTAAAAGATCTGCTCAGTGTAAAGGAACACATATCTGGACTTGGGAACCAGATCTCACTAGTCTTTAGCTTTAGAAGGGCTTACATACATCAAATTCTCCCTAAATTAATAATGTTTTTTCCACTTAAACTATGCTGACTCCACTCTCCATTGGAGAATTTGTTCTTTTTCAGAAGGAAGCAAGAGTGGAGGAGATAAACTACCTCTCACACTTCACCCAAGCCACTGCTGAAACCACAGAGGACATGAGGAGACGAGCATGAGCATTGCTTCCATGCTGAACCTGATAATCAGCACCAGGGTGTAAGAGACAGACCCTAATCAATACCTGCCAAAGCAGAGATCTAGAGGCTTCTAAGAGCTCATCACTGAAGTAGACTTAAAATTCACCCACCATGGCTCAGGGAATTTTGCAGAAGAGGGCATGAAGAGAATGTAAGAGCCACAGGTTGAGACATTATGTCTAGAGGAATTTCCTCCTCCCCCGCCCAAAAAATAACTGACTGCTGCTTCCACAACGTATAAACCACAACCCCATAGGGAATAGCTGAAACCCCCCTGAGGAGGGTCTCCAACAGAATGGGGGCAAGGATGTGGGAAAAGGAGGTACCAACACATGAAGTATCCATACAAATATGTGCACAAGGTAGTAGATGCAATCAGAGTTTGTTTGCAGTGACTAGAGACCCTGGCACACCTATTCTCTCTCTCTTTCTCTCTCTCCCTATCTATCTATCATCATCTATCTGTCTATTTCTATTTCTCAAATAAATAAAAGTATTTTTAAGGATGTTCCAAGATATAAAATATCAATCAGTAAAAAACAAAATCTTAACATTCATATGGTTTAAATATACACACTTTTTAAAAACAATAAAGTGCAAAAAGAGAAGAGAAAGCATACCTTGAAATTTGTAAAGGATGAAAAAGTTTAAAATGGAAATTAGGATTTGACAAGACTTTTAAACTACAAAATTAAAAAAATATATATATGACTCCTATCCTCACCACAATCAAAGTGCAGAAACAACTAAAGAAACTGGCATGTGACTCAGGGGTCATAGGGCATCTGCTGCCATGAGAACCTGCGAAACCTAATGTTAACTTTGCCTCTGACCTGTAATTTGCAGTATCAGAAATAGGTTCTAGCCACACTGAGCTGTTGATTGGAAAGAACTGAAAAGTCCCCAAAACAAGACAGGCTTCTGTTAAAGCACTTGATTTCCCACCTGAAATAAAAATAAGACCCTATTGCTGAAGACATCTTATGCTGAGGATACACAACACATAACAAAGCAGAAATCAGAAGCTCCTAAGAGCTCATCATCAAAAGCTCAGGGAATTTTGTGGAAGAGGGGGCAGAACGATTGTAAGAGCCACAGGGGTTAGCATGTCATGCCCAAAGGCATTGCCTCCCCTCAATAACTGACTGATGCTCTCACAATGTATAACTCACAACCCCATGGGGAATACCAGCAACCCCACTGAGGAGGGGCCCCTGAAGAATGGGAGCAGGGAGGAGGGAAAAGTTAGTACCAACTCATGATGTATCCATACACAGTATGTTCTTAATTTTTAAAAATACAGTAAAAAGGGGTGCACATGAGACAAGAATAAGCCCAATGATAGCTGTGGTGAGCAGCAGTGGGAAAGAAAGGACAAATTAAAATGTGGCATCCTGATAAATGCTAAGTAAGAAAAGACAGAACCAAATTCTTAATAAAGTGACTCTTCAAAGATGAACACTAGAACGAAATGAAAAGCCTTCCTAACATTTCAAAACTAAGTAGAACATGTAGCCAATGGTCACAGAATACATACCTCATGCAGAAAAAGAAACATAAAATAATGATAAAATAGTCAAAATATTAAATTAAAATCATATCATGGAAATGAATGGGAATGTATGGAAAGTAACTTAAAATTGTCTCACAAGTATATCTAGGACTTTTCTGAAACAAAGTATAACTAATAAACAACAACAAAGGAAGATGAAAGGAAACATGAGTACTGTAGTCTGAAATGAGGAGATGTAAACATAATATGTAAATACAAAATAGATCAAGAATTCAAAACTGCTAAATAATATTGAAGATCTAACCAACATAATCACTGAACAAGAATTAAGCATTACTATATTTCAAAACCTTGGGAACTTTTAATCCTATTAAGTAACTTATAAAATAAAAAATACAATATAAAAATAAAGAATTTCTGGGGCTGGAGAGATGACTCAGAAATTAAGGCACTTACCTGCAATGCCTAAGGACACAAGTCCGATTATTCAGTACCCACATAAAGCCAGATGCACAAAGTGGCACATGCATGTGGAGTTCGTTTGTAGTAGCTGCAGGCCCTGTTGTGCCTGTTATACCTGTCTCTCTTCTTTTTATCAGACTCTGTGCTTTCAAATAAATAAATGAATTTTTTTAGAAAAAGAATTTCAGAAAAAAGTAAGATAATGAAAATACTACTTTATGATGAGATACTTAAGCAATAGTCAAAGTCAAAAGAAAAATTAATCATTTTGACAGAAGTACAACAATTTAAACCAGTTTTTAAGTTTCCATATCTAATGCTAGAAGAAAATCAAAGTAAAAGAAAACAATAAAGTTAGGCATGGTGGGATACAGATATATCCCCAATATCAATGAGGCTGTGGCAGGAGAATCATGAGGTCAAGGGCAGCCTGGGTTACATAGGAAGATGCTGTCAAAAAGCATTTTTTTCTGAAGTTATGGAGGCATGATTTATTCTACATTATATTATATATTTTTGAGAAGGCTCTATGGGCTTCTGAGCAGAATGTGTACTCTCTAAGATTAGGGTGGAATGTTTGGTAGATGTCTGTTAGGTCTAGTTGATCTATGGTGTTGCTAAGATCTATTATTTCCCTACTGATTTTCTGCTTGGATGATCAGTCTGTTGATGATAGTGGGGTACTGAACTCCCCTACTATGATAGTATTGAGATTTATCTCTAGTTTTCTCTCAGGTAGGTATGGTTTATAAAATATGGTACACCTGTGCTTAGTATGTATAGACTTATGATTTTTTTAGACAATAATTTTGATGTCCTCTTATTGGATCATTCCCTTGATAAGTAAAAAATGGCCTTCTTTATCCTTTGTGATAACTTTTAGTTTGAAATCTATTTTGACAAAAATTGTCACCACATCTACTTGTTTCTTATTTCCATTTACTTGGAAAATCATTTTGAATCCTTTCACCCTGAGGAGTTGTTGATCCATAGTGGTGAGGCAGGTTTTGAAGACAGCAGATAGAAGAGTCTGTTTTCTGATACACCCTGTTATCTTGTATCTTTTGATGGGCGAGTTAAATCCATTAATATTTAAAGTTATAACTGTGAGCTTTGATTCAATCCCTGCCATGTTGGAGGCTTTATGGATTTGGTGCTTTCTTGGGCTTTTAATGTTTTCCTGCCTGCTCTATTTTTGGTTATTGTATTCTTTCTGTGGTAGGCTCTTGAGATTGGTTGTTCAACTCTGTGTGTCGAGTATTACCTGAAGTATTCTCTTTAGGTTTGGCTTTGTGTTAATAAGATCATAGAGCTGGATTTTAACCTGGAAAGTTTTCCTTTCACCATTATGAGGGATACTTTTGCTGGGTACAGTAGTTTGGGTTGAAAGCCATAGGTTTTTTAGACTTAAAAGTGCTCCATTCCAAGCTCTCTGGGTTTCCATTGAAAAATCTGAGGTAATTCTCATAGGATTGTCTTTGTATGTAATGAGTTGTTTCTCTCTTCCTGCTTTTAGCACTTTCTCTTTGTTTTCATCATGTAGAATATTAACTATTATGTACCTAGGAGAGTTTCTTCTTTGGGCCAGTCTGTGTTGTGCCTGTGAACTTCTTGAATTTGGATGGGTCTCTTTTCAGAGAGGGTGGGAAAGTTTTCTTCAATAGTTTTGGTACATATTTTCACCCTACATTTGGCTTGAATTTCTTTCCCTTCTGGTATACCCATGATCTGGATGTTTGGCCATTTTTGGGTATCCCACAATTCCTTTATATGTCTTCCAGATCTGAGGTTCTGTCCTCCACATGATTAACTCCATTAGTAAGGGTTTTTAGAAAGCCTTTTACAAGCTCCATTTGATTTTTGTTTTCTGTTGCATTTTTTTCTTTATCATATCCATCCCTTTGTTGAGTTCTAGTTTCTGGTTGTGGTTTGATTTTCTTGATGCTTCTTGGAATTCATTCTTGCATTTAATCATGTCATCATTAACCTAAATTAGCTGGTTATTGAGATCCTCTAATTGTTGACTCATCTTCAATTAATTTATCTCTCTTCTAAGGTTTCTCTGGTTTTTCACAATTAAGTTAACCCTAATGACAAAAGCCGTGTGCTGTAAGAGATTATTCCATTGCATTTCATTTATGCTATTGTTGGTTTTTTGATGTTTTGCTTCCAGTTCAGTGATTAGCTTGATCAGGGTCACATAGCTTATTGTGCTTTCATTTTGGAATTCTATATCTATCCATTGTGGGAGTAAGCAGTCTTGGGGGATATCTCTCTCTCTCTCTTTTTTTTTTTTTTTTGGTTGTTATTTTGGTTTTTTTTTTTAAGCATTGTCTTTGTTGTTGTTGTTCATTTTCATTTATTTCAGAGTGGCAGAGAAAGGGAGAAAGAGAATGGGCGTACAAGGGCCACCAGCCACTGCAAATGAATTCCAAACACATGCGCCACCTTGTGCATCTGGCTTATGTGGGTCCTGGGGAGTTAAGCCTCGAACCAGGGACCTTAGGCTTCACAGGCAAGTGTTTAACCACTAAGCCTTCTCTCCAGCCCCTTATTTTGTTTTTTTGTTTTGTTTTCTACACTGCACTGGGGTCTACTCATCCAGGGTAAAAGTCTGCTTTGTAACTTTTTTATGGGAGAGAGAATTAGTGCACCAGGGCACAGCCACTGCAATTGAATTTCAGACACATGTGCCCCACTGTGCACATGTATGATCTTGAGTGCTTACGTCAACTTGTGCATCTGGCTTACAGGATCTGGAGAGTCAAACATGGGTCCTAAGGCTTCGCAGGCAAGCACCTTAACTGCTAAGCCATCTCTCCAGCCCGGCAGTCTTGTTTATTAAGGAGGATCAAGAATGTGCCCTTGTAAGATCTTCAGTGAGTGTTATGTTTTGTGTTTTAACAGTCTGGGAGCGGAATGGTGCTGTATCCACAGACGTGCAGGTTGTGGAGGTAATAAGTGCACCAGGAGCTCTGGGCTGGTGACTGATACACAAGCTGCTGTTGGTATAGAATCTCTTCAGCCCCTGGTCACAGCTGTGTCTTTCCTGTGGGGCTCTGATGCAGTAGCAATTGTCCCTGTTCCCTATTCTACCCCAGCTGAGTAAGTGGTGAAGGATTCATTGGTACCTCCTAGTGCTTGGTTGCCAGATATTTCCATGCTCCCTGAGAGAGGAGCAGTGGCACACCCATAGGTGGATGCTGGAGTCAGGATGTGGAGAGGGAGTGGAAGGGCTCCACCAACCAGGCCAACTGTGTGGCCAGTATGGTGGTGTCGGTGTGTAGAGGTTGCCAGCGGCACAGCATGGCAACTGGAGGAGGTGGTCATGTCCTGAAGGACCTGCTGGGGTGGGCAGGATCTGATTGTTCTCAACAGGTCTGCTTGCTTAAGCAGGGGAGTGTGGAGAGGTTGTCTTCCCCCTTGCTTGGGCTGGGTGACCTAGGGTGTAAGTGGGGTCCTCCTTCTGTGTCACCTCCAGGTGGGTACGGGTGTGACCGTAGCCTGCTTGGCTTGCTTGCTGTCCAGGCATTTCTCAATTCTCCCACTATTGTTTACTGCCTAAGGACTTTGGAGCCACAGGCCTGATAAGCAGGCTGCTCTAAACGGAGGCAGTGTGGATGCTTTCTGCTAATAGCTACTGCAGGGCCCCACAGGGAGGCACGCTCACCTGGTGATGATTTCCTAGCTTACCCCGCAGCTGACCCATGCTGTGCAATCACCCCCAAGAGTATATAGGGCACAAGGGCTGTAGCCACAGGTTTGGTGGTTTGGGTATCCCAGTTTAATATGTTTCCTCCAAGCTCAGAAAAGTTGTTGGAACCGCCTGTATGGAGTCCCAAACATGCCTGTAATTAGCACTTCCTAACCCACCTTGGGCCAAGCCCCAAACACACTGGTATTCTTCCCCAGGTCTGAATTCACAGGCCCCAATCAAACAGGCACCTCACCCACTCCCAGTGCATAGCCCCAATCAAACCTGCACCTAACCCTCCTTGAGTCCACAGGCCCTAAGCACACTGATACCTCAACTGGAATTAGAAAAAAAATAGGGAAGTCAATAATATTCACAAATGCAAAATATAATTGGTTAAATTGTATGAAAGGAGAAAATTTCAATGGAAAACATTAAATATTTAGGGATAAACTTAAATCTATAATAGAAAATATATGGAAAGTAAATATGAATAAGTAAGAAGATACATATTGTTCTTACATATAATGGATGAACAGTGTAAAGATGGCACATATCTCTAATTTGTATATTTAGGAATAGTTGGGCACAGCTACTGGGTATTTACTCTTACGAGTTACTAAAATACATTGAAACAACCCCTAATTATAGAAATGGGGTACTGACAGGAATAGACCAACCAACATAATAGATAGAAGGCCCAAAAATAGACCTAGGTAATAGTTTATTAGTGTATGTGGAGTGTATGAAATAGTGGGCTGCATTATGACATGTTAATGCATACATTTATATATGATGAACTTGGTCACTGAGAGACATTTCTTCAGGGTTCTGTCAGCTTCTGCTTTAGAAATCTAGCACAGAGTTGTGGGAAAACACCAATAGTGTCTCTCTCCAGAGAGAAGGATTTGTTTACTGACCAGTCTTCCAGCTTAATTGATGTGTTTAGCTATGATGACAGATATTTACAGTTCTAGCAATGTTTATGGATACAAACCAAAACAAATGAGACAATTATTATTTCAAGGGAAACAATAAGTCAGATAATAGTAGTATCATTCCATATCTAGTTCTTCAGTATTTACGTAGGCATAATTTATAATAAACACTTTAAACAATGTAGCCCATTGTTTAATTAATGTTTGTTATTTTGACAAAATATATTTGACATTAGCAGGGTATTTCTTAAAACCTAGTGTGTGTGACTATTATTGCACAAAAACATGAATATCTTATATAAGAGAGCTAAGTCAACAAC
Organism: Dipus sagitta; assembly: GCA_036346955.1. Classification (NCBI taxonomy): domain Eukaryota; kingdom Metazoa; phylum Chordata; class Mammalia; order Rodentia; family Dipodidae; genus Dipus; species Dipus sagitta. The sequence goes on from CM070774.1 coordinate 52,039,957, forward strand.
AGATGAGCTAGCTATGACCAATGAATCTTCAGATTTTTAGTGGCTTTATTTCCAAATACAACTACTAACAGTGTTAATATGAGCTAGTTTAAACATTTTTACAGTAAATATTGAGAGTTTTATTTTTCTGATTAATTTCCATTTTTTGAAGTAGGTTTGAGGACTTCATCTTAACAAGAAAAGCCTTATTATTGGTGACATATAAAAAATATAAAAATAAAAGTCAGAAAAATATTAAAACAAGTAATAAATAAATGGCTCACTTATGGCTTTCCTGATGAAGTTATATAGATTTACTTGAAATATAATTAAAACAATGAGAAATTATATGGGATACATCCCTGGTATTTTATTTTAGAACTCTTTATGGTCATTTAACTTGAGAATAAGAGTAGAGATAACTGAAATGCCTCTCTCTTCAAATCCCATCTTTCTGATATAGCGCATGTTGACAACTCTATAAAGGAAAATATGTCACATTCTTTATTGTAATCAAGATCTTTTGTCAGGGATAAACTGTTTCTCTTGTATTTCATTGCTTAGAATAATCTCACCTGAGGCTTATTATCTTCCTATGTAAGAGAGCTTTCAGGCATAAAATTTTAGATTGTAAACTCTTCTTATCTGTATGTGATATTTTTAACTGCTTGTCAAATAGTACAGTAGAGGTACTGATATGTCAAATAAAGCTGCAACAGTCAGAGCAAATAATGGGCAGTAAACACTATGACTGCAGACCTGTGTCAGTTCCTAATCAGTGTAGCCTCGGTGTAGGGTTGCCACATTATTCAATGCAGTGCTGACTGAAGCCTGCTGACTGAAGCCTGAACACCTGCCTCCTCAAAGGCAATTTAAATTATCACATGACAAATTATGTCATCACTCTTACTTGCAAGTATAACAACATAAGTTATTCCTTTGGAATATAAGCTGACACCATTTCCATTGTCAATGAGAAATGATCAGTGAACACATATTCATCATTGCCAAAACCCTAATGAATATTCTTGCCTGGGAAAACAATCATTTAAATCACAAAAGCAGGCTATTAGAAAAACCTTTGGGAAGGGACAGGTCTTCCCTCACAAAGGACCTTAGAACACTGTGCATGAGTAAGGAATAAAGTGCTTTTATTTTTCTGGAACAAAAGTTTGAATCTGTAACTTTTGATTGAGAATATTTACACAGACTCAATCAGTCATATAGCCTTTCAATAAGGAAGGATCTAAAATGACTATGGAAAACTTAGCTTTTAAGTAGTTCATCCTCGCTGTAAGCCCAGCACATTTCAAGATGCATAAAGCAAATCCCTGGAGAGCTAGAATTGATGCAGGGCCCAGAGAAGGCAAAATCTAAGGTCAGATTCCAAGTATAGACAAGGTACACACTCATTACAGTGGAGTTTGCCAAAGGAAAGATTGGCTGCCTCCCAGGGGGCCTCGGAGGCTCATATTTCTTACCTAGATGGGTTTACTATGGCCCATGAATTGGCCTGTAATTTTACATGCTTAATAACCTGGTTTTGTCATCATTCCAAAAAAAACCAATCCACTTCTCTAGAACAAGTTTACATTACCCAAGCTCTTGAGGTAGATAAATAAAGCAAGTATGTGACTTTAATTAACATAAACTAATTGTTATAGGGATGAAAATGCATAAAGGCCATATGTGCAACACATTTTGTCCTTCCAGACATACACAGGAAGAAATAATAAGCAGAAGGTTGTTTAATAAATATGGAACCAAAACAAAGTTAGACAAATCCAATATTTAATGGCATCAGGCTCAACAGCTGATGAATTCATCTTAAAATAGGAGTAAGCTTGCCAACAGAGTCAGTATGTTTACACTCTGTTGGCGAGATGCCCTTCTCTGCTGGGTAGTGCTTGGATGGAAACTGCCAAATGTGCCCTCATGACTTCTTTTTAAATGTTACCATGACTAACCAGTTTGTATCAAATTGAGACATTCTTTCTTTAGATATCTTAATGCTTTATATCAAATTGCACTCAAGTTGTACAGTTAAGTCTTGTTTCAAAAGTCTTGTTTCTGAATTGCAGAGCTTAACATTTAAAACATGCATATATGTTATCTTTTAGGAAATGGAAAATCTCAACTTTTTAAAAAAGTTCCACTGCCATTTTCAGAAATCCACACCCATGCATCTTATATGTACACATGTAAGAAATTGTCCACTGGTTCCTTGCCCACCCCTCATTTCCATTCTCAGGACTCTTGGAAGTTTTGGTCTCTGCTGCCATGATGCTCTGGCCTCCTTGCTCCCACGCAAAGACTGCCACATCTTTAGGGATATGACAGAATGTTGATCATTATCACAACCTTGAAAATTCTATTAGGATTTCCACACCACTAAATCTTTTCCTTTTCACTTCCCCATACCCATTTTATTTCCTCTGTATTATCCTTAGATGTCTGGTTCAATATGACAGCCATTCTTTGTGTTTAAAGACTTGTGATTTGGGGTTGGGGCTCAGTAGGGAACGAGATTGCTGTGCAAGAGGGAGGAACAGAGGTTGGTGTCCCAGAACCTGTATCCATTCAGATGTGGCTGTGTGTACTTGTAATCCTAGCACTCAGTTGGTGGGGGGCATAAACAAGTATATACCTAGGGCAAGTTAGATAGATAGACTATCTGAATCAATAACCTCTGGGTTTAGTGAGAAAACTTGTCTCAATAAATAAGGATTGAGCAGGATAACTGAAGTTGATCTCTAGCCTCCACATGACCACACACGCACACACACTCACACACATACACAATCTCATTTATTCCCCCTCATTCTATGAGGCCTACAGAAATATATACACACAGCACATACACACACATAAAAAATACTCACATGATTTTCAACTTCCATATCTCATTATTTCAGCTCATCTGGAAATACCCAAATGTAAGAAGCCCCCTATTCCACATCTATATTCAAGAACCATGTTAGAAATTGTAATGGCCTAATGAAATCTGTCACCATACACCTCACTGCTGCCTGATGATGAAATGCTATTTTATTCAATTTATATGTTCCTCTTCCAAAATTATAATTGCACTCCATTTAATCTCTCAAAGTCACAAAATGTAAACTTCTACCTCATACTTATGTATTCATTTTGCATTTAATTTTGCCTATAACATATCATAATTTCAGAGAGAAATTTCATATCTCCCACCATTAAAAGCCAAGATAATTATAACTTCAAACTCTACAACTTCACATTTTCCCTGCTTAATAAATTGGAAAAAAATCACCTATCCTATTAAAACCCTGCAGTTGTACATCTGATATCTGGCCTTGCTTCTCTTCCAGCCTCAAACACTGTTTCCACTGTCTTGTATCATCACTTTTTTCTTGCTATATTCAGTCCCAGTTTTCATAGCTGAAAAGTGTTTTACATACAGTTCTCTGCCTGGACTTTTTATCCCACCTGTAGCCCTCCTATTAAAACAATTCTATTCCCCAGTCTTACATAAGTAAAACAGATAGATTTCACTCACATTATCACCTGTCACCTATCACAAATGTCAACTACTTTCTGCAAAACTTTCACTACTCATGTTCATGACACTATTGTCTTGGTCAACACTCAGCACCAGTTGTTTCCCAAATCAGCCTTGGTGCCATACAACCATTTCTTCTAATTACTACATATGGGAATACTCCAGAACTTAGTCTCTAAGCTCTTTCTTTTCTCCATTTATTATCATTTTCTGAGTGAAATTCCATGTTTGCTTTAATCAAATTTCTGATTTTTATACAAAACCTTATAGTTTCTACTCAATCTCAGGGTCATATCTAATTTCCTATTCAACATTTCCATTTAGTTATCAAAAGGACTCAAGTAAAATATCTAAGACTGAATTATTTTTCACGTATATCTGCTCCAATCCAGAGGGAACTACATGGCATCTCATTAGACTATGATACAATTTACCAATAATTAGGCCCCAAAGCCATTAATATTTTTCATACTCAAATAAAAACCAAAAGCAAATCTGATCATTTCTGCTTCAAAACATATACTTAATTAACAAATTTTCAACCATCAAAGATATCTCCCTAGGTCAAGAGATAATTATTTCTTTCCTAAATTACTACAAGAATCTCTGGGATTTCACCAACACCCCACATTTTCTTTATGGCCTTTTATTTTATTTTATTTTTTTCTTGGTCAAGGTCTCTATTTTTATTAGTACAGGAGGGTTTATATAGGGAGATCCGGGGAAGGAAGGCTAGTCACATAGTACGTAAGCAGAACCAGGAACTTGGAAGGTGAGGCCGCATGTAGCTCTTCTGGGAAGGTCCCACGTGTGGTGTTCCGAGCACAGTGGGTCTTGCGATTTCCAGTAAGCAATTCAAGAACCAGGAAACAGAAACTTAACTCGCGACATGGCGGTTTCTGTCAACATGGCCGAGGTTTGGTTTATAGCTCCCAACAAGGCTGGCCTTGAACCCATGATGATCCTCCTACCTCTGCCTACCAGGTGCTGGGATTAAAGGACAGTTTCCAAATTTCTTTTTTGTTTTACAAATAAATATTTTTATTTCACACTACATAAATTTGAGAGTGTTTTATGTGCTTACCAATTTCTTTATTACAAAGTGTTTTAAATGTATGTAATCTTCCAAATACATTTGTGGTTTTTCTTAATGACTATGAAAAGGTCATATTTTTCCAACTTACAAGTAGAAGGGTAGAGGAAAGCAGGACACAGATGACAGGTCCAGAGCTTAGCTGACCAGGCAAGGTCACCTGATTAACAGATTGCAGTGACTTATGGGATCCAGGATTTTCTTGCCTAAAAATGTTGCAGATGAGTGTACTCAAGATGAGGAAGAAAATATAATTACAGTTAAAATCATTTTATACCAGAAAACAGCTGTGTAATTTAGGAATTTTTAAAACTCAATTAGGTGTGTGTATGGTCCATTGGTATCCAGCTTTAATACCTGCCTGTTCCCGTAAACGCCATGTTCCACCACAACCCCAGCTGCAGCACGCTTGCTGTTAGCACCCACTTCTTTTTCACACAGGTGCACAAACTGGGAATACAGTTCTAACCCTTCTTCTTTCCACTGTGAGAGTGAGTGATACTGCATGCTTCTTCCTTTGACTCTGCCCCCAAGGGTGCCTTGAGGGATGATAAGAACATCACCAGGCAGATCCAATATGGAGACGTGCTTGCCATTCATTTTCTGTCTCCCTTAACTTCACATTTAACAGTGTATTAACCATTTTGGGAAGTTCTTTATCAGCTCTCCTGAAGAAGCACACACACATCATTAATCTTCTCTGAGCCTCCACCCACTGGGCTGCGGCATCCCCCTTGGCGGCCGGACCTGCAGGGACTGCTGCGGGAGCGCCCGGGCCTGAGGCGGCCATCGGCAGCGCTGGAGGCCCCGCTGTGGGGCCAGTTTCCATTTTTTTTTTTTCTTTATTAGTCAGTTTTGTATTCAGCAAATACAGTCAGTTTGGTACCATTATTAGGCTCATCCGTGACTACCCCCTCCCCTTGGCCCCTCCTTGTTGAGGTATACGGGTCATGCATTGTAGAGTTAGCCCACAGTTATGGGTAAGCTAATGGCCTTTTATTACTGATATTCCATTGATGGTAGTAGTCTGACATTTCTCATTCACTCACTTCATTCAAACTCTTAGTCAGCGTCCCCTCCTCATGCCTCCTTAACAACCCTGACTATGACGGCATGTTTTACCATGCTTCATAACTTAACATGCTGGATGGTTTTCAAAGATGGATACAATAATTCCTCCTGCACAAAATATCCTCTAGTGAATGTTTTTTTCCACTGATATCAACAAGAGATAAAGTCTATGTCTTCTCCCTTTAAATCTGGTGTGAACTTATGTTACCTTTGACCAATAATGCAAGAGAAGCTCTGTGATGTGACTCCCAGGCCTAGATTTTAGGAGTGTCTATATTGGCTTTGGAAGCCAGTTACCCTGAAGAAGCTCAAGCTACAATAATAAATGATGAAGGACCACAAAGAATATGAGTCACGTGGAGGAGAACTAAGGTAACATAGTCAGCAGTCAGCAGTCAGCAATCAGTGAGCTCCCTGAAGACTGTGTGAAGTCGTCTTGGACATGTTAGTGGCCACAGGCTGCGTGCTGAGTATAGAAGCAGTCATGACAGCAGAGACCTTACAGATATTTAAGTCTATATCACACTGAACCCTAAACAATCAGTCACTATTCATAAGTAACTAAAGTAATATCAAAGAAGCCTGTCAGAAGTACAGACTTTGATTCAGCAGACAGTGGATAATAAGATGAGAGTGATACTGATGCCATCCTGTCAGCTGAGCAAACACAATGGAATCAAAACTGTCAATCCTGTCATGATATTACCACCAGAGAAAGAGAGAGACTTTTTTTTCACTAATTAAGCATTCAAAATACAGTGATGGCAGGCTAAATGAAAAAGAGAAGACTATGAATGCTAGATATCAAACTGCTTCCTATTATATGGAATGAAGTTTACATTTTACCAGCTAAAATCCTCACAATTATATTTTCCAAAAAAAATAGACTGAATGCATATATGTTTACAACATTGTGAATTTGTCAGTTTTGAAATTTTCTCTTCAAATATAAGTCCCATTAATAAGCAATTACTGTCAGTCTTGGAATTGACATACCCCTATAGCTGACATATTTTCTCTGAAAAACTTGTCTGCAAATTGGTAAAAATATTGTATTTATCCCACACAATCTCACTTAATTATTCACCCTATGTAGAAGTATAATTACAGGCTAACATTATAACTTTATGAATCTATTCTAAAAGCACTTATAAGATTTTATAATTAGGGCTGGAAAGATGGCTTAGTGGTTAAGCACTTGCCTGTGGAGCCTAAGGACCCGGGTTTGAGGCTCGATTCCCCAGGACCCATGTTAGCCAGATGCACAAGGGGGCCACGGTCTGAGTCATTTGCAGGGTGGAGCCCTGCCGCGCCACTCCCTCTCTATCTTTCTTCTCCCCTCTCTCTGTCACTCAAATAAAAATGAACAAAAATATAAAAATTTTAATATTTTTGTTTTTATTTATTATTTGAGAGCAACAGAGAGAAGAGCGATAGAGCAGGGACGAGAGATTGGCGCGCCAGGGCTCCAGCCACTGCAAACGAACTCCAGACGCTGCGTCCCCTTGTCATCTGGCTAACGTGGGTCCTGGGGAGTCGAGCCTCGAACCGGGGTCCTTAGGCTTCACAGGCAAGTGCTTAACCACTAAGCCATCTCTCCAGCCCAGAAAAAATATTTTTTAAAAAAGATTTTATGATTAAACATTTTCCTTGAACTTTTTAAATCACTATATTTAAGATGAGACTTTGCCATGCCTTATTTTTAATATGAATCTTTACTAACATGTTGACCAACATGTAGGTTTTCCCAAGAAACACACTTTGCACACTTAGTTAGCTTGCAGAGTTCTTATTAAGGTCTTACTCAATTTTCTGTTGCTATAATAGAATATCTGAGAGTAGGTTCCTAACAATTCCATTTAGCTCACAGTTCTAGAGTCTGGATCCAAAACCAGGTGGATATATGAGATGAGACTTTTTTGTTACATCATCATATAGGGACAATGCAGCAGAGGAAGGAGGCAACTGTAGAAGACAAAATGTGAGGAATGGGTCCCCTTCATAACATCCTCCTCGTAGAAGATTTAGTCCACTTCTGTGAGAAAAGGGTTGATCTCTCTTGACAACCTTTCACTTCTTAAAGGCTTCACTTCCCAACACAATCACAATGCAAAACAAATCTCAACATGACTTTCAGAGAGGAAAAAAACACATTCCAACCATAAAAATTAAGAATGTTTGGGGTTAGTAGTTCTGCAAAGGTTGGGAGACATAGCTGGATTGAGCAGAAGTTGAGCTTCCATGCAGTCCAATGACAACCTTCACTGACTCTAATGGGACTTCTAAAACTTTATAGAACCTTCCAGATTGTATCAGATTAGCGCAGTATTTAACATCCATCTATTTATTATTAGATGTGTGCCACAATAGCCATGGGTCTATTTTTACACATCATTGAAAATAAATGGATCTTCTAGATGACACAACATCACCACATAGCATCTGGGTGTATCAAACTGTCTGCAGACCTAACTTAGATGGCAATGTGATTGGGGCTCAAAGGGAAGGTAGAGCATTTTCATCCCCAAAATATATTGCTTTTCTTATCAGGTTAATTATCAGCTTTTCCACAAAGGAAATGTTCCATTGTTTTACTACTTATTACCAATTATCCTTTTAATCTTCCCAAGGGATAGTGAGATACCATGGATGTAGCCTTGACCTCTGCTCACTGACATTTGCTGACAGTCTCATTATGTTTGAGCCCTTGCTTTTGAAGCCATGCATAGTTATATCCTTACTTACATGACACTTTACTTATAGTAGTAAGACATGCTGGTGATAAGTTCTAGCTGGAGGCCAAGGCTTTTTGTCTACTTTCTGATTTAGTGCTTTTTCCCTTGAGAAGCCCTTCTGACTAGTGTTTATTAACATATCTGATATGAAGATTCTCCTAGTTTGAACCTATTCCATATGTACAACAAAATGTCTGTATCCCAGTCTTCTTTGATTTTCTAATATCTCCTTTCTGCACCTGACAAGATATTTGCCACTATGTACAAATCTCTCATCTCAGATCATGTATCCTCCCATGTAAAATAGGTGATCAGGTGTAATATCCTAGTTTGTCCACTTAAAGAAATTTGCATGTGCATTTACTGTGAAAACCACCCCTCACTGGGGCTACAGTACTGTTGCCTTTCATAACCAAGTCTAGGAAAGAATGGATTCTGCCCCAGTAGACCCTTCAGATGACACTGTAGCCCATGCAGTGTTTTGTAATCTTCTGAGAGGCTATGAGGGAGAAGACTCACATAAACCATGCTCAGGTTCACAATACATATAAACTGTGTGGCAATAAAGGCACATTGCTTCAAGTTGATGAATGTATGTTATGCAGCAAAAATTATTAATGCATTATCCATGAACTTACCAAAAGAATTATTTTAATAACAAAAAGCAGAAGTTTTTCTTACATATGAAAATATAAAGTATTATAATAAAGGATTTGAATTACATACTGGAGGTGTTCTCAAGCATTGTAGATTTTATTATCCACTCAGTGATCCTATTCCCTTCACTACCCCCCTGCTGTTTTAAAATAATCACTCTACTATAAGCATGTGTAATGAGTAAAGGTGAGACTAGCTAGCATGACATCACAATTTTATTGACAACAAAAAATGAAGATTTAGGCAATATCATAAAATATAAATGGAAGAATAAATTAAAATAAATTATATCCTAAGGAGAGAGCCACCCCATCATACCTCAAAAGGGCCCTGGCTGAAACTAAGAAAAATTGGAGAAACAAGCAAGGGGGCTGTTTTCCTGATGAACCGGATACCAGCACAAGGGGGAAGGAGATCAGCACAGAGAAAAATCAACTCCTACCAAATCAGAGAGCCAGAGCCTCAGAGGCCCCCAACACCTCATCACTGAAGCAGACCAAAAATGAACCCAACATGGCTCAGGGAAATTTTGCGGAAGAGGGGGCGGAAAGAATGTCAGAGTCACATGTTGGGTCATGATATGCAGAGACATTTAGCTTACCCATAACTGTGGGCTAACTCCACAATGCATGACCCGTATATCTCAACAAGGAGGGGCCAAGGGGAGGGGGTAGGTCCCGGATGAGCCTAATAATGGTACCAAACTGACCGTATTTGCTGAATACAGAACTGACTAATAAAGAAAAAAAATAAAATAAATAAATAAAATAAGTTAAATATAATAGATGGCCTCAGTATTCAATTTGCAGTATTAAATGTGGAAGACATATTGAACTAGTTCATGATAGATATATCATGGATCTGGATATGTTAGAATCTGCTGGTCATCAAACAGAAGGATGAAAGCAGGAAGAATTGTTGGCTTAAAGATCTTTAAAATTGCTTGAGTTTGAAGAACAAACAAGATATGGAACAAGAAAAACAATTATAATCACAGGATTACAAATATGAATTGGGACTCTGGGTAATAAATGAGGATAACGGATATTGATTTACTGCAGATTATTAAAGCAAAAATTGTGTAATGTAAAATGTAAGTAGAGACCTAATATAGAAATAACAGAGAATTGTTGTTTATTTGGTTGTCAACTTAAATGAACTAAGGAATCACTGGAAATTTGGTGAAAGCATACTTGTGAGTTAATCTATGAAATTTTTTCCAGAAATTATCGGTATGTGTTCAATATACTAAATGCGGAAGTCCTGCCTTGAACATGAGCAGCTCCATGCAATGGGCTGGGAGCCCAGACGGACTAAAAAAGAAGAAACTTGAAGCTCTGGATCAATGGACTCAAGCTTCTCTAGGAGGTATGTTTTTCTGCTACTGTGCACCATGGACATCAGACTGTCAGGACTGGGCCTTTTGATGTCCACCTGCATTAGAAGTACTCCAGGAGTTTCTAGGGCATTGATCTCTAAAGTAAGTCACATATTTGTCCTCTTTTCTTTTTCTGAGTCTTTAGCCTTCTTACACTGAGCAGCTGCCCATATGCCTGCTATCCAGGCTGCACACAGCCATTGTGTGAAGATTCACCCTCTATCACATTAGCCTTTCATATAACTATATTGTATTATAATGTATCTGTTTCTCTGAAGATCCTAACCAATACAAAATTAATCTGCACAGAAAACACATGAACTATCAAAAGAGGAATAATCAAAGAATAAAGCTATTCTACTTAAAGGGTAAGAGGTAGAGTTAAAGTTAAGATTGATCTCAAGAAGCCAAGTTACTTTGTAGCTTAAAAATCACAAAAGTATTGACTTCAAAAAGGAAGTAATGTGAGAATCTGGATTGCAAAAGATGAAGAATGAATAGGAGGTAAAAAATGATGGCAGTAAGTTTTATTCTTTCTGGAAGTGATTTGACGGAATGACAGATCAAGAAAGAGTATGGGATAGAAGTGAAGGGAGGAGGACCTGGAAATCTAGGAGATAGAAATTTGCACATTTCTTGTCATACGACTCCCAATTTAAAGTCAGTATCATAAGAGATTGGTTAAGGAAATGGGTTTGTCTAAAGTCATGTGAAATAGTTATCCTGGTGAATCAAAAGGAACATTCAGACTATCCTTAGGGGCAATAACCCAATTGCATGGAACTAGTCATATAATTTCTATTAGGCCTGAAATCTCACTACCATATGATAACATACTCAAATAGAGGCAAAATTGGTGTCATCCAAGTCTCATTACGTTCACCCAGAGTTCACAGTCATCAGACACATAGGAATCACACTTGGATTGTTTCTGTAGCTCAGGCACATGACCTGAGTGGCCTTTCCTAACTTGGGCTATGTCTTTGCTCAGCTCCCTTTCGCTAATGTAAGCCAATTCCACAGCCGTGACCTTAACTCAAGCATAGTAAAATGTGTCATCTCTTTGCCACCTGTTTATCAATACTGTGAAACGGAACATATTGTCCATGGTATTCTAGCATCTTCTTCCATAATAACCACAAAATTTGATAAATAAAATTTTTCACTTTTAAATATAAAGTGCTGCAGAAAATTCAAACTGAGTGTAAATGTAGAAAAATCAAACAAATGACTGACAAAATGAAAGATGGGGGGGAAATCCCATATAAACAATATAAATACCTCTAATTACCTGTTTTTACTTCAACGGTTCTGAATTTCAGTGGATACCACCATTCTTGTTACACAGCTAATTAATTAAGGTTCTTACTATTTCTTGGTTGGGAGAGCAAATAATATATTAAGCTTTCTTCCACTTATCAGTTTGCTCAAATTTCAATGTTTTCTACTCATATAACAATCTGCCTATAAAGCTATATAAGTCATGCCATTTCCCTATTTAAAAACACTAGTGTAACATAGAAGGCAACTTGATCTAATTTGACCTTTGATCTTCTCTTCCCTCATTACTTCAATCAGCCCACGTTCCTGCTGCACACACAATGCCTTTTTATTTTAATCAACCCATGTCTTCTCCTTCCTTCAGCTATTACCCCAATACCTATTTAGCCTTTGCAATGAAGAAAACTATTGGGCCTTGTTGTAGTCAGGTCTGTATTACTGGCTGAAAACACCCCACCAAGAGCAACTTGTAGGGGAAAGAAAGGTATATTTTGGCTTGCAGAATCAAGGGGAAGCTCCATGATGGCAGGGGAAAATGATGGCCTGAGCACAGGGTGGCCATCACTTCCTCCCCAACATCAGGTGGACAATAGCAACAAGAGAGTGTGCCAAACACTGGCAAGGGAAAACTGACTATAATACACATAAGCCCGCACCCAACAATACAAAGCCTCCAGGAAGCATTAATTCCCAAATCTCTATCAGCTGGGAACCTAGCATTCAGAACACCTAAGTTTATAGAGGACCCCTGAATCAAACAGCCACAGGCCTCATCATTAAATCCTAGTTCTAAGTCATCATGCCAATGACTTCTTTCCTAAACTAAGGTGAATTACTCCTTTCTCTGTGTTCCCATTATGGTATCTAGGTCTGAAAGAGCAGTTACCTGCTATGTTGTTTTGTAACTAATATTCTTGCATAATTTTTTCCAACTGATTAGATAAAATGAATGCATTTAATAACTGAGTTGTATGTTCATCTCACAAATAAGAATCATAGAATAAATTTATTGCTTGTGTTGGTTTTATTCATTTTGCTCAAATAATATATCCTGAACCATAATTTTTTGCCCAACTGAGCAGAATACACTGGTAAACCCAAAACTTACTTTACATTATAGGTTTTAGAATTTAGTAGGACAGAATTTGAAGATAAGCATGAAAGTTATTTATCTAGTTTTTGCATGCTAAATATGTTCCCTAATAGAAAAGCTTGCTCAGGAAAAAAAAATCATTACATAGTCAGTATATTATTACAAATTGAAAAGACTAAGAGTATGCAACTGTTTCAAGCATGATTCTACAGTTTAAAGGCAGTTTGCCATTAAGACATCTACTAGCATATTTTTTGTTCTATTGATTATTGAAAATGTAATAGGGAATAGAAGTTGTCTTAAAAATATAAAATATTTCAAAAAATAATATCCAAAACCAAGAGTGCTTCAGCTTTGTCTCAAATATAACCATGCTTTCTGTCTTTGTATATGAGATTATAGGTTATAAATATTTCCATTATACTAGCATTTATTTTTGGTACTACAAATGAAGTGGTATTCATTCTTAGAAACTCATAAAGACCTGAAAAAAATATGCTAGCACAATTCTAGCATCTGTCAAAAAAGTCAAAGAATAAAACAGATGGTAAGTTTTCTGCAATGACAGACAAATGCACTTTTGAATGTTCCACTGCTTTTGAAATCAAAAGTAGAATTACATAAGACTGTGACATTTTTATTCAATACCAGAAAGATCTTTATGCTTTAGTACATGAGAGGTGTCCTAATCAAATCAAAAGAATAAATACCCTTGCGATTAGAGGAAACAAAACACAGTAACTTACTGCTTTCTTCTTTTGCAAAGAACAAGTCTTGGTTTAGAGAAAGACTAAAAAAGTAACTGACAGAGTATGATAAAAGAATCAGGCCGTTTCAATTTGTTCAAATGATGTAAATGCCTTGAGAGTCATTTCCCAGAAGGCGGTGTTGTCCTCTGATGGTGTTCTTTTATGAAACTGTACTCTGAGACCAAGCTATTACCTCAGAATGCTCCCTGGTGAGGAAAAATAATGTGAAATTGACAACCATCTCAGCTCAGATGAAAAGGGATTTAAGGCAGTGAGCCTTCCATCGATTCATGCAATAATTGTATTCCCCATCAGATAACAGTCTTCATCTAACCTGATTTAGAGCACTGTAGCCTTGATTCCTAGTGCCCAGGTCAAGTGATCAGACACACCTATAGATTCATTTTACTTTTAATCTTTAGTTATTTAATTTATAACTTGAATTAATATTATTAGTCCTAAGTCAACATTTAAAATTATATTACTGTGAATAGAAGAAACTGTTTTAAGCCAGTGGCAAATTTTAAACATACTACTTTGGATCTAATACCAGGATCAAATAATTTCTATATCATTTTAATCTATATATTATAATGTTATATGACCTTAGTCACATTGAACAAAGACACCTTGTCAAATCAGCAGTATGTAAATGTTTGCTAGTTTCCACTATTGTAAAATTATCTCTGTATAATTCAAAATCTGTTTGAGGAAAGCAAGGTTAATTTTCCTGTGTTTATGGGATTAAATTTCTCATCTATAAAATTAGATGACTCATTTATGCAATCTCTAAGATCTTTTCTAATGTTAAAGATATGAAAACTTTCATTTCTCAGAATGGGAGTGAAGAACTGCAACTTCTGTCTTTGACCATGGTACTCTGTGTCATTTTGCCACTCTTGTGCCCAGAAAATTTACCTTTACAAGAAAGCACACTGCTGTGTGGTATGCTATTTCCATCAAAAACACTGCAAATCATAAAGTTGAATAATTGTTTACTAGTATTTTAATTTATATAACCCCTTCTGAACTCAATGGACATAAGCCCATCTAATGAAAAGATCCAAACCAGACACATACAGGCTGGCTTCTATGTCTCCATAAATTCTCATTATTTGAAACAGTACACAGATTGGGGGTAGGGCTGGGGCTGGAGAAATGGCTCAGCAGTTAAGGCACTTGCCTGCAAGGCTTAATGGCCCAAGTTTGATTCTATAGTACCAACATAAAGCCAGATGCACAAAGTGGCACATGCATATGTAGTTCAGTTGCAGTAGGTAGAGGCCCTGGTGTATCTGTTTCTTCCTCTTTTCTCTCTGCTGGAAAGTAAATAAGTAAATGTTTGAAAAAAATATATTACACAGATGGTTTTAATTCTTCTCTAGAATGGTGGTGTAAGATATGCTTAGAAGGTATCTATGAATATGAACTTCTTCTTAATTCACCAAAGACCATGACTGATATCTTTCAGATTGTAGCTGGCTTCTGCCACAGACTGATCTAGAAACTAAACAAACACCAAAACAGTATAGAAGGACATGTAGAAAAGTTAAAAAAGAAAGAAAGAAAACATTTTCCTGCTTAGTATTTGAGATTATAGAGGAAAAAACCCTCCTCTGTTTTACTCTGATTTAATTATTGCAAAAATAATTTTATGAAATAGTCTTCATAAAAATGAAGAGGAATTTTGTATCCCCAGATAGCTCTGCCTCCTTTCTTTTCTAATCAGATTCTGGTGCAAATCTCACGTAACGTTAAAGATGCATCAGAATCCATCTCAGTTTTACAAATTCTGTCTGCCCATATTCTTGTTAAACCTGAGGTGATAACTGTGATAGGGTCAAATGGCAAGTACTCTAAGGGGATTAGGACAGCAACAACGAAGCCTCGCCCTCCTCCCTGACCCAGTTTAGGACAGGAACTCAGACTTCTTCCGACACCTGACAAAGATGTGAGTGCTCCAGGCATTTATTAGCTCCTGAGAGAAAAGTGAACAGATAGTTTTGGAAACAATCAAAGCACACATAGTAACAGCAGTGTCTACCATAAGCCACTTGGACACCAGCCTGCTGACTTTTCCCTCACAGATTGCTTTTCATGCCCAGAATTAGAACTAAATTTGGCCCTAATTTCTGACTTCACAATCACATTTTAACTTATATCCCAAAATTTGGCTCTATTTTTGGCCCCTCTATCTTCTACAAAGCTTGATTCACATTTTTGATAGTGTTAGGCACTGACCATGCACTTTCCAGGATCCACCAGTCTGACCACTGTCACAAACTACTGAATGTGACCATTTCTGTCTCAGTGTTTACTGAGTCAAGGATAGCACATGCAACTACTTTGACTCTGTCATGTAAAACACCAGACCACCTAGCAGGGTCCAGTAAGAGCTATGAATCAGTGTTGTTAAATAATCTTGGAATTATTTTCCCACTTAGCTTTAACTTTTATGAGGTAGATAGGCACCTATGTTGGAAAATATGAAGAAGATTTTGTGAAGATAATTGCCAGGAACTAAGCAAAAACATGCTGAGTCTCCATTCTTGGTGTGTGGTCAAGTGTAAGGCTCTAAGATCATTTCTAGGGAAGTTGGGCACCCGCGTCTTAAGAAGGAGATAGGTAGAATTAGGGACAGCCAGTCAGACAGGAAGGCCTGTAAGAGAACTATTAATTTTAATTCCTGTCTGCCATATAGAGTATAAATAAACATGGCTGCTAACATCACACATTGACCCTGCTATCTGCAACAGCTACCGCAGAGCTGGAATTATTCAGCTGTGTGCAGAGTTCAAGCCCAGCCCCTTCCACGCTGCACCAAGGCGTTAGCTTCTTATTCATACCCAGACCCATAATAAAAAGCCTTGTTGGAGCTCTTACCACCTGTAAGCTTTTGTCCTTCCAACCCTGGCAGCTTAGATGCTGCCAGGATGGGCAAAGATATTTTTGTTTTTCCCTAGGCCCATGGACTTTTACACCAGGCTCTTAAACACACGGATGTTCCTACTCCTCACTCTTTGGTTCTCGGGCGTTTCCTTTCCCCTCCTAACCTTCGGTGCCTTTCCCTCTTCATGGGTCCATGGACTCTCCCTCGCCCTGCCTGACTTCTAAACAAGAAATGTAATGATTTAATAATTATCCTACTCACTCTGGTTTATGGAATTCTTTGGTTAAAAAACAGACATGAGCTGAGGTATGGGGTTTGTGTTTGAATCCCCATTAAAAAAAAAAATCATACTCTTGAGTTTGGTGACACCCCTGCTAGTCTCCCACTCATGATTGATTGTATCATGAACTGCTACAGAGAGATAGGCATAGAGTAAGGAAATAGAAAATTTTGTCCAGAAAAAGGTGTTCTCTGAGAGCCAAGACAATTTCAATGAAGGGTGCTGAAGTTATGGAAGCAGGTGCCAAAGCTGTGTGGGAAAGAAGCATATGGATGACAAAGAGTGACTAACCAAGTACGGAGAGCTTCAGAAAATCATAGAAAGGCTCGCTAAATAGTCATGAGAGAGTCACTTTAAACCGCAGCAGAGGGCAGAGGAAATAACACATTGCAACAGACCTAAACTGGCCATCTGTGAACTTGCCTGCTCCCTTCAGTTCCTCCGCTCCATAAGTTGCTTCCGTCCAGGTGCAGCCACGGTCCAGGAAGTGGGAGGGAAGAGGCAGGGTGAGGGTGAGGGTGAGCCTGAAGGAATCATGCCGACGTAGAGATAATGACAGCTCCTTTTTTTTTTTTTTTTTTTTTGTTTGTTTGTTTGTTTGTTTTTCGAGGTAGGGTCTCACCAGGCACTATGGAGTCTCAGGGTGGCCTCGAACCCATGGCGATCCTCCTACCTCTGCCTGCCGAGTGCTGGGATTAAAGGCGTGCGCCACCACGCCCGGCTCATTTCTTTTTTTTAATTTTGTTAATTTTTATTTATTTATTTATTAGAAACAGAGAGAGGGAGAGAGAGAGAATGGGCACGCCAGGGCCTCCAGCCACTGCAAACAAACTCCAGACGCGTGCGCCCTCTTGTGCATCTGGCTAACGTGGGTCCTGGAGAATTGAGCCTCGAACCGGGGTCCTTAGGCTTCACAGGCAAGCGCTTAGCCGCTAAGCCATCTCCTATTTTGTACAAACTTTCAGCTGCATGGAAGAAAAGTGCTTCAACTCACAACAAAGCTCACCATTTGTCTACTCTGATTAAGAGAGTGGTGTACATTTGTTGTCAAAAAGAACACGGGAAAGCATGAATCCACCCAAAAATCTCCTTCAGTGTCATGGATAATACTAGTGGAAAGCAGAAAGTTATGCAGAGATGACAGCAAAGATTAAAAACATTTTCTTATTCGACCATATTTTTCCACATAATGATTATAACACTAGTATTATCTACCCTTTTCGATCATTGTAGAAGCCGTGGACAGCAGATATTATTTCCCGGATAAGTGCCTACCAAACTGTATATGTTTAGAAGTTATACTTTCTCCATACCTTTCTGTGGTTAGCCCATGGTCTTTCTTACTTCTGTCTTCCTGCTTGGCTTTTACTATTATATCAGCATGTCTTAGGATTGAATCAGGGAGAGAATTATTGATTCTTAAATTATTAAAGCCACACAAAGTTGTGATGTGAGTCATTTAGAGATAATTAATACTATAACATCACATATAATCTCATCATTTTGGAAGCAAATAGACACTTTGCTTTCCTTTGTTTTTCTGATCATCTTTAAATAGTTCTTTCTTTTGGATATGATTTTTATTAAATACTCTTATGAATAAAAGAAAATGCAATCTAAGTGTTAATTAGTAGCTGAAATACAGTGAACTAAAGAACAATAAATTAATGTTTAAATGAAGTTGAGATTTTTTTTTTTTTTCAAGGTAGGGTCTCACTCTAGTGAAGGCGGACCTGGAATTCACTATATAGTCCCATGGTGGCCTTGAACTCATGGTGATACTCCTACATCTGCCTCCTGAGTGGAGATTCCTTTTATAACTGTTGATAATGTGAGTTGCCAGTGCAAGATTAACAAATATTTGACCCAGTAGGATGGCTCATAGATACACTGCAGCACTCAGGAGGGTGAGGCAGGAGGACTGGGAATTCAGTACCAACCTGGGTTACACAGTGAGTTCCATGTGAATCTGTGCTACCATGTGAGACCCTGGTTCAGAGAAACAAAGAAAAAATTAAAATCTGACATTTTCATTTTTGTTACACAAGATACAAATTAACAGTGCATAAAAATTCATACATGAGAACGTATTAATTGTGCCTTCACATGACAACAAAAGAACTAGAAACATGAATATTTATCAGTAAACAGGGGGACTAGTTTATACTTCATCATCATAAGGTAAACCACCAAACCTAAAGGGTAAGACTTACTAGAGTTATTGACCTAAGATATGTAGTCAAGTGCAAAAAAGTAAAGATAATCCCATTTTGCCCACAGCAATTATAATACTAGCTCTACATGTTATCTTGCTTATGTTTATATGAACACAGAAAATGATGGTAGCACACACCTTTAATCCCAGGACTCAGGAGGCAGAGGTAGAAGGAGTGCTGTGAGTTCAAGGCCACCCTGAGACTTTATAGTGAATTCCAGGTCAGCCTGAGCTAGAGCGAGACCCTACCTTGAAAAACCAAAAAAAGAAAAAAAAAAAAAAAGAAAATATGAATGGCATGAAATACTGCTTACATACATGCTGTTAGTAATGAAGAGAAAAATATTTTAAAATGTTATATACTTTTACACATCTTATATATATATATTACATTTAATGTACAGAGACATCTATCCATTTTTAAACTATTAGAGTTGAGAATAATCTAGTCATATTAAAAAAAACTAGATATACACACTAAATTAATTCCTTGTCAATATTAAAACAAATTAGGACAGATAGTGATTTAAAACAACACAACAACCTTATATTCTAGAAAAGTCTGATACAGATCTTTCTAGGCTGCAGTAAGATGTGAGCAGGGTTGTAATCTTTGAGGCCATAAGAAAAAATGTGTTCCCTCCTTTTCTTTCCAGATTCTAGGGGTGGCCTCTATTCCTTGGTTTGTAGCCCCATTCCACGTCAAAACAACAACAGAACACTTAGGTCTTCTTTATATGGCATTTGCTCTAATAATGCATCTTATTTTGCATCATGATTCTTAATTTTTTTTTAAATTTTTTATTAGATATGGACATATTTAGTATATAAACAACCCATGTTAGTACCCTGCTTTCCCTCCTCCCTGCCCCTTTTCTGATGAAGGCTTCCTCCTATGGGATGTAGCTCAGTACCATGGGGATCATGGGTCATGCATGGTGGTGTGGGGAGAGGCAATGTCTCTGTGCAAAATGTCCCAACTTATGGATCTATCTTTCCACCCCTCTTCCGCAAAATTCTCTGAGCCATGCTGGGAGCATTTTAAGTCTACCTCAGAGTGATGGGCACTTAGGAGCCTTGGGATCTCTGGTTTGGTAGATGCTGAGTGTCCTCAGTGTCTAACTTCTTCACCCTTGTGCTGATATCAGATTCACTAAGAAAGCAGCACTCTTGCTCACTTCCCCAATTCCTCTGTGGTTTTAGCTGGGGGTGGGCTGGGGTGGAGTGCACTGGGTTATCTCCTCAGGTCCAGCTCCTGTCTGAAAAAGAGAAGCAGATTCTCCAACTGGGAATGGAGTTGGCACCCCGGTAATAGGCTACCCATTAACATATATATATATATATATATATATATATATATATATATATATATATATATATATGTTTTTCAAGTAGGGTCTCACTCTAGTCCAGGCTGACCTGGAATTCACTATGTAGTCTGTCTCAGGGTGGCCTTGAACTCACTGTGATCCTCCTACCTCTGCCTCCCAAGTGCTGGGATTAATGGTATGTTTGTTTATGCAAAAGCTTTTTAGCTTCAAGAGATCCCATTGGTTGAGTGCTTGTTAAATTTCCTGGGCAATTGGGGTTTTATTCAGAAAGTCTTTTCCAAGTCCTATGTTGTGGAGAGTGCTAATTTTTCTTCCACTGATTGAAGAGTTTTAGGTCTTATATTGAGATCTTTAAACCATTTGGACTTGATTTTTGTGTATGGAGAAATGAGTGGGTCTAATTTCATTTTCTACATATGGTCATCCAATTTGTCCAACACTAGTTGTTGAAGATGCTGTCTTTTTCCAGTCTACATTATTGGCACCTTTGTCAGAGATGAAGCAGCTATAGTTACTTGACCTAAAGTCTGGGTTTCAATTCTGTCCCATTGGTCTATGTTTCTGTTTCTATTCCAGTTCCATGCTGTTTTTGTCACTGTGGCTTTGTCATATAGCTTTAGATTGGGTGTGGTGATACCACCAGAGGTGTTTTGTTGTTGTTGTTGTTGAAGATATGTTTGCATATCTGAGGCCTGCTGCCATTCCATATGAACTTTGAGATCATTTTTTTCAATCTCTGTGAAGAATGTTGCTGGTATTTTTATTGGTATTGCATTAAATCTGTATATTGCTCTCGGTAGAATTGCCATTTTCACAATATTAATTCTTCCTATCCAGGAGCATGGGAGATCTTTCCATCTTCTCAAGTCCTTCTCTGTAGCAGACAGCTTCAGGTTCACTGAGATGAACTTCCAGACCAGGCACAGTTATGGAGGAAGGGATTTATTGAAGCTTACAGATCCAGGGGAAGTTCCATAATGACAGAAGAAACTGGCCTGCTTTCACAGAACCAAACACAGAGAGAGAGAAGCACAAGCCCAAAAACCAAAGTCACACAGCACAGCACACTTCAGAAACTCCAGCTAGGCACACTTTGCATATCTTTAGATTGAAATATCAAAACCACTACCATACCTTAAGAGCAGCCCAGTAACACCATCTCCAGCCAGATGGCTGCAGATACAAACTACAAACTAATAAAACACTGAGTATATTCAAACTACCACAGTCACTATGTCTTTGTAATATAGCTTTAGATTGGGTATGGTGATACTGCCAGAGGTGTTCTGTTGTTGTTGTTGTTGTTGAAGATATGTTTGGATATCTGAGGCATGCTCCCATTTCATGTAAATTTTGAGATCATTTTTTCAATCTCTGTGAAGAATGTTGCTGGTATTTTTATTGGAATTGCATTAAATCTGTATATTGCTTTTGGTAGAATTGCCATTTTCACAATATTAACTCTACCTATCCAGGGTTATAGGAGATCTTTCCATCTTCTCAAGACTTCCCCTATTTCTTTCTTGAGTGTTTTTATGTTTTCATGATATAGGTCTTTCACATCTTTGGCTAGTGTTATTCCAAGGTAATTTTTTGTTGTTGTTGCTATTGAAAATAGGACAGCTTCACTGATTTCTTTCTCTGTATATTCATCATTTGCATGAGAAAAGCTACTAATATTTGGTGCATTGATTTTGTATCCTTCCAGTTTGCTGAAGGTATTTATCACCTTCAGAAGTTTTGAGATGAAGACTTTTGGGTCACTTATATATAGCATCATGTCATCTGAAAATTGGGCTAACTTGACCTCTTCCTTTCCAATTTGAATCCCTTTTATTACCTTCTCCTGTCTTGTTGTTTGAGCTAGTAATTCTAGTACTAAGTTGAAGAGCAGTGGTGAGAGTGGGCACCCCTGTCTTGTTCCCGATCTCAGTGGGGACTCTTTGAGTCTTTCCCCATTAAGTATTATTTGGGCTTTGTGAGTTTTATATATAACCTTTATTATGTTGAGATATAAACCTTCCATGCCTATTCTTTCCAGTGTTTTGATCATGAAGTGGTGTATTTTGTCAAAGGCCTTCTCTGTATCAATTGAGATCATGTGGTACAGATTATTGTCGTGGTGTATTGCATTGACCAATTTCCATATATTAAGCCATCCCTGCATCCCTGCAATGAAGTCTACTTGATCAAGGTGGACAATGCTGATGATGTGTTGTTGAATTCGGTTTGCAAGGATTTTGTTCAGGATCTTTGCATCTAAGTTCATTAGGGATATAGGCCTATAGTTTTCTTGTTTCATCTCTGTCTGGTTTTGGTATGAGGGTGATGCTTGCTTCATGAAAGGAGTCAGGGAGGAGTTCCTGGTCTCCAATTATGTGGAAAAGTTTGAGAAAATTTGGTTTCAGTTCTTCAATGAAAGTTTGATAGGATTCAGTTCAGAAGCCATCTGGTCCTGCACTTTTCTTTTGGGGGAGGTTTTTGATTAACTTTTTAATCTCCATATATGTGATAGGTTTGTTTAGGAAATTATTCTGCTCTGAGTTTAGTTTTCGTAGTTTGTACATGTCTAGGAATTCATCCATTTCTTTCAGATTATTTAATTTTGAGGAATAGAGATTTTGGAAGTAGGCACTGATGATTCATCCAATTTTATTGCTGCCTGTTGTCAATCTTGTTTATATTTTCAAATAACCATCTCTTCATTTCATTTAAATTTTTAAAAATTGTTTTCTTAGTTTCCAATTCATTAATTTCTTGTCTAATCTTGATGATTTATTTCCATCTGGAACTCTTTGGGTTGAATTCTTTCTGTTTGTCCAGCAGCTTTAGGTGGACAGTCAGGTGATTCATTTGGGCTCCCTGTGACTTTTAAATGAAGGCAATTAGGGCTATGAATTTTCCCCTTAGGACTGCCTTCATTGTGTCCCATAAGTTTTGGTAGGTTGACTTTTAATTATCATTCAATTCTAGAAATTTCACAATTTTGTATTTTCTTTCTTCCACAACCCATTCATTGTTTACAAGTGTATTGTGTAGGGGCTGGAGATGTGGCTTAGCAATTAAGGCATTTGCCTGCGATGCCAAAGGACCCAGGTTTGATTTTCCAGGACCCACATAAGCCAGATGCACAAGGGGCACATGCATCTGGAGTTCGCTTACAGTGGATGGAAGCCCTGGAATGCCCATTCTCTCTCTCTCTCTCTCTCTCTCTCTCTCTCTCTCTCTCTCTTTCTCTTCTCTCTATTTCTCTCACTCTCTTCTTGAAAATAAATAAATAATTTTTTTTTTACAAAGTGTATTGTTTAGTCTCCAGGAGCTGGTGGAGTTCTTGATGTATCTCTTGTTAATTTCTAGCTTTAAAGCATTGTGATCTGACATGATACAGGAAATTACTTCAATTTCCCTCACTTTATGAAGACGTGTTTCATGACCTAATATAGGGTCAATTTTGGAGGAGGTTCTGTGGGTGCTGAGAAACATGTGTACTCTGTAGAGTTGGGCTGGAGAGTTCTATAGCTACCCATTAGGTCTAGTTGATCTATGATGTTGTTGAACTCTATTATTTCCCTATTGATTTTCTGCTTAGATGATCTGTCTATTGATGATAGTGGAGTATTGGAATTTCTGACTACGATGGTGTTGGTGTTTATTTCTGTCTTATTGTGAAGCAGATTTTTGTTTTTTACACTGTGGTGCATCTGTGCTTGGCACATATACATTTATGATTGTGATGTGCTCATGTTGGATCTTTCCCTTGCTGAGTAAGAAGTGGCCTTCTTTGTCCTTTTTGATTAATTTTGGTTTGAAGTCTATTTTATCAGATGTTAATATAGCAACATCTGCTTGTGTTTAATTTCCATTTCCTTAGAATATCATTTTCCAACCTTTCACCCTGAGGAGCTGTCTATCATTAGTGGCAAGATGGGCTTCTTGAAGACAGCAAATAGAAGGGTCCAGTTACTTGATCCATCCTGGATAACCTGTGTCTTTTGATGGGTGAGTTAAGACCATTAATATTTGAGGTCATGACTGTGAGGTTTAAACTAATCCTTGCCATAATGAGGCGTTTTATGAGGTTTGGTAATTTCTTCTATTTTGTACTATTTTGAGTCTGGTCAATTTTGGTTATTGTGATCTTCTTCTTGTTGGCTGTTGACATTGTTTGTTTGACTGCTCTGTGTGGAGTATTCCTTCAAGTATTCTCTATAGGTTTGGCTTTGTGTTCATATAATCATAGAGCTGACTTTTTTCATGGAAAGTTTTGCTTTCTCCATCTATTATGAGGGATATTTTTGTTGGATAAAGTAGCATGGGTTGGAAGCCATAGTTTTTCAGATTTTGAAGTGTTCCATTCCAGGCCCCTCTGGCTTTCAGGATTTCCCTTGATAAATCCGATTAATTCTGATGGGATTGCCTTTGTATATTGTGAATTGTTTCTCTCTTGCTGCTTTAACACTCTTTCCTTGTTTATGTTGTTGAAACTATGATGTGTCTTGGAGAGTTTCTTTGGGTCCTGTCTGTTTTGTGTTCTGTGGGCTTCTTATATTTGGATAGGCCCCTCTTTTGAGAGATTCAGAAAATTTCATTCAATAATTTTGTGGAATATGGTCTCTATGTCTCTGGCCTGGATTTCCTATCCTTGTGGTATACACATGATCCAGATGTTGATGTAGGGTGTTCCACAGTTCCTTCATATTCTCTTTACTTGGTTTTTTGAACTTAGCAAAGTTTTTGGCCTCTGGATCAATTTCTTCTGTCTTATCATCCAATCTCCCAGATCAGAATTTCTGTCTTCCACATGAGTGAATCTGTTGGTGAGAAGTTCTAGAGAGGTTTTTATAATTTGTATTTGATTTGCGTTTTCTATTGTGTTATTTTGTAACATGTCCATCTATTTTTTTGAGGTACAATTACAATTCAAATTCTGATTTTCTTGATGCTTCCTAGAGTTCATTTATTCAAGTTTTTATGAATCTTAATCAATCAGTTTTTGAGATCTTCCATTTCTTGAATTACCTTCAATTTATTTATACCTCTTTGGAGGGTTCTAATATTTTCTTCAATCAAGTTAAGCCTACTTTCAAAAGCTGAACGCTCTAGTAGATGATTCTGTTCAATTTCACTTATATAATTGTTCTCTGACAGTTTGCTTCTAGTTCAGCAATTTTTTTTTATCAGTGTCTCATTGGTTCTTGTTTTCATTTTGGGAATGAATTTCTGTTGATGACCCTAATTTCACTGGAAGCTTCCATTGTAGGACTAGGCATCCCTAGTGAAGATCTCTCAGTTTTCTGACTTTCATTGGCTTTTTTGCATTGTTGTCTAGCCATTTTAGAAAGATTCTTTATTTTATTGAGGAGGAAGCAAGTTTTTTCCCCATGCCCCTTGGCATATTCACCCTCCTACTCAGGTGAACAGGGATGTTGATTCCCAGTGGCCAGTCAGGATACCAGAGCAAAAATCCTGATTCCACAGCTCACATAGGGACCAGGCCTCCCCAAGCAAGGCACAATGGGACCTACCAGGATGAAGGGACTGAGAGGAGCAAGGGAACAGGGACCTGGCCTACTTAGTGCAGCACCCTTCAGCACACATACCAGCTTCAGAAACCCAGACCAGGGAGGTGGGAGGAGCCAGAAAACAGAGTTCTGGCCTACTCACTCCAGACCTGTGTGCCTGGCCACATGCTATCTATGCTGGCAACTGTGATTCCTCCTTTAAGGACTCTGACTATATTGGACTCACCTGGATAATGGAGGCAATCTGTAACTTTGAAAACAGCTGATAGCAGCCTTAATAGCTATTTTCCAGGGAATCTAGTCTCTCCACAGGTTTCCAGATATTAGGACATGGACATCACTGAGGCCATTACTATGCCCAGCATACCCATACCCAGTCACACCACACTAAACAACAAACATTCTTCTATTCCTCTTTTAAGTGGATTAAGTGTGACAATGACCTTTGAGGACCAAGCAATGCTTTAGCATGTTAAAAATGTACCCTCTGACCCCCCACACCATTTTTAAGTATGGATACAATTTGTCTATGTACACACATTATGGACCCTTCTGTTTGTTTTTTAGCAGTCTCTCATAACAAGTTTTGTTTACTCATAATCACTGGACAAAGCACAACCAACCTTCGCTTATCCTAGCACTAATCACCTCAAATGAAATCAATATGATTGAGGCAAGAAATCAAGACTGCTCTGATTGTCATGGGAATTCTATACTTGACAGTGAGATTAGAGTCAAAGTGTCTGGGACAAATAGGTAACAATATTAAATGGGTAAAAATTTTCAGTGAAACAAGAGAATTCTCATTATAAGGAGACTTATTTCCATATTAAAGTGAAAATAGAAGACAGAGGAAAGTAGTGTAATTTGTCTGAGGTTAATGGAATCATAATGGTTTTTTAAGCCTGGGTATCACATTTGGTGTGTTTTCTCTGTACTTTTTCCCTTTATCTTGAGTAGGATTTCCTGGAAATAGGTCCTAGAGAAGAGATTCAGGCATGTATGATTTATTACTGAAGTGCTCTGCTGGAAAAACATGAGGGCCCAATGGGAAAAATAGCCAACAATCATAGAGCCTCAGGCAGTCTAATACTCAATGTAAATACCACCAGTCACCTCACCTGGAAGCAGAGGGCTGGGCCTTTGTGACTTGCCTTGTCATTCATAGGCTGTTCCACCTAACTTCACAACTATGAGTCTCTGAGTATTAGGCCAGCCAATCACAATTCTGTAGAGGTCCCCCTGGACTTGCACAGCTGGAAGACAGCCTCCTCCATCAAGAGGAAAGGAGCTGGGAGGAACAGCAGCATCTCCTTCCTATCATCATTCCTTCCCTCCCACCCTCCCTTCTTCTCTTCC
This sequence comes from Dipus sagitta, assembly GCA_036346955.1. Classification (NCBI taxonomy): domain Eukaryota; kingdom Metazoa; phylum Chordata; class Mammalia; order Rodentia; family Dipodidae; genus Dipus; species Dipus sagitta. The sequence goes on from CM070774.1 coordinate 52,067,128, forward strand.
TTCCTTTCTTTATTCCCTTTAATTCTTTTGTCTATATCACTAATTTTCAAATGCAAAGTTTTATTGGAAATAATTACAAATAATTTTTAAGCAATGGAAAATGTACCCTTTCTTCTTGAGCAGACATTTGCAGCTGATACCTTGTTTATAGCATGATTATTAAACATTCAATTTCACATTGTAGATATATATTAGTAAAATATAGAGTCAAATATTAGAATCAAGATATTATACTATAAATATTAGAAATATATTAAATGTAGTAAAATGTTAGAATCTAATAATCAAGAATATTAGAATTTTGGTTGCACAAGCCTGGCACCCTAAAACATAGCCTGTCAAACGATGGCTTCTGTCTAATGGGTCTGCTAGATGTGAGCTATCCATAAAATGCTACAACTTTGAGTGCCTTTCATTTAAATCCTGGTGCCATCCTTTCTTATCATAGAGAATATAATTGCCTTAAAGTCATAAAATAGTAAAGTAGTAAGATTTTTAAAATATTTCTGTTAAAATGGCATATATATTAAAGGTAATGCTTGAATGTCCCTAAATTCTTAGCATTTTCTTTATCTGTCTTGAAAATCTAACCCAAGATCTCCTAATCTTGGAGTATGTAAATAAATTCAGTACATGATTCACCTCAATTTAGAAATCAATAATCTTTTGGAGACAAGTCACTAAGCTTTATTACACATTTTGTTTGTTCATTTTGAAAAGGCTTAACAAAGAGATTGAATAAATTTCTTCTAGGATTAAGATTCTATGACCAAATGACAATTTCTAATTTGGAAGAGTGTAAAGTAATATGCAGAGTTAACATTATTCTTTGGCTATTTGACACCTCAGCTGTTTTCCACTCAGAAATCAAATGATAATGGAAAACAAATGGGCCATTTTCCTTTTAATTGAGCCTGAGAAATTTTAGCAAAATAAGTGTTTTTGTAATCACAATATCACATTGTAATAAGATACAATAAGACATAATCTTTAGATTCTCAAAACTCATCTCTCAGTTTCTTTTACTGAATAAGTAATAATTTATCGTAGTTATAACTTTATAACTTAACCAACATTACAAATGTTTTCTTTTCATAAAATGCTTCAAATCTTAATTGATATCTTTCATGCACACTCACAATAAGTGACTGTGGCCATTAGATGTAGCAGTATAATTTTACATGCATGTGCTCTTTATATCATGCATGCCATTTTGTCACTAGTTATAATTTGACCTCATATTATAAATAAACTTTCTTGGCATCACATAGTTTAAACTGTTCTTATTCTTAGTGAAATGTTTTTATGTTGACATTCATCAGAAAAATTTAGCTTTACTTATATTTTATTGTATATGTATTAACCATGTTGTTCTTATGTCTACTAGATATCATGGCCAACAATATCATCTTTATAACTGGGTTGGAAATATGATCAAACAGTTATGCCCCAGCCTCCTGGCATCTATGTTTAGATACACTAACTCCCTTACTTTCCACTGTCCTCCTGGTGACCTTTGGAGGGAGTTACTTGGATTCTCTTCAAACCTAATCCCCTCTATCTTTCATTTAATTAAAAGTTGAAAAAAACAAGTAATAAGAATCATGTGTGTATTCAGTTCTTACTGTGGAGAAACTTCTGTGACCCCTAAGGATCTTCCCTGCTAGCACAAAACCACATCAAATTAAAACATTGCCCTTCTATGTTTATGTTTTCTTTCCACTTTTCATTTTGCTTCTAATAACATGGTGAAAACTAAAATCTTTGTAAAATTTGTCCTTGTTAAAATAACCTCTTACTTAATCACTTAATATATGCAAATGATATCACCACCTCATATTCACAGTGTGTGTGTGTAATAATAGTGTGGAGGTAATAAGGGATCCTATGAAATACTTTCAATCTAGAAAAAAATCATTACCCTTTAAATTCACTCATTTACCAGCAATATTCTCCTGTCCAAAGTTTCCAGACCATACCCTGTGGTTTTGTATCAGTTTTATATACAACCTATACTATCATTGGAGCCAGAAAAATCTAATATGCTAATTTATTTTTTGATGTTAGATCTCATGCTTCACTCCTGAGACATGGTGGAATAGCACCCAGTCATATAGAAGGAAGAAGGTATATACTATAGATTTCTAAATAAAAATTGTCACTTTTGATAAAAAAAAAATAGGGAGGGGTGCCTGGAAACCAACAGCAAATGTCTTTTGAGCTCATATTTATCTTCCCCAAATTCTTAAACTATCTGACCATTCTAAACTGTCAAAATGTCCAAAAAATTAAATGTAATCATTCTACAATTACTTTTTCAATGCCAGATCTGATAATTATTTTCTAACCATAGCTTTCAGAAAATATCTACCCATAAAAATTGGTCCTTTCATTATTTAAAAAGTCACTTAACTGAACACTGAATGTATTATATTTGTTTATGCTATTCTAACATATCTGATCTAGGAAGATAATTTCTGAGTACAGTGTCTTCTTTAAAACATTCACCTCCAGTAGGTATCACTCAGTGAAGTGAAATTGCCTATGAAGTACCACAGACTGCTTATTCTATTCCACTGTGAAAATTCCCAAAGATCAAGAGGCTGTCAAGAGATTTCATGTCACATACAAAAGCATAAATCAGTAGGTATATTCCCCTCATGGGGCCTACCATTCTCTTCTAATAGAAAAATCAACCAACTAGCCCTTCAAAACCTCAGACACTTTTTCTCTAAGTCATATGCCCCAGTTTCCCCAACAAAACCTTGCTCTGGAGCTGGAGAGATGGCTTAGCAGTTGAGGTACTTGCCTGTGAAGCCTAAGGACCCAGGTTCGACTCCATAGAACCCACATAAGCCAGATGCACAAGGTGATGCATATATACAAGGTAGTGCATGTGTAAAGAGTTTGACTACACTGGAAAGAGGCCCTGGTGTGATTTTTTTTTCTCTCTCTCTCTCATGAAAAATTTGATTCCCCAGCACCCACATAAAGCCAGATGCACAGTGACACATGCATCTGGATTTTGCTTGCAATGGCTAGAGGCCCTGGCATGCCCATTCTCTCTCTTGCTCTCTCTTTCTTTCTTTCTCTCTCTCTCTCTAGGTGCCTCTCTCTACATCTATCTTCCATAAATAATTAAATAAGTAAATAATTTTTTCTAAATATTGAGAGCTCAAAGAATTCTCTGACCATAGCCTCTTCAGCTGTCATAGGCATGCATCACGCAATATATGTATATATATAAATTCTATTAGTGATATAACTTCTGGATGATTTCAATTTATGTACTTATACTTTCAGGCCTGTGTGTGTGCACACATGCATGCACGTGTGTGCATGTGCACACGAATGCTTTTCTACATGCTCTGTAATCAACATGAGCTACTGGTATCACAATTAAACTAACTCTTATGGCATTAGAGCTTTGTATTCCTTTTTTTTTATTCATTTACTTGCATTGTGTGTGTGTGTGTGTGTGTGTGTGTGTGTGTGTCTACATGCACACCCATGCTTGTGTGTATGGCCATGCCAGGTTCTCATGCCCATTCATATGAATGCCTATTTGGCTTTACATAGGTAGCTGGGGAATTGAACCTAGGCCAATAAGCTTTGCAACTTTTATACATTGAGCTACCTACCAGCTTTTGAAAGCAGCACTCTTATTTCAGAGCTTCAAATAAATGAGTCCTGCTTCTTAAATGGGCTTACACTTAAAGCTCACCTCTACAATGGTGAGTTAACCCGTCTACCGTGGGGCTGTGGGCTCTCAATCACCTGATGTGTTCTTTATGGTCATACTTTACGATTATAAACAATGCATTTGTGTTTAAATGTATGTGAATTTTGTAAAATAAGGTAAGCAAAGTTGGGAATTTTTGCTGGGTCTTTAAATAGTTTAAACAATATTGAATTTGTCCATTCTTTACAAATTAGAAGCTAACTATGAACCATCTGAACCTCATTTCATTTCTAATGGCAGATTACTAAACAATTTCTCAATTGCCAACATTAATTGGATTATTCAAAATATTAAGGTTCTTTTTTAGATCCCTTTGTCACTTTCTATGATGTTAACAGACAATTGATTATGCACAATTTTAAAATTTTGTGAAAGTTTTGTATGTTCTGATAGTTTGAATGAACATTCATATAAAATTTGAAACAAAAAGGCATTTTTGAAATACCACTTAAAAATTAAGTTTTCTGAGTCCTTGGTTAAAGAAACAAACTAATTAAATTATATATGTTCTAGCAAACAAGGAAAGGTATTTCCCATGAAAGTCTGGAAAAAACCCTCATGTAATACTTAAAAATGAAAAATATACAGAACATCAAGAAATGACATAGGAACTAGCAGTTAACCATGGACTCAGAAAACTTAATTTTTAAGTAGTATTTCAAAAATGCCTTTGCATTTCAAATTTTATATGAATGTGATCAGAGAGAATAGTGTTAAAATCTCTATTCTTTACAATGTATTTAAATGAGTAATACATAGTTAATTTTAATGCCTTGAAATATTAATGATATAATATCTAGAAAGTTGGGGATCTTGCATCTTATTAAGACAACTTTTAAAGACAATTTAAATCACCTGGCTTATTTATCTTCATCATATTCACTGAATAATTTGCTTCAAGATTACATGAAATGTACTAGAGAACCCTCAAATGTTATCTTGTCTTACTATCTTTCCTGGAATAGTTTCCAGTAGTCCTTAAATGCCCCTCATGTTGCAAAGGTTCTTCTTATTTGGCTTTATGTTACATTTATGATCCCTAACATTCAACTATAACTATATTTGGCAATGGAATTAAAAGTCCATTAGTAAAAATGTATTTCCTTTACTCATCCCCTTCTCTCATGATTTAAAAAAAAATATTTTGATACATTTGTTATGGGATTGGAGTTATTTCCTTGGTTAGTTTGAATGTATGTCTGCCATAGACTCAGGTGTTTTATGAAAGCTTGTGATTTGGATTTCCCACCACCTACCTGGAGGTGGTGTTGCTGGGTTGGATCATGGGGTCCAGCCCAAAGGTGTTGAGAGTATTCTGAGCTCTGTTGGAGCTCTGCTTGCTGCCTTTTGGTGTGGCTGACTGGTGGTGCTTTCTCTCTATCTCTCTGTTTGGATTTATGAATGGAAGCCAGTTTGTTCTATCATTGATGGAACTTCTCTTAGATCTGTAAGCTTGAAATAAATCCTTTTCTCCCATAAGGCTACATTTGGTTGAATGTTCTTCCCAGAATTGTGGAGCTGTCTATTATAGAAATTTGGTACCAGAAAAGTGGGACCTTATTGAGATGAATCTAACCTTGTGGATTTTCGTCTTTTGGAACTTGTGTAGTAGACGAATGTTGATGGAATTTGTATATGGGACTGAAGACATCTTTCAGAGAGATAAGTTGTTTTGATTGTACAGTACCCAAACCTAAAATACAGTCTTGAATTTTAGATAAGAGTTGGCATTTTGGAAGAATCTTAAAGTTGGCAAAGACTATGGTGACCTTTAAAGTTGAGCTGAATACAATTTGCACTGTGAGATGGTTATGAGTCTATGGAGGTCAGGGTAGAATGTGATAGTTTGAATGTTTGTCCACAATAGAGTCATATGTTTTATTAATGCTTGTAACTTGGGTCTCTAGCCACCTGGCTGGAGGATGTGTCACTAGGGACTGATCGCATGGGTCAAGCCCACAGGTATGTTTGGGAGGTGATCTGATTCTAGCCCAAAGGTGTTGAGAGTAGTCTGGTCACTGGCAGGTCCCCTGCCTCCTTCTTTTTGTTATTGCTGGTAGGTGGTGGTTTCTCTCTGTGCTTGGACTTAAAAATGGGAGCCAGCCTCTTCCACCATTGATGGAACTTCCCCTGGATCTGTAAGCTTGAAATAAATCCCTTATTCCCATAAAACTGTGTTTGGTTGGATGTTCATTCCAGCATTGTAGAGCTGTCTCCTACAATGATGCTCTCAGCACCTTTGCATTTTCAATCAGCTCTCCTTAGTCCTGGACAATGATAATAAACTCCACTGGTTTGGGCTTCAGTTCTTTTCTCCAATCGTCTGTCATTTAAAATTATATCTCATAGCTGGGATTCCAGGATAGTATTCATTCAGAATGATTTTTCTGTCTATGGCCTTACCACTATTAATATGCCCAATCTTACTAGAATTATTTTTCCTTTTCTTTACTAATAAAACTTGTAACACCAGACAACAGTAAATAGATAAATTTAGCATGGAAAATAAAGTTTACAACTTTCTTTATTTGAGCAAAATCTTAGCCTATTATTTTTTCAAAATGATCCGTTTCCTTCAACTATCACGGATAGAATCTTATTAATTCCATTTTGATTTATCTAAAACTTATTATTTTATCCTATATTCCCTACTTTATTAGTTATTAGTGAGTTACTACTTTTGGGCATGAATTTTGTTCCTAGCATTAATCATGCTTTTTGTCTAGATGTTACCTGATAATTTGCTATAAAAACACAACTAAAGAGCTTAAAGAGAAGGCTTAGTGGCTAAGGTACTTGCCTGTGAAGCCTAAGGACGTAAATTTGATTCTCTAGTACCCATGTAAGCCATATGCACATGGTGTCAGATGTGTCTGGAGTTTGTTTACAGTGGTTAGAGGCCCCAAACCTATCCATTCTCTCTATCTGCCTCTGTCTTTGTCTCTGTCTCTCTCTCTCATAAAAAAAAACAAGTACATAAAGAAGCCACGTTTTAAAACACCACTATATGAAGTTCTCAAGAAGCCTTTTTTGTGCAGTTGAATTTTATTAATATTGATTTTATGAGGTTTTGCTCGAATCATTTTGCCACCTTCAGCAGCTCTACGTGTGTGGATAACTGTTTAATCTTAGATGTGATAGATCACTTCACTGTGTTGAGAGAGTGTTGAGAAGGAGCAAAATTATATGTCTCAGGTCCACGTTGTAGCCAAAGCCTTCTGCTTGCTGCTTTTGCTGTCAAACTTCTCAGGGCTCAACTGCTCAGTGCTGCACACACAGCTCGGGGTGCACTGAAGGAAGAGATGGATTCATTTTCAAGGTCAAGGAACATAAGGGAGGCAAAGGTGAAGCTACCATCTTGACTCTTCAAATGTTATTTTCATTTGTTTATTTCATTAGGTCAAATAATAATTTACCTACTGTGCTGTCTTGTTTTCTCAATGATCATCATGTAATGTGTTTATTATGTAGATTCTTTGTCTCAGTTCTTTCTTCTCTGTATTGATTTTTTCCACTGCTCTCATTTTGTTGTGCTTTGAATGTTCTTTAATTGAATATTTATTTTCAATTGAAGCATTTGTTTTCATTCTTGGTCTTTAATGGAGTTATTCTGTGATTCAGAAGTCAGCTAATTTTGGTTCCTCCCATGGATCATGATAGAGATTTTTTTTCCTAATTGTTATGTTTTAGACATAATGCCCATATTATGAGAGGCAATGTTTTATTTTTAAATTTCTTTATTGGCACATGTGCAGGAGAAGGATGGCATGCACCATGGTCCCTTTCTCATGGAAACAAAACCCCATCCAGCTTTGTGTGGGTGGATGGGGTATTAAACCTGAGCCAGCAGGCTTTTAAAGAAGCATCTTTAGCCATTGAGCTATCTCCTCAGCCTTTGATAATATTCTCACTATTTATTTTACTGACATGTTCTATTATTAACTTTGCAAGTATATTTTTAATTTTACTAGAGCCATATAAACTAAACAAAATATTAGATTTTATTTTGGTGCTTTATTCATACATATAATGTATTTTAACCACTATATGCTCTATGGTATATTATTAATAGTAAGATTGTTTTAATGCCACAATACAAGGTCAAAACACTGAACCATTAATTTGCACATTCATTTACTTAAATTTGATTTGCTGATATTTATTATATGGCCCAAATGGAGATTCAACAAGCATTAGAGGAATTCTGTATCAGACAGGACTGTGCCATCTGAGTCTCAGCATTCACAAAGGAAGAGGCTGCGTCATCCTGCTGATTTAGATCTAAAGTTCTCATTATCTTGACCTTCATGTACCAAATCTTCATTGAGATAGGTACTATAAGATCATTACTTTAGACATTTTAAGATGAGAAGCATCTCTGTATAAGAAGAAAATGATAAGTAATACATATTTATTTTGTTATTTTCCAGGAAAATTTTTATTATCCCTCCTTTGAAGATATTGGTGATTTTTATTTTCTTGGACTGGAAAATTATTTTTCTGGTGAAGCCAAGACAGTGTTTGTGAAAGCCTTTCTGAGTGTTTAGCCATGGAACATTATCTAATCTTCAAGTGCAAAGAGTGCAACCAGTACCATCCCTTGGAATTCTTACAGGATGTTGAAAGCTTTGATCACAAAGCAAGAATCCTAGGACCCAAATAGCAATGTTTGAATATCTACAAGAAAGGAATGCAACATAATGGTAGCATTAAAGTAAAGGTGTCTGTGTTGCAGCCAGAGGTTGTCCCAGAGCAAGGTGTGCAGATAGGCCAGACAGGAGCATCAGGTTTCTTCCTCTGGAAAGACATGACAGTTGCATATTTACTCTCAGATCAGAAATTAGTCATGAATCAGTATGAGCATGGTGCAATTCTAAGTCAGGGATTCAAGGAAGATGGGGATTAGCCTGGTATTGTGAGTGCTGCTGACCATGTGCACATGTTATTGCTACACAGCTATAATGCCAGAGCCTCCAGAGTCTCACCAAACCCTGCTACAAATATGTTTGCAAACTGGTACAAAGCACATCCAATCCTCTCAGACTCATGGTTACAAATATATAAATTATGATTATGAGTCAGTATTTTGCATGTCTTCACTGTATGGTAGAGACCTTATGTCCTGGATATTTTGAACATTATGCTATGTGATTCTCGATTTTACTTAATACTATGAAAAATACTAATATTATGTTTTAGCAGAAAAATGGTATTAAATTATGAACACAAGTCACATGTAGGTCTAATCTCAGTTTAGTAGGGAAAGCCTTCATAACACTAGGAACACCTACCTGATAGGCAGTGATCATCAGGGGACTGCTTCAAGGATCTCAAGTTCTCAAATGTTCAGAATGAGATTTCTATACAAATACCTTGGGGTTTAGCTTGGAATTGTATAGCCTCATGAAGCAAATTTCCATGATCTTCTTTATATTCTTATTACTTTGCAGTTCCAACTCCTTTGTACTCCCCTTTTTAGTCTTTTATCAGGAAAGGAGGCTTTCCAACCTGAATGAGATGACACTACAACTATGTATCAAGGGCCACATGGCAGGAACAGCAAATGACAAGCTGAACATTGCCAAATTCTGACCCAGTACCTGATCCAATGCATTAATTCCTTTGTGGAGTACATGAATTACTCCTCCATGCATTCTAAGCAAGATCTATGGCAGGGCTCCGTGTGTGAGAGAGAAAGGATGAAGCATGTTTACTGTGGTACATGGAATTGGAAAAACAAATCATTTTCAAGAGATGTAAAACATTTTGTAGTCTTTGAAAGTCTGTCTTGTCTAATTCTCCTTGCTCTCAGAAGTAAACACTACTTGAACTTGGTGTATAACCAAATTATATCTTTATATGTGATTATGTATGTTTTATAAAAACATAAAAAAAATTGTAGAATTTTATACAACTCAGATATATTGTATAGATCTTTGTGACTGGATGTTTTTCAATGTTATTTTGAGATGAATTTATACTGACACAAACATTCTAATTTTTGTTGGTTTGGTAGGTTTGCTTAGGATTTTTATCTTTTTCTCTTTGTTTTTGAGACAAAGTCTCACTTTGTTGCATAAACTGGCCTGGAACTCACTACATAGTCCCGGATAGCCTTGCTTTTGCCTAAGTCCTCCTACCTCAGACTCCCAAATGCAGTGATATGAGTTATGAGCTACCATGTGCAGCTTTCTGTTTTATTAATTATTTAATCAAATTTTTATACAAACATAAGTTATATAGTTAATACACTTTATACAAATATAATATTTTGCCCACTCCCAACACAATGGACATAGATTATTTCCAATATTTTCTATTTAATTTTTTTCAAAGAGGTCTTAATTATAATCATTCCTCACTTTCACCTCCCCCCAAATATATTAGGCAACATGATAAATGTTTGATTTCACTTATAGGAAAAAAACACTATAATAATTTAATTTCATTTGTTTGTCTTTATAAAGAAAAGGAGTTTAGTTCAGTTTTATAGGTTGAAAGTTCAAACAGCATGCTACAGGTTCTGGCCAGGGACCCATGGTAGATGTTAGAAGCACAAATAGGAGAAATTACATCACATAGGATAGATGGGACCAAAATCACACTTCTATAACAACCTCCTCACAAGAAGCCAGTGTTCAAAAAAATCTTGACTTAATATTTCCACAAGTACAACCTCAGTTGACCTATGGGTTTGTTTTGAAAGGTTCTATATCACCTCACAATGCTGTCAATTTAGGGTCTAAGTTTCCAACACATTGAGGAACAAACATCATCTACACCATATCAGTATAGAATAAGTACAGTCTTATACACCTATAATTTTAATTTTCCATTAATAAACAAAGCATAATTCCATTATAATAATTGAATTAGTATATCTTCCCTTCAGTCACTATTACTTGAGGCTACCAATATACATATAACAAAAATCCATTTGAACCGCTGGTATCTCTTGTCTCAAGAATTATTCACCAATTTTAAATGAGTCAACTTGCAACATATATGTGTATTGTATTGAAGCATACTTGACCAAAGTTTTATATATTTTGAAGATGTGAAAAACATTGTTTACAGAAATTGTGTAAAAATAATCCTAGGTTATACATCAAATAAATAACAAGATTAGACTAGCATCTTGGTCACTTTGAGCCTATAGGATATTATTCATAGCAAACAAAGATATTTTTCTTGATTCTGTCATTTTTTAAAAACAAAATTCTTTTAATTATTTATTATTTGCTTATTATGTGAAGTGGTGGGAGTCAAACAAAGGAATACATGAATGTTTGGTGAGTACTACGCTATAGAGGTACCCAACTAATTTTTAAAAATATTTTTGTTTAGTTTTATTTATTTATTTGAGAGCAACAGACAGAGAGAGAAAGAGGCAGACAGAGAGAGAGAGAGAGAGAGAGAGGGAGAGAGAGAATGGGCGTGCCAGGGCCTCCAGCCACTGCAAACGAACCCCAGACATGTGCGCCCCCTTGTGCATCTGGCTAACGTGGGTCCTGGGGAACAGAACCTCGAACCGGGGTCCTCAGGCTTCACAGGCAAGTGCTTATCTCTCCAGTCCCCACTAATTATTTTATTTCAATTTTTGTATTTACTAAAACTTCATTTATGGTTTAAATGTGCTTATTTTATAGAAATTTTTGTGTTACTAACAAGAAGCTGTAAGTATGATATTCTATTAATAGCAAAGCCCATTTGATCTATGGTGCAGATTGATTGTGTTTTGTATACTGATTTTTAATTTGGATAAACTAGCTACTGATGGAAGTGGGGTGTTGGCATCACTCATTATTAGTGTTTCAGGACCTTTCATGCCCACTAGCAGTCTATGAAATTGAAAGACCCAACATTCACTGCATCTATATTTACTATTGCTATTCTTTCTTTCTTTCTTTCTTTCTTTCTTTCTTTCTTTCTTTCTTTCTTTTTTTTTTTTTTTTTTTTTGAGGCAATCCCAACAGACTGCCCCCCCCTTTTTTTTATGTGAAACAAAGAGAGAAAATTGGCGCACCAGGGATTCCAGCCACTACAGTTGAGCTCCAGATGCATATGCCCCCTTGTGCACATGTGCAGTATTGTACACTTGCATCACTCTATCAGGCTTACATGGGACCTAAAGAGTCAAACATGGGTACTTAGGCTTTGCAAGCAAGCTTTATAACCACAAATCTATCTCTCCAGCCCTCACTATATTTTCTTGATGGATTGTTCTCTTTATTTATATGGAGTTGTTTATTTATCTCTTCAGACTCATTTTGGTTTGAAGTATACTAACCAATTATCAGAATAGCTACATCAGTTTGTTTTCAGTTTACATTTGCTTAGAAATTTATTGCTGTCTTTTCATGCTCAGTCTTGATATGTCTTTGCCTGCAAGGAGTGTTGCTCTGAGACAACAATCCATTGGTTTTGATTCTTTTTTATTATTATTTTTATTTATGAGAGAGAGAGAGAGAATGGATGTGACAGAGCTTCTAGCCACTGCAAATGAATTCCAGATACACGCACCAATTTGTGCATCTGGTTTACTTTGGTACTGGGGAATTGAACCTGGGTCCTTAGGCTTCATAGGGAAACACCTTAACAGCTAAGACATCTCTCCATGAATTTTAATTTTAATCCAATCAGACAGTTTGCATGATTTCATTGGAGTGTTCTTAACATTTCATTTAGAGTTATTGTTGAGAAAGACTTGAGTGCCCTATAATTTTATTGGTTGTTTTCTGGTTGGCTGGATTAATGTTTATTCTTTCTCACCCTCATATTAGGGGTTTGCAGGTCTGCTGTGTTGGATACAATGGGTTCTTTCTTTGTTGTCCTTCATTCATTTACTTTTCTTTCTTGTTAAATTTATTCTTTCCTGGGCTTTCATAATTGACTCTCTGTCACCTTCCTTGTTTAAAAATTCCTTTTAGTAACATTAACAATGCTGGTTTGGTGCTCTTGAACTGCTATAGTTTCTATGCACCATAGAATGCCTTTGTTTCCTCTATCAATCTTCAGTAACAACTTTGCTGGATATAGCAATCTTGGTTTACAGTCATTTACTTTCAGGGTTGTCTTTGCCTTCTTAGCTTTTAGTGTTTCCACTGAGAGGTCTCATGTTATTCAGCAATGTTTGCCTTTGAAAAGTGAGTTGACATTTCTTATCTTACAGCATTTAATATTGTTTGTTTTGTACTTTTTTGCATCTTGATTATAATGTATTGTGATGTGAGTCTTTGAATATGACCTCCTGTGGTTGGATGTCCATTTTGTTCCCTAAAATTGGAGAATTTCCTGCTATAATTTTATTGAGTAGATTTTTCCTTCCTGTAGATTTTATTGCATGAATTCTTTTATAAATTCTTAGGTTTGGCTTTTTAATCACATCCCGGAGTTCTTAGAAGTTGTAGTCATGCACTATTTTCTTCCTTATTGGTGTTTGGAGGTAGTAGGTCTTTGACCTAGTTCACCACCCCTAAGGTTCCTTTTGCTGCTTAGATAAGTATGTGGGTGATGCTTTGTGGTGGATTCTTATTTGATACATTGAGGTATTCAGTTCCTATATTTCTATGTGGTTTTTGTTCCAAACATATCAATTATTTCACTAAATTTTCCTTCCATGCTGATGACTCTTTCATCTGTTTTGCTAAATTTCTCATCCATTTTACGGACCTTTTCCTGTTATTATCAACTTTTTTTGTCCCAGGATTGGACTGATTTCCTTAAATCATTCATCTGATTGTTTTCATTCTCTTGAGATCACTGATAATTTTTACAAATAAATATTTGAAATCTCCTTCCAAGGTTTAACTCATTTTTGTATATGTTTGAATTTAGTAGTTAAGGAGTTATGATCTTTTGGAAGAGTCATTACTTGATTCTTCTTGTTGCTTATGTTTCTACATTGCAATTTGTATATTTCTTGGTTTGAATATCTCGTCCTGTTTTATTTAGACATATTCTCAGTGAGAAACCTATGCTTGTGAGTTCAAGCTGAAGGACTACTCAGAAAGGATAAAACAAACTGCTATAGTAGCAATAATGCCAAACCAAACAAGACATAAAAATATGCTTGAAATTGGTTCAAATGTATTTAGAATGTATTAACATCATGTCACCAAATACTATGCAACAATAAATAATAAAAGTGTGCTATGAAGTTATATATTAATTAGAGTATATGTAAAATAGTTAATGAATGAGACAAAGCAGGGGAGTGAGGGAGAAGAAAGCTTAAATAAAAGAAAAGAAAAAGAAGATGGGAAATAATCATTTGAAGGATAAGAGAAAAGAGAACAAAGTAGAAAAGTAAAAGTAAAAACAACTTCTTAATAATGAAAATAATGTAAACAAAATCAGTGTATAAGAAATAAAAACATAAAATCTTCTTTTTGAATAATGATAAAGTAGAAATACTATCACAAAATATAGTAAAAAGACACAGAGGAAACACAAGGGGAAAAATGTGAGGTGCTGGAGCTAATTTTTTCTGTATCACTAAAAATTGGTCTTGGGGGTAAATGCATGGGTATATGGCAACATTAAGAAGGTTAGGGGAACTCATGAACTCTTTTTTTTCCTATGACTTACACTGGTGCCAAGCCTGTACTGGACAAGTATCCAATGCTCACCAGAGCTGACTTCACCTTAGTAGTTTCCCCCCACTTTGCATTTCAGGGCCTTCTCATAATCATACTTCAGCTTTACAATTGATGAACTGAGCTGATTTTCCTACCTCCTGATACCACCAGTTTGTATCCCCTGAGTTGGCTAATGTTCTAGCTCAGGGATGTCTTTCAAGTGAGTAGGTAATGGGGTACCAACTATTACACTGATAACTTTACAGTCAGACCTGTTTCCACACTTTCAAAATGACCATGCATTAATGCCTGTGCTAGAGGCATGAGGCTATGGATGTCAAGCAGTTTGTTGGAATGACAATAGTTCTCAGACTCTGCAGTAGTGAACCTCTTGGCAAATAGGTGATTGCAAAGTTCCATCCACTTAGCTCAGGTGCAAGACTATTGAATTCAAATATTATCATGTATCTAAATCACTGAAAGCAGGGCCATCTGTCCCAGTACCGTTTATTCCTACTGTCTGTAACATCTGCCACCATGCTCAGTTTATGCAGTGCTAGGGGTCAAACCCATGGCTTTATGCATGCTAGGCAAGCACTTTACCAACTGAACAAGATCCCCAGTCCAAGAGTTTTCCTCATAAGTTGGCACCTGGCCACAACTCTACAGATGAGAAAAGGGACAAAATGGAATTTCTGTCCACTGTTGTCACACCTGGCCAAAGGACTCACTGTCTCCACAAGCCTCATGACAGGATTTGAGGTTTGTAAAAGATGTATACTTATCCTGTAGGTAAGACTGTCAGTCTCTATTCACTTGGTCTCCTGAGTTATCTTGTGTATAACACTTATGCTTCCCCTCACCATACCTGAGGACCTTCATGGATGCAGCTGGGTTTGGCTTTGCTCACTTTTCTCTGTATTATTTTCTGTACTTTTTAGATATACCATCACTTCCTTTATGTAT
Source organism: Dipus sagitta (assembly GCA_036346955.1). Classification (NCBI taxonomy): domain Eukaryota; kingdom Metazoa; phylum Chordata; class Mammalia; order Rodentia; family Dipodidae; genus Dipus; species Dipus sagitta. The sequence goes on from CM070774.1 coordinate 52,082,416, forward strand.
TTCCAGAGCTCTTCCTCTCTCTTTGGAATGGAGTGTGGTATTTTGATCCATATCCTGACTCTTCCTCTTCATCACATAATAACATCTTACCCATAAGTTTTAATTTGTGAAATATTAGTAAAACAGCCTCCAAAAACTTAAAAATAAATCATGATCAATAATTTTTTCAAGACAATTTGTGATAACATAGGCTATGGCAATATAGACAGATGATAGATAGATGAGAGATGATAGACAGACAGACAGACAGACAGACAGACAGATAGATAAATAGATAGATAGATTTACGTATGTATCAATATAACTTTTTAGAACGATGGCAAAAGCTGAAGATGCGATTTTTATAAATTTTAACAAGTGATTGGGGGGGGGCATGGTTTCAAGGTAGGGTCTTATTCTAACCCAGGCTAACCTGGAATTCACTCTATAATTTCAGGCTGGCCTCTAATAGTTATCGTCCTACGTCTTCCTCCTGAGTGCTGGGATTAAAGATGTGTGCCACCACACCTGGATTTTAACAAATGATTTTGTCACAGGATTGGCGCTCTGGGAGGGACTTGATTCCCATAATAATCTGGAAAGAAGCTGGCCTCTGTGGTTAGACCACCCCACATTCATGGATTTTAAGCCTTGAGTTCTTGTCTATGTTTAACAAGGAATTGAAAATAGGGACTCAGAGATTAAGTTATAGAGTATTTATTAAGGAGAGTAGAAACAGGGAAGAAGGAAAATCAGGAAAGCTCACAAGCCAAGAGGACATCTTCCCCTACCAGCTTGGCCTGGAGGGGAGTGAAAGCCCAGAAAATTTTCTCCTACTCACATAGAGGCTTGCCTCAGTTGCATTTATATGAATTAGGCATCCAATTAGTATATGTCTCATTACCAAGTCTCACTGTACAAGAAGCATCTTGATTGGCTGTTGGGCCCAGGAAGACCACTGACTCAGAAAAGCCCTGTCCATGAGATAAATTTGGTAAATGCTGAAAAAGAAATATCAGGAAGCTACTGCACTTTCACTATCTTAGATGAAACTGAATCCCACTGCTTTTGTGCCAGTGTCTCTTGCTGACTAACTTCCTAATCCATATCACTTTGATAAAACTATTACAGTTGAATATCAAAATAATAGCACCATCTTATAGGCATATGTTATGAGCAAAAAATGTGTTTTGTACCCAAATCATAGATGCCTAAGAAAGTTCAAGAGATAAATCAAGAAGTGAGTCTTTTTCATTGCTAACTTCAAAAGTTAATTCAGAGGACAATAAACACAAAAATCCAGACAGTCAAGTGGTTGGGTTCTGTAAACCATATGGTTTCTGTTTCATACATACTAGGCCTTCTACACCCATGGATTTTTCACCCACATCATCAAGCAACCATACATGTAAAAGATTTTAATTGCATTGGTACAAGCAGGTATACACTATTTTTCTAATCACCATTCTCTAAATACTATAGCAAAATAAATATATCTACATTGTGGTGGTTTGATTTAGGTGTCCCCCATAAACTTAGGTGTTCTGAATGCTAGGTTCCCAGCTGATGGAGATATGGGAATTAGTGTCTTCTGGAGGAAGTATATAGTTGGGGGCAGGCTTATTATAGCCAGTTTCCCCTTGCCAGTGTTTGGCACACTCTCCTGTTGCTATTGTCCACCTTGTTGGCCAGGGGGTGATGTCTACTCTCTGCTCATGCCATTGTTTTCTCCTGCCATCGTGGAGCTTCCCCTCGAGCCTGTAAGCCAAAATAAATCTCTTTTTCCAAGAAGCTGCTCTTGGTTGGGTGATTTCTACCAGCAATGTGAACTGGACTGCAACATACATATAACTTATTTTTTATTTAGTGTTATAACTGAGGGCTCTTAACAGATACAGAATAATATCAAAAGTTGTATGTAAATACCATTACATAAGAAATTTGACAACCCATACATGTTGAAGGGTCCTGTATTTATTTCCCCACTGATACCTGGGGATTGCTGAAATCAAACCTGCTATTGTACTGCAAAGGTAGCCATAATGTATATAAATAGAATAACATGGCTATAAATTTTATTCAATAAAAGTCATCAGAGCAGATTTAATCTATAGGCTATAGTTCATTAGCCCTTTTTCAGTAAAATAAATAAATAAATAAATTGCTTTACTTAATACTCCAGGGCTTAGAAAGCACACCATAATGATAGAAAGCTTTTGCAAATTGATTCCCTTTCCATGTATATAAGCAGCATCCTGTCCCGTAATTTGTAAAGGACCAAAGTATTGTCAGGGTAGCTGTGTGAATGGGAGCCATGCTGCTTTACAGAGAAGCTATTTGTTGAAATTGGGCTATGTCCTGTTCCAAATCACTTCATAATGTATAAAGTGGTTTACAGGCTGTGTCTTCGTCTAAAAAAACTCCATGTTACAATCAATCTTTAACTTCATTTTAAGTACACAAATAGAGCAGGATGTGAACCTGGGTGAGCACATAACCAACACCGTTTGTCTGGTACCATCCACCAGGCATAAGCTGAAAAACAGGCCATTTCTAAAAGTAGAAAAGATGCTTCCACATAAATATATAAAGTAAACTGGAACCATATGAGCACATGGGCATGTTAGAAACCTATCAGGAAAACCAGACATGAGAAATTACCAGATACTGCAAACTGAAGAAAGGGTGCAAGAGCCTCCTGTACTCCATGAAACCATGATGAACTCCACCCACTCACCTATCAGTTGACCACCCAGTATATGCATCAAGGCACCAATGTACAGAGAACTCCCAACTGCCAGAGAGGTTTCACCTTAGCTTGCTCTTCTCTGTTGATGAGATTAACTTGAGTAGTCGTATATCCATCTGTCTGCTTGTCTGTCCAGACGTGCCGTTCATCTGTCTAAAGTCAGTCTTGACTTTCACGTCTATAGCATGCATGTACCTGCACCTACATTCTGCCTGTCAGTTAGGTCTCTGAAGCTCCTTTAACTCTGTTGTTGGGAACACTTTAAACCTTTGTAATCATTCTAAAACCTAATTGTGTGATGGCAATGAGTGACGTAAGAGTTACTATTAATAAAGATTGGCATAAAAGGACCCATGCTTGCCTCAACATCCACCAAGGGAATTGGGACTAATTGGTAAATTACTGCCAATGAAACCACTGTACCTTTTAAATTTATTATTATTCAATAAATTCTGACATTGCAAAAAGACACACAAACATATTGTGTATGTTGCTGACATTGTGCATTCATAAAACACTATTTCAAGTGAAGTGCATAATATAATAATGGATGAAAGTATCAACCATGTTCCCTTGTGGCTTAGGAAAAGTAGATTTATAATTTCATGTACTCAATAATGGCTGCAGAAACATATTATTGTAATTACAAAATTAATTTTCAGGAAATAGCCCCAAAATAGAAAAATAGAATTACATTAAATTAAAATGTTTGTGAACACCAAAAAATACTATAAACAGGATGAATAGACAGCCTACAGAATGGTATAAAAGTATTTTCAGATATATATCAGATAGGAAGTTAATATCTAAAATATATAAATAACCTCAAAAAATAACCATCAATAAACAAGCAATAAACCAAATAGTTCTCCAAAGAAGAAATACAATTGGCCAATAAATATTTTTTAAAGTATTCATTGTCCTTAGACATCAGGTATATGGAAATTAAAAGTATTTTGAGATTGTATTTCCCCTCCATCAGAATGGCCGGCATCAAGAAAATAAATGGTAGTAAATGCTTGCAGAGATATAGAAAGAAAGAAGAACCCTTATTCATTGTTGGGTGGAGTATAAACTAGTGTAGCTACTGTGGATATCAGTATGAAGGCTTCTCCAAAAACCAAAAACAGGGCTGAAGAGATGGCTCATTATTTAAGGCACTTACTTATAAAGCCAAAGGACCCAGGTTCAATCCCCAGTACCCACATAAAGCCAGATGCACAAGGTGGCACATGCATATGGAATTCATATGAAGTGGCTGGAAGCCCTTTCATACCCATCCTCTCTCACTCTCTCTCTTTCTCTCTTTCATAAATAAATAAAAAGATAACTAAAATATTTTTTAAAAACTAAAAATAAAACTGCCAAGTGACCTAGCTATACCACTCCCGGGCATATACCCCAAAATCTTTATATCCTACTTCAGTGATACTTGCACATCTATACTTATTGCTGCTCTGTTCACAACAGCAAGGAAATGAAATCAGCCTACTCATCAAAAGATTAGCAGAAGATGAAAATGTGATAATATATACAATAGAATTTATATTTCATAATTTATAAAGAAACAAAATTATGAAAGTTGCAGGTAAATAGGTAGAACTAGATAATATTGTATTAAGTGAGGTAATTCAGGCTCAGAAAAAAAAACATCATATAATCTCTTTCATACAGATCGTACCTTCTATTTTATATATTGTGGTTGTTTTAATTAGGTGTCCCCCATAAACTCGTGCATTCTCAATGCTAGGTCCCCAGGTGATCACAATTTGGGAATTGGAGCCTCCAGGAGGAGGTGTATTTTGAGGGCTTATGGGTGTTACAGTTAGCTTTCTCTTGCCAGTGTTTGGCACATTCTCCTGCTGTTGTCAACCTGATAATGGTCAAGAGGTCCAGCCTCTGCTCATGCCACATTTTGTCCTGCCATCATGGACTTTTCCCTTGAATCTATAAGTGAACATAATTCATTTCTTCCCACAAGCTGCTTTTGGTTGGGTGCTTTGTGCCAACAAGAAAGTAACTATAATATATATATATATATATATATATATATATATATATATATATATAGTGATAATTTAAGTTCTAGGGTCAACTTTATCAGATTAGGAACTGAGTTAGGGATTTGCCTCTTGGGCATGTCTATGAGGGTGTATCTAGGAAACACTGATGGAGTTAGGACCTTCCCCCAGAGTGAGCAGCCCTCCCAGGGAAGGACTATGTAAAAAGATCTGAGAGAACAAAGAGCCTTTTGCCTGGCTGCCCTTGCTACTCACAGATGTGTGTGTCTACCGTGATGTTTCTAATCTTGGATATTAAAACCAAGTTCCATTGAGCTTCCATCATAGATGGAAGACCAGTAGCTCTCCAGCAATCCTCAATACTTTCAGTACCAGGTTGGGCCTACTGAGGCATCCAGCTTTGTGGACTGAAGAGTTTAATAGGTTTTCCCAGTCTCCATACTACAGATGGCTATTACTGGCTTGTCCAGGCTGTATTCTATTAACCAATCTAATAAATCCCCTTTATAATACCTACTCAATCAGTTCTATTCCTCCAGAGAATGCTAATACACCCCCCTCTCTCTCTCTTGTGTATATATGTATACATGAACTTATTTGGGGGGGACTGAGTATAGATATAGATCATGAAAGTATAAAGAGACACATGAGAGCAGAAAAACAGTCTTTGAGGATGAAGATAGAGAAGATAACTGAATACATGTGACATTAAAGTGGAAAGTGTAATACTGGGTGGAGTACCAGTGGGAAGGAGGCCAGGGAGATGGGAGGGGTGGGAGGAGAGTCAACTGAAACTAAGTATATATGAAAATGCCATAAGGAAACCCACTACTTTATATGCTAATTAAAAATTAAACTTAAAACATCTGCCCAAGCAACTCAAAGTCTAAGCGACTCAGAATCAAACAACCTGATATGATGCTCACACAAGTGCAATAGCGGCAAACAGCCATGGTGGGTAACTTACTGCTCTTGGATTGGCTAACAGATCTGCTCAGGGAAAAGGAAACCATATCTGGAACTGGGAAACAAGTAAACTCTAAAAAGAACTTGATTTGGGGAAGTGTATTAAATCTTTCTCCCTCATTCTATTTCCCTTTGGATAGATAAAATATGTATGTAGATTAATTATTGGTAAAGGATAATTTTTGCAAAGTCTAGTCACATTTAGTTATAGTTACTAATAAACAGTTCAAATTTAACTTGTTCATTTAATTAACGCTGAAACCAAATGGTCTTATTTGTTAATAACCTGAAGAGAAAATATATAGAATAAAGTCCTACAAAATATACAAAAGTATTTTATGCTAATGCAAAGCAGAAATATCAAAATGACAGAAAAGGCAAATGAATATTTTTCTAGTTCCACAACTATTTAAATCAATATTCTTGAAAAAAAAAATGTTATCGAATAATTTGGGGAAAGGCTCATGACATGAAAATAGAGAAAAATCTTCAAATGCTCTAGCTTGAGTTTCCTCTGTATCACTCCTTCCATAGACCTTCCTCCTTCTCCCCTCCTCAAGTCCTAACCCCCTTTGGCTCTTTTAGTCTTTTATTCTCTCACTGGCTATCTTTCTCTTCCTCTTCCTCTTCTCTTTCTGTTTCTCTAGCCCACTCCTCTCTCTTTCCTGCTGGGCAGCAGTAGCCTGATGCTTCGCTCTCGCTATGACTTTGGATCTCATCAGTCTTACCTGGTGTTACATTAGAGTCTTTGCCTCAAGAAAAAAAAAAATGGTAAAATGACATTATGAACCAAGTCACAACAAAAATCTGATCAAAGGGATATTTCTGAACTTTCACAGAAAATAAAACTCAAAAACAGTGAAAGCCTGGGCCCTACCCCAGCAGAAGTGCTCTGCCTGCCAGGCAGTTTATGTTTATTACCTGCTCACTTACGAACCTCACCTGTGTGAGGATGGAAGAAACAGACACTGAGTCACCAAGCACACAGGGAAATAAGAGTTCAAAAAAACAGACTTTGAATAGCCAGAACCAGGATTAGAATAAGATGCTTCTGTTCTCTGAAGAAAAGACTGACTGCTCTGTGGCCTCAGAAACAAGTAACCATTGATCAAATGATCAGCCCCAACTTCCAACCCACACACAGGCCTCTACGCTGTGTTCAGAGATAGTGTCTGCCAGGAGCACAGCTCACCCATAATTAGCACACAATAAACCTTCTGCTTAAGATACTGAATGGTGGCCTCTCCTTTGAACAGGTGCCTTCTATTTAACGAGATGAAATAAGGAAGGAAGAAAGATAGAACTTTGGTGTAAAAGGAGATAAGGAATCAGTGAAAATACTTCAGGCACAAGAAGGACATTTTGGAAACAAAATCATGATTTTTTTTTTTCATTTTAAAAGTCAACAGAGTAAGAAAGAGAACTAATGTAATGTAAAACTGAATGTGTGATTTAAACACAAATGCAGTTTACAAAATTCAAAAGCACACAAGCTAAATTAGATCATACAAGGCAAAACATCTAGTTACTATAAAATATCCTTCTCCTTTAAGAGTCAAAAAAAAAAAGTAAGTTTAACTAGAGGTGAAAGATCCGGTTATTAAAAATGGTTAGTGAAGAAAATAATTAAAGACACGAATGAATGGAAATAAAACCCATTTTCATGAATTAGGATATTTAATTTTGTCTCCAATTAATATGCTGCACTTTTTTCCTGCTGCCATCACCAGATTATGTCACCACCATCTCCCTCCCAGTCAGGCACTAAGTTCATTTAACGTGCTTTCCTAGAACCTCACTGTTCTTAAAACTGTCAGACTCTCAAGAGGTGGTTCCAGGTCCCTGCTTTCTCATTAAAGCTCCACTGTGCTCTTTAAGCCCTTCAAATGTGAATCTCCATCTCTCCTGTGGGGAAATTTCCATCCAGGCTATTACCTCTGTCTAGAATATTTGGTCCTTGGTCTTCAAACTTTCCACTCTCCCTTCATATCTCAGCTTCAATTTCATTTCTTCAGGAAACCTTTCTTTTAGCTGAAAACCTACTGTGGGTCTTTCTGTGTCATTTACATTCAAGTATATATTTTCCCTATGTTAGCCACTAAGTATTTGGTTATATGTTCAGTTTTTCATTTTGTTATGTTCATGTTCTTTGCACTCTTGACATATGATAGAGGCTATGTACTTATTAAATATATATATATATATATGTCACTTGCTTATATACATACAAAAAGTCAGAGATAAGGAAATAAGGCTTCTGACAGAGCACTTAGAATTTTCTGTCACCACATTTCTCATCATGGCCCTGTCTTTCACAATTAATGTCTCAATGTCCTGGTTCACATTTTTGCATGTGTATACACACTTGTACAAATTATACGCACTAATATAGAATTTAACTCATATCTTCTTACTAGCTAACATTTGTGAGAATAATAATTAAAATAACAAATATTCAAAAGCTGAAGTGATCATCTTTGACAGATCCAAAATGTCAAGTGACATGAAAATAATTAGCACCCAAGTTAGAGTACATTTTTCAAGCAGTTTTGTGTGCACAGTTAAAAGAAGCAGTTTCTCACTAAGTATTCAGTAGGTTCTTTCTGTGGGTGTCTGATTATTATTCCCTTGAGTACTCTTAGTCTCAATGCTCAAGTTACATCAGCCATAATTTATTCTAGGAAATACAGCCGAGTCTTCATACACTTGTCCATTAACTGAGACTTACATTAACTTTCTGGGTCTATCAAATCTTCTTGTAGGTATTTGTTTAGAATACCGAAGGTAAAGATGGCATGATCTTTCTAGGTGTATGTTCTTCAGGCCCTCAGCTTTAATGTGGTATTTTTATTACACACTCTGCTACAGGGCTGTTATGCTTCTATACTAACAATAGCATATGATCTACTCCAGTAAAGTCATCAATGTCTTTAAATCCCAATAATTCATAAAAGCATACAAAGGTTGATCTGTCTTCCTCATAACTACATTTCAATTTTCCAGAGCAATAAACTTGCATATTGTAAATACTCAGTAAAATTAGCTGAATGTGATATAATGGATAAGAGAGAGAGCGAGAGAGAGAGAGAGATAGCAAAATTTAAAATGGAAAAAAATTAGCCAGGTGTGGTGGAGCACACCTTTAATCCCAGCACTCGGGAGGCAGAGGTAGGAGGATTGCTGTGAGTCCAAGGCCACCCTGAGACTCCATAGTGAATTCCAGGTCAGCCTGAGCTAGAGTGAGAACCTACCTCAAAAAACCAAAATAAATAAATAATAAAATAAAATGGAAAAAATCCATAGGTATGTATGCAATTCATGAGGTCAATTAAGATGCATTTTTATAATAGCTTGAATATATTTTGTTAGGAAAATCCAAAAATGTCAGCCAACCAAGTAGGTACTTTTAATGGTTATATGTGCATGCTATATCTATAAGTGAAAATTTTAATAAATTTTGGGTTTTATGCAATATATTGTTGGAATTAATGCACCTAAAGTTACAGATAATAGATGGTTTAAAAGGTAAATCAGTCGGGTGTGGTGGCGCACGCCTTTAATCCCAGCTCTTGGGAGGCAGAGGTAGAAGGATCACCGTGAGTTCAAGGCCACCCTGAGACTCCATAGTGAATTCCAGGTCAGCCTGGGCTAGAGTGAGACCTTACCTCGAAAAAACCAAAAAAAATAAAAAAATAAAAAAAATAAAAGGTAAATCAAATTTAATGCATTTAAGTTTTATTCCATTTATTTATTTATTCATTTATTTGGAGATAGGGCCTTTTTTTAAAATTTATTTGAGAGCCACAGACAGACAGAGAGAGAAAGAGGCAGATAGATAAAGAATAGGTGCGCCAGGTCCTCCAGCCACTGCAAATGAACTCCAGATGTGTGTGCCCCTTGTGCATCTGACTTACGTGGGTCCTGGAGAATCGAGCCTCGAACTGGGTCCTTAGACTACACAGGCAAGCGCTTACCTGCTAAGCCACCTCTCCATCCTTATTCCCTTTATTTTTATAAAAGAGATCATTTGTTTTTACTGGATGTTGAAATATTATTACATTGCCACAATTATATGTATTAAAGTGATGAAAATGAGAAAAATAAGGTTATATTCTCCAGATCACAGTAATGTTTATTATTAAAATGTCCTAATTTAAATCAAAACCTTATGCCCAGTTTTATAAAGAGGATATTCTGAAACTACTTCCTGCAGATATTTAGCCAACTAGCTCAGTCATTCACTATGTAAGTTTTCAGATATTATGTGTTATTATATGAAAAAAAATGAAATATGGTAAATCTAGTGACTAGAATTAATTAAAATTCAAACTCCAAGTTAATAATTATTTGAGGCAAGGTACCTGTCTTTTTTAGCAGTATTTGAATTCTTAGGTAGGCCTAGTAGGAATCCTTGTGTGGTAAGTGGATTAAGACAGATACAAAGGGCAAACACTAAATGTTTCCACTTATATGGGGCATCTAGAAGAGCCAAAGCAGAGAGGAAGACAGTACAATAAAGATTGCCCGAAGCAGGGAGGGGAATGAGGACTTGCTGTCAATTAGTGGATAAATGTCATCATGGTTTCAGTTTGGGATGACGAAAAAGTTCTGTGGAAAGATGCTGGTGATGATTCCCCAATTATGCAAGCATGCGCATTGGTTGTACATTTAAAATAGATAAAATGGTCAATTGCATGTTATGCCAGTTTTACCTAGCAATGAATAGTAATAAATAAATAAAAACTATTTTTAATAGTTATATTAATATACATTTATAAATGCAAAATACTTAAGTCACAACTAGCTTGTTCCTAATCAGCACCAGATCAAAAATATTTGTTAAGACAAATAGGATAGACAGCATGAGCCAAAGGAGAGGGTTAATCTTTAGAGCTTCTTGGTGGGATTCACTGATGCTGCAATTTGTTTAATTAGCTGCTTGGTTCATTGCATTTCTTGAACATGTGGACCATTTGCCATATCTTTCTTTTTAAATAAGACATAGTTCCTTCTCGTTAATGAATTATTTTAGAACTTGTAGGGCACTTCATTACTTCAGAACCTTTTCTTCAGGATAAAATAATAAGGGCAAGGCAGGGAGACAAAGAGCTTCTAATGAATAAGTCAAGAAACCAGAAAACAAATCATGGTTAATGAGATCCAAGGTATGTGCTGCCCAGCCACATAAACCAGAAACAGCAGGCAGGATTTTGCTCTCATTAGGCTGGAGCTGATAGGATGCACAATAGAATAAAGCAATTTGTTAATTTTCAGCTCACTAAATACAAAAGAAAACTCAATGAGTGTAGTCATGATATAAAACATTTCACTGTAGCCTCCTCTCTGCATTTCCTGTTTTCCTATGGATATGTGAACAAAGATCAATACACCTTAGATCCATTCACTCAGAAAGTCAATGACAGATAAAGAAATGATTCCACCCAAGTCCAGCTTAGTGGAGCAATGTGTTTCTTACAATTACTAACATAAAGATGGGTGAGGGCATTAAAAGAGAATGGATGACTCAAACATCCTAGTCACCAAAAAGTCCCACTCGCCATGGATACACATGCTCTAAAAGCTACACCAATAGGTCCAACATTCAATTAACCCTATATGTCCTACATATCACCCCCTAATACCATTGCAGCTAGAGTGGAGGGAAATAGAGGTTGGAGTCCCAAGTGAAAATCTAATAATCCTCTCCCTTCCTTCTACTATAGTGTTAACAACCACTTAATCATAACCATAGACTCATGTATTGTTGTACCTTGTAATCACCATCACTACAAAGCCATGAAGTTTGTAGGTCATCACAGATGTTTCTGCTCTAGTCTAGAGGTATATGCCCAGAGTTTGATCTCATTTAATTTATCTTCAGGGTTACAATCAGAGAGCATATTCAATGATGCTTTTGAACTCAAAAAGGTTAAATTTCCATGTGCTCACTCACCCTACTCCTTTCCTTGAATCTGACACTTAAATAAAGTACTCTAAATTGTCATGGTGCCATGGTACTCTGCTGTCTTTAGAATATGTTTTTAAATTCTGAGTATAAGTACCTTACATATAGAAAGCCACTATTTTTTGAAGATTATAGCTTTGCTTTAATCCACTTTCTTGATGTTCCCACTAATATATTTGTTAAAGGCCTTGATTTACTACTCTCTTCTGTTCTGTGATTGTAAAAATGTTCCTGCACCAACTTCTATGGCATAATATGTTTTTAGGACAACTTGAATTGTCTTTAGAAAAACTTGAATTCATGCCCCAGGACATAACCACTCATATTTGGCTTAGAATAAAACTGTCTTTTGAGTTGAAAGTGTTTTCTGAAAACCTCATATTTGTTGTATTAATTAAGTAGCTTCCTTTATCTCCACTGCACACTAAACTAGTTATTTCAGCCAATTTGGTTACGCTAATAGGAAACTATAGTCAGAGCTGAGTTGCAAGAATCATGCAATGAATGAAAGATGAATGTGAACTACCTTTGCTCACACATTGTTAGATTTTAGACAAGCTGCCTCTTTCCACTCACTGCTACAAGAGGCTCCACAACGTGCCCAGGTCTGTGACTTGTCATCATCACTGCTATGGAACTAAACTCCAATTGCCCCAGGTGAAGGTATCAAGGCTTTGTTAAAGCTTCCTTTTCCCAGTGATAAGGACAACATCTGTGTTTTAAATTTGGACCTTGGGTTGGAATATGACATTGCAAACTTTACTTTCTTGAAAGAGTTTAGTCTGTGCTTCAGATAACCAGACCCTAATGAGTGACCAGATAAGCCCTAATCAGAGAAAGAATGCCATGAGGTATCCTTGAGTCCCAAGTGCCCCTCATGTCCCACAAGTCCCATGCAAGGAGCCACCTCACAATGTAGAGTCCCCTCACCCTTGCCAAGAAGCCTGTTGGCCACCACTAGGCATTCAGGTGGTTACCTCTTTCCCTTGACTTCACAGCTTGCCATTTCCTCTCCTGCCACTAAGTAAACCTTGTGGCTCCAATAAACTTCAGTGTCCTATCGAATCATATCTTCCAAAGTTCCCATTTTGTTTCCTAATGTATAAAATGGGACAAATCTTTGCTATCAGCATTCCTTGACACATTTCTCACAAGAGAGTTTTACAATTCTTTATCTTTTCTCAAAAGAACAGATACCAAAAGTCAAAGGAGATGAGCTATCAAAAGAAAAAAAAATTAGGGGCTGGAGGGATGGCTCAGAGGTTGAGATGTTTGCCTGCAAATCCTAATTATCCCAGTCTGATTCCCCAGTATTCATTTAGAGTCAGAAGTACAAAGTAATGCTTGCATCTGGAGCTTATTTGCAGCAGCTGGAGGTCCTGACACACCCATATGTTCCCCCCCCCATTTCTGCTTGAAAATAACCAAATAAAAATATACTTTAAAACTTTTAGAAAACTGAAAACTCTTAGCAAGTGTGGAGCATCTGCACTACATTTGTGATATGCAGATATATCATGTTAGGAAAATAAAGAGACTTCATTTTAAACATTGGAAATTATCTAAGCTATCACTTTAAGTTAATAACTATACTAAACATAAAATGAGTTTGTAATTTATTTATCAGAGACTTTAATAGGAATTTCAAGGTGCCATTTAGGGGTAGGTCTTCAAACTTTACTGAATTTTTAACTTATTCTTGCCCAATGGGATAATCTCTGTAGTAATTTTTTATTTGCATATATTTTCCTTTTGTTATGGAAAATTTTAAAGCATTTACAGAGGTCAAAAGTATGATGAACAATCGTGTGCATGTTATCAATCCTCAGTAACCACCAAATCAACCAGGTAGCTAAAGAATTAGCTGTAATTTTGTTATTTTTAAATTCCTGAATGACATTTATATTTTTATAAATGTCAAATATTTACAGTTTGAAAGAGGATCTTAATAAACTATGTATATTTAAATTAGTTGTTAGTGCTCAGCTTATTTTATAATGTCTTTCTATCTCTTCTCTCCCTCCCTTCCTCCCCCATCCTATCTTGCCTTCCTCCCTTCTGCCTTGTCTTATTCCTTGCAAATTATTTGCTGAAAGAATGAATTATTTGTTGCTGTAAAGTTTAACAAGTTTGGAACTTCCATGTACTCATCATCAGTTTACTTTTACTTGAGATTCAGAACTATCTTCATAACACTCTCCCCAAGTGTCAATGTTAAAAAAGTAGGCACTTTCAGTTAGGCATGTCACTGGGCATTTGCTTTTCTTTGTATTTATTTTTTTTCCTTTTTTTTAAAAAAAAAAACTACTTTTTGTTGACAACTTCCATAATTATAGACAATAACCCATGGCAATTCCCTCCCTACCCCCACTTTCCCCTTTGAAACTCCATTCTCCATCATACCCCTTCCCACTCTCAATCAGTCTCCCTTTTATTTTGATCTCATCATCTTTTCCTCCTACTATGATGGTCTTACGTAGGTAGTGTCAGGTACTGCTAGGTCATGGATATCCAGGCCATTTTGTGTCTGGAGGAGCACATTGTAAGGAGTCCTACCCTTCCTTTTGCTCTTACATTCTTTTTTGCCATCTCTTCTGCAATGGACCCTGAGCCTTGGAAGGTGTGATAGAGATATTGCAGTGCTGAGCACTCCTCTGTCACTTCTTCTCAGCACCAGGGAGCATCTCTGAGTCATCCCAAGATCACTGCCATCTGAAAAGAGAAGCTTCTCTAACCAAAAATGAGAGTAGCATTAATATATGAGTATGAACATTAAGAGAAGTGCCTACCAGGCAGTTTGGTGATCATATTATATACATTTAGCCAGACACCAGCAGATGTATCAACCCTAGGGCTAATGACTATCCCATCATAGGTTTTCAGTATCAGGCATGTATTCCCTCCTGTGGAGCCAGCCCCTGGTCCACAAGTAGAGAGTGGTTGGTTTCCCCTATAACAGACATGCCACTGTTGCACCCATTGGCTCATTTGGGCTGGCTGGCCAAATTTAAGGCTTTCAGTGCCCACTGTTGAGTATCTCCACTGGTGATTTCTCTCTCTCCCTGGCCAGCAACTCATTGGAAGATATCCCATCCCTGGCACTGAAAATTTTCTGGTAACAATCTATGGTGTCTTGGTGTTTCATTGGCATAAAAAGTAAGTTTCCATATGACTTGCTCATACACTCTTTGATTTTGACTAGCCCTCCCTCCACCTTTCCTTTACTCAATCTCTTTCCCTGACCTACTTAGGCCTTTCCACTCTCATTAATCTGTTCTTCTACTTACATATATACAATACCGTCCTATTAAGTCACCTTCCCTCCCTTCTATTCCCTTAATATCCTCTTTCTAGCTTACTGGCCTCTGTTACTGAGTTTTGTCCCAACTCATATAGAAGTCCAATCAACTGAATTTGATGTGGGGTATCCTTTTCCTTTGATCTCCACCTTATATCTTTTTTATATATGTACAATACCATCGTATTAAGTACTCCCTTCCCTTCCTTTCTATTCCCTTTAGGTCTCTTTTCAAGCTTACTGGCCTTTGCTACTGAATTTTCTTCCTACTCACACAGAAGTACAATCATCTGTGCCTAGGATCCACATATGAGAGAGAACATGCGACAATTGTCTTTCTGGACCTGGGTTACCTCACTTAGTATAATCCTTACAATATTCATCCATTTTCCTGAAAATTTCATAACTTAATTTTTCTTTTCCACTGAGTATAACTCCATTGTATAAATGTGCCATATCTTCCTTATCCACTCATCAGTTGAGGGACATCTAGGCTGGTTCCATTTCCCAGCTATTGTGAATTGAGTAGCAATAAACATGGTTGAGCAAGTATCTCTAAGGCAGTGTCATGAGTCCTTAACATTTATGCCTAGGTGTGGTATAGCTGGGTCATATATTAAATCTATTTTCAGCTGTCTCAAGAACCTCCACACTGATCTCCACAATGGCTGGACCAGACTGCATTCCCACCAAGAGTGTAGAAGGGTTCCTCTATTTCTGCATCCTCACCAGCATTTATAGCCATTTGTTTTCATGATTGTAGCCATTTTGACAGGAGTGAGATGGAATCACAAAGTAGTTTTAATTTGCATTTTCCTGATGGCTAGGGATGTAGAACATTTTTTATATGTTTATATGCCATCTGTACTTCTTATTTTGAGAACTCTCTATTTAGTTCCATAGTCCATTTTTTAATTGGGTTGTTTGATTTCTTATTATTTAGTTTTTTGAGTTCTTTGTATATTCTGGATATTAAACTTCTGTCAGATGTAAAGCTAGTAAAGATTTTCTCCTATTCTGTAGGTTGTCTCTTTACTCTATTCATACTGTCCTTCACTGTACAAAAGCTCTGCAATTTCATGAGGTTTGTTATTAGCAAACAGGAAGGCTACTTGTTTCTGTTTGTTTATATTGTATCCTGATACATTGCTATAAGTATTTATAAGCTTTAACAGTTTGCTGGTAGACTATTTAGGATCCCTTATGTATAAAATCATATAATCTGCAAATAATGATAATTTGATCCCTTCCTTTCCAATTTGTACCCCCGTACCCCTTTTATGTGTTTTCCTTTCTTTGCATTTCTTTTTTTTCCTTTTTTATTGACAACTTCCATAATTGTAAACAATATTCCATGTTAATTCCCTCCCTCCCCCCACTTTCCCCTTTGAAACTCCACTCTCCATCATATCCCCTCCCCCTCTCAATCAGTCTCTCTTTTATTTTGAGGTCATGATCTTTTCTGCCTATTATGATTGTCTTGTGTAGGTAGTGTCAGGCACTGTGAGGTCATGGATATCCAGGCCATTTTGTGTCTGGAGGAGCTTGTTGTAAGGAGTCCTATCCTTCTTTTGGCTCTTACATTCTTTCCACCACCTCTTCCACAAAGGACCCTGAGCCATGGAAGATGTAATTGAGATATTTCAGTGCTGAGCACTCCTTTGTCACTTCTTCTCAGCACCATGGTGCCTTCTGAAGCATCCCAAGGTCACTGCCATCTGAAAAGAGGAGGTTCTCAAACCCAAAGTGAGAGTAGCATTAATATATGAGTATGAACACTAAGAGAAGTGCTTACTGGGCAGTTTGGCGTGCATAGTACATACATTTAGTCAGATAGAAGCAGACATTACACTCCTAGGGCTCATGACTTCTCCTGTTGTAGATTTACAGTATCAGATATGTATTCCCTCCCATGGAGTGTACCTCCAGTCAAATTAGAGGGTGGTTGGTTTCCCCCATAAGAGATGTGGCAATGTTGCACCTATTGGCTCTCTTGACCTGGCTGGCCAAATGTAAGGCTTGCATTGTCCACTGCTGTGTTTCTTCCCTGGTGATTTTCTCTCTCTCCCATTGAACTGCAGGAAGAGTAGCTTTTTCCAGCTTTCTGTATGGTCTACATTGAGGAGGTTTTCAGCTCAGTTCCAGCAGGGTTTCTCAGTAACCTTGCAGCCCTAGTATGTGGAGTCTTCAGCAATAGGGTCTTGTCATCTATTCCTGGTGGGAAACCAAAGGCCTCAGCAATGGCCTGTAATGTTTTGATTGGATTTCTGTGTGAGTAGGAAGAAAACTCAGTAGCAGAGGCCAGTAAGCTAAAAAGGAGACATAAACAAAATAGAAAGGGAGGGAGGGGGCATAGTATTTATATGTAAGTAGAAGAACAGATTATTGGGGGTGGAAAGGACTAAGTGAGATCAGGGGAAGAGATTGAGTAAAGGAAAGGTAGAGGATATAAATAAGTCATATGGAAACCTTATTTTTTTGTACACTGGAACACACAGGAGCTATAGATTATTACTTGAAAATTTTCAATGCCAGGGATGAGATACCTTCCAGTGAGTTGTTGGCCAGGGAGGTCCCTGATGCCCCCAAAATATTACAAGCCATTGCCAGGACCATTGGTTTCTTTTCATTTCTTAATGGATATGTACAACAGAAGTTCTCAGCCTTATTGACCAGGAATTTAAAAAATAGTGTCATATTCCACTAATATTCACACTACAATAATGTGGACTGCCCATAATCTAAATGCAAGACTTTATTCATTTCACAATGTCTCCCAGATGTTTATAAAAGCCCCAAAAAATCTTTTCCCCTTGTACTTAAAAATTGGAGTCACTCGAGCTCATTTCTTCCAGATTTTCCTTAAAACATGACTAGAGCCTTTGTCCTGTGTTTTTCACAGCTGTGTGATGCTGACCTCCCTCAAGATGCTGCTGCTCCCACCATGCTGTTCTCCAAATGTCTGCATGGGTTGAATGGTAGAGAGGAGGTCATTGTCTCTGTTGCTCAGTCTGCTGGTATTCAATACAAGTTAGAGACAAAGATCAAATTTTAATGAGGTTTTAGTGAATATTCTACTATTAGAGAAACCAGAGTAACATTAAAAAAACTAAGTTGCTCCCAAATATGCTTTTCTTTGGGGTGTATAAGTCACGTTTTGTGTTGAGGTTTCTTTAAAGATATTTCTGCCTTACCTTTCAATCTGCTTTTGATAGATATTACCATTACCATACCATCTACAGAAAATAATTTGATATACATTATACAATAAACTTAAAAGCTAAAACAAGAAAGATTTTTAAAGACTATCTCTGCAAATATAGAATAAGCAAATAAAAGATTACAAAATAATCTTGACTAAAAAAGATAAACAATACTGTAGCAAAATAGAAAAAATCTATTCTGCATAAATACTATTGAGAAAATTTTAAAAGTCCAACACAGATAGAAAACATGGTACTGTAGACATGTGGCAAAGAAATTTTTCTATAACTTTACCACCCATATTTGGATAGTATAAAATCACATAACCCAGTTCAAAAGTAAGAAAACTGTAAGCAGCACACTTGTGAAGGAAGCTGCATGAGGGATCAGTACCTGCTTGAGAAGCTGCAGCATGACATTGATCATTGGTGGAAATTAAAGTCACAATGCAAGAATCCAAGTCTTATTTAAGATATATTTTTATTTTATTTATTTTAGAAAGAGGTAGACAGAAAGAAAGAGAGAATGAGTGTGTCAGGGTCTCCTGCCATCGCAAAAGAACCCCAGATGCATGTGACACTTTGTGCATGTGGCTGTACATGGAGAGTTAAACCTCAGCTGTCAGCTTTGGCATGCAAGTGTCTTTAACTGCTGATTCATCTCTCCAGCCCTAGTTCACATCTATAAGAGTGCCTCAAATATGAAAAAAAATGGAAATACATCTTTTGGTGAAGATATGGAATGACTATGACCCCCATAGTTTTTGGAGTGATAGTATAAAATTGTCAGAATTTTTTAGATAAATGTTTATTATATAGTTAAACATATAACTACCCAAATTATTTGGCAATAAAAATAAAAGCACATTTTCCAATTATACTTACATAAAAATTTCACTACACGTAGACATAAAATATGTTATAGAAACATCTTCAAAATTAACCAAAAGGTTAGGGACTAAAAAATTGTGCATTAATTCATTGTGATACTACAAAGCAACAAAAAGAAACACAGTAATTTTATCACAATACAGTATATGAATGGTAAAAACATTATATTGTGATAGGCAAGAAGTATTATCCAGGAAGGAAAAAAAAACTGTTCCTGAAGTGATAGAAATGTATCCAATTTTATCCTTCAAATCTGTATATTTTTAAAAATATTTTATTTGTTTGAAAGAAAGAGAGGGGGAGAGAGAGAGAGAGAGAGAAAGAATGGGTGCACCAGGGCCTCCATACTCCAGACGCATGTGCCACCTTGTGCATCTTGCTTACGTGGGTATTGGGGAATCAAACCTAGGTCCTTAAACTTCATAGGCAAGCACTTTAACTACTCAGTCATCTCTTCAGCCCCTGTATATTCTTTATTTATGTAATTTATAACAATGAAGATAATGATATTTCAGAAAAGTCATCCTGGAGACTGGGTAATATAGGGGTTAACACACTGAATAAATGTAGAATTTAAAAGATATTGTTTCTACCTTTAAGTATCAAGTTCAAGTCCAAAAAAGGATATTAAAGAACATAAATGTGGCCATAATAAAAGTTCTAATCCAGCATCTTAATTATTAGAGAGCAAATAAAGTAACTCCATAATCTAATTTTTCCTGCCTTGTTCTTCATTTTCCTTATCAAAGTGAGCAGGATATTTGATGTGTTCTGCCTTCCAAAAACAGGCACATGTGGTGGGATGTGGCTCCTCCTTTATCAAATAGGAATTATATATTGAAACATAACCATCCATTCATAAAATCTACACTGTTGGGTTATAGGTAAATCTACATCAGTAATCCTCTGCACCATGAGGAATGCTATTTGGTCCAAATCCATTTCTTCAGTCTCTTGAAGCCTGATTGACCTCCCAGTAGATGTTATTCTCAGTACATATTCACCTGTGACCTACAAGCTGTCACAGTAAAGTATTTTAAATGGCAAGAGTACACATTATTCTGGGCATATATAGAAATGCAGGGTTTATTAAAGGACATGTAGCCAGCTATGCAGCACTTGAATTCAAACTTAAGCAACTACCCCTGTTGCAGGATATTTTTCAGAGCAAAAGGCAATAACAGCTATGAACAAAGTTACTAAGTAATCCACCTAGAATATGAAAACTACTTAGGAAAATGGTGACCCTAAATAACAGTCAAGCATGGAGGGACAGCTTTTCTCCAGCTGTTCAGAAGAATTCCACAAACTTGATTCTTCTGGAGTTAATTTCATAACCTACTTTTCTGAATATGCCTCAATGTGTGGGCCAGTATAATGTCTGTCCATCTTCACTATATTAGCTACACCTTGGCTTTAACAGCATAACACAAAGACTGTGTCTAAGCAATTTATTTATGTAGGCAGATTAGTGAGGAATAAACTTGTTTCTTTATATTACATGATAGTTGTTTGAGCCAGAAAAAGCAAAAGCTTTGCCAAAGAAACAAATCTAAAGACATGTGACTAAAATACAAATATCAATAATTTATAATGTATGATCATCAGAGCCTTTATGTTTTCTCTATAAGCACTGGAACTTCCTGGATATTTCTTTGACTAACGGGGTCAGAAATACAGCTCAAATGAAATGTATCCAAGCTTCTGTGGCATCCATTGCTTGCAGCTTGTGGAAACAAATAAACAAAAAAGAAAAAGAAGAAAGGTTACTTTTTGCTCTTTTCATTTGTTTTGGTTTTGGTATTACTTGTTTTGTTTTGGTCTTTTATATTCACCTCATCACTTTTTGGCAGAATAAAACGAGGAAGAAATAAACACCACATTTGTACTTATTGTCCCCAGCTACAGGAAAGTAGTCCTTTGAAGAAGCCTTGGTTCTCTGCTGAGGACATGTCTACTTAGTGGGAAACTTCATCAAAACTGTACATCTGCTAACTAAACACACAAAGAAAAAGAAAGAAACCTCTGTGTGTTTGCTTTGGCTTATTGTCTCTTCTTACACAAATGATAACTTCCAATATGTCAAAAGGATGAGAAACAATGTTTTCCCATTTGAAATTGTGCCTCTGGGAGACAGCATAGTGTGCTGGAAAGAATTAGACATTGAAATGGGAGGTGAATTCAAGCTCTGAGGTTTTCCTTAATCAAGTGTGCTTCTGTCATATTCCATCACTTTTATAGACATTAAGTCTCTCTTGTTAAACTCAGATAATTATACCTCAAAAAGCCGTTATAATAAAAAAAAACTAAACTGAATAGTCTACCTCAAATAGTAGCTAGTTTTCTGACAATGACATTTTTATTTATGGTCCACCCATGATTTTCTTTTTAAATTTATTTTTTATAATTTTCCCTTCTAACATGTGTAAATTATTATAAAAATAATCAATTCATGCTTTTATTATTATTTTTTATTATTATTTATAGAATTACGTGGATTTATTTGGATGGATATCAAGCTAATTTAGGATCATTTATCCTAAGCATCAATTACAAAACACTTTTAATTAAGACTTGCTAGCTGGTCATAGTGGCTCACACACACAACAATCTCAGCACTTGGGAGGCTGAGGCAGGATGGTCACTGGGAGCTCACTGACAACCTAGAATACAGAGTAAACTGTTGCTACAGAGTGAGACCTTGTCTGTAAAAAAAATGATAATAAATTAAATAAATAGCTAAATAAATACATAAGTGTTTCAAACATCGTGGAATTTAAACTTAGAATATAAATTTCTTGAAATAAAGGTCCTACAATAAAAACTAAATCTCAACATACAAAGATCTAGTTTAATTCCTGGAAAAATTGTGTTTTAGTTTTGGTTTACTTTCATTTGACTTCTTGTTTTGTTTATTTATTTATTGCTTAAACAAACTCTAAGAACTTATACAATGACTGCTTCCTTGTCTGCCTTCTCCAAGCTAGTTTGAAAGACTATAGCTTGCTGAGCAAGTAATAATTGTGTGTTAGGGACACATTGTACAGTGATCATTACTGAGCAAGACAGGTTGAGTACAATAGAAGGTAAGGAAACATGTCAAAAAAATAGAAAGAAAATAAAGGAAAGGAAAGAACAGAGAAAGGGTAAAGAGAAAGAAGAAGGAAGGAAGGAAATATGGAAGAAAGAAAGAAGAAAAAAATTACAAAGTCTGAAAAAATTATTCTAAAAAAACAAAAACCTTTTCACAGAGGTCACCTGTGTATTTTCATGTAGCCATCTTCGCGTTTTCCACAGGGCATGGACATTTACCAGCACATACACCTCTATCACAGCACTTTAGCCATGGCTTCTTAGCTTGTTCTTCTGGCTCACAGAGCTGCCCAGGGCCATTGCTCCCAGTCCTTCCCCTGTTTCCTTGACTTCTTACACACAAACTTTCATAGGTTCTCAGACCAACAACTCAAAGTGACATACTTCCCCCTAAAATTTAGCCGTATTTCCCCAAATAAAGAAAAACACATCCTCACATTCCCATCACACAGAAAGAAATGTTTAAAAAAGAAAATATGAGTCCCTACTGCCATAACAATCTAGCTGACAACATAGACAAATCTGATGGTGTTCAATCTTAAAGGCTGAAGAGAAATCTAGAGCAGCCATGTTCTCAGTCCACAATCAAGTTCCAAGAAGGCACATGTCAGAAGACTTAAATGTGTGTTCAGAGATAATATGTAAAAAACAATTATATATCCAGCACTAAACTTGAAAGCATTTAAAAGGTATATTTAATATGAAATAGCTTGACTTATAATGACATTCAGTTTTCTTTGGCTATTGTAAATAGAAGTAGTTTATTTTTGTTTTAATGTGAGAATACTATACTGACTGCTAGAGTCTGGTATATTTTAAATGATAGATAAAGAAGATAATAAGGGAAGGAACCAAATTTGAGTACCCCAAAACCACTACAAAGACAAACACAAACATATTTTCTGTGGAAAAGACACAATATTTACTTTAAAAGATGAGTAATATAACACTAAGGATAAACTTAGGTGTATGGTTTTTAATCAGATCAGTCAGTTTACTTTAGGACAGCCATTTCTGGAAATGTTATTCCATTCCACATAGAAGCTATTCATGAAGAAAGTTAACCCTTTTAATGAATGCTAATCATATTTCCACTTGAATTTCTGTTCGTTTTCTGTCTTTTCAAGATAGGGTCTCACTCTAGCCCAGGCTGAGCTGTAATTCACTCTGTATTCACAAACTGGCCTCAAACTCACAGCAATCCTCTGCCTCCTGAGTGCTGTGATTAGAGGCATGCACCACCACTCCCAGCTAAAAACAATAGTCTTTGTGGAATTTCTACAGAGAGAAGTAAGAGTGATTGTCAGCACTCCTGTAATGCAAACTGTCACTATTGACCTTATCAGTATTTCATCCTTTGAAGGTAATTTGTCCCATTTTGCTTTAATGTCATAATATGGCAAAAAGCAGTTTCAAGATTTCATACTCCATGGTGAAAACAAGTTGCTTCATTCTAATTTACTCTAGGTTGTTGTTGTTAGTGGTGGTGGTGATATGTGCATTTATTTTATTTAGGTTTATTCATAAAATAGTTGATCCATGCTGTATTAACTACTTTTCTCATTGCTGTGACAAAATATCTGACAGAAAGCAATAAAAGGAAGTGAGCTTTATTGTGATTGACAGTTTGAGGATATAGTATGGGCTTGTCCTCAGGACACTTTTCTTATTGTCCCAATACAGGGAACAGAGGTTTCTATGTAATGGTGTCAATTCATTTCATATCTACCTTGCTACGACTTTAAACTCAATCACATTCCTTTGCTGAACAAACTGAACATTTTAAATATTTTTCTTTCTCTCTCTTCTCCGTTCCTCATCTCTCTCTTTCTCTTGCTCTTCCCTCTTTCCTTTCTGTCTGTCTGTTTCTCTCTGTTTTTCTCTCTCTGTGTCTATTAGATCAGTGAGACATAACCATGTCACGTCGGGAATGTTATCTTATCTAAGATTTTCTTTCTGTTAATGAATTAATCCATTACTTTTGAATTCAGTTTCACTCTTGTTTTCATGACATGGACAAAATGCAGCCAGATTCTTTGACAGAATGTAGGATGAACAGTCAACATCCCAGTTGCTGATGGAATCCTGGTTTCCCTTTGTAACCTCATAACCTAGGTTTCCACTGTATGCATTTCTCTCAGTATTCTGGTCTTTCAAACTCCAAACTCCCAGCAGAATGGTTCATTACACTCTGCTTACAGTATCCTAGGGTTTCTCTAGTCAAATGTCCTAAACTCTTACACATTCCACCTACAAACCAGTTTCAAATGTTTAGTATTGGTACAATCAAGTTTATCACAATAATAGTTCTATGCTGGTCATTTTCTGTATGAGGTACTTTTCTTATTGCTGTGAAATATACCGGAAGAACAACAATGAAGGAAGGATTTATTTATTTGAGAGACAGAGAGAGAAAAAAAGGCAGGTAGAAAGAAAGACAATGGGCATTCCAGGGTCTCCAGCCACTGCAAACGAACTTCAGATGTATGTGCCACCTTGTACAACTGGTATTACCTGGGTAGTAGGGAATCAAACTCAGGTCCTCATGCTTTGCGGGCAACCACCTTAACTGTGGAACAATCTCTCCAGTCCATAAAGGATTTATTTTGGCTCATGTTCCACCATGAAAGAAAAGGGCACAATCATTAGAAGACAACTGGTCACACTGTATCTGCAGTCAGGAAGCAGAGAACGATGGACATTGGTGCTCAGCTCACTTGCTCCTTTCTCATCCAGTCTCAGACCCCATCCCATAGAATGGTACCATCCACAGTTAGCGGAGGTTCTCCCACCTCAAGTAATCTCATGAAGACCCAGAGGGCTGTTTCCTAGATGGTTGGAAATCCAGTCAAGTTGACAATTAAGATAAACCATCACATACTGATTCAGTTGTTTTCTTTTTTACAATTAACTAGACATCCCATGCATGACTATTATTCATTAGGAGCAAACTGAATACATATAAGAAAATTACTGCATATATATATATATATATATATATATATATATATATATATACATATATTTACATGCCTACATATATATAATGCATAAATATATAATGCTTTTAATTGGTGAAGCGTGCCAACTGAGATTTTAATATATGGGAATACCAATACATGGAAAGCAAAAAATTAAAACTCCGTTTCAGTTTGTTACTCAAAATTAAAAATATTTTGTCTAATTTTTTCTTAATCATTTCAATTTAAGTTTTAAAATAATATTAAATCTATTTAACATAAGATGAGCTTTTTGTGATGATTTTTAAATTGAATACAGCTGACCTGCATCTTTTCAAAGTCCTTCTAAGTCATGCTTAAATGCCCTTTCCCATCCTCACAACCAATTCATATGTTGAAGTCTAATTCCCAACACAGCAGAAAGCAATCTTGTTTGGAAACAAGGTCATTTTTGCTGATGTAATTAGTTAAGATGAGGTCATACTGGGAAAAGGGTGGGTCCTTAATCCAGGATGACTGATGTCCTGACAGAAAGCAAAAAGTTGACATAGGCATGCACATAGGAATAATGCCACATGAAGATGACGGCAGAGATCCCAGCACTGCTTCTATTGGCCAAGGGATGCCAGAGATTACCAGATTCTAGAAGCTAGAAGAAAAGTATGTGGCAGATTTTCACTCTTAGTTTTAGACTTCAGAAAGAAACAAAGCTACTTACAGTGAGCTCCAGGCCATCCTGAGACGACATAGTGAATTCCAGGTCAGCCTGAGCTAGGAGTGAGACCCTACCTGGACAAACCAAAAAAAAAAAAAAAAAAAAAAAAAAAAAGAAAAGAAAAACCAAAAAAAAAAAAAACCAAAAAAACAAAAAACAAGAGCTGCTGACACTTTGGTCTTGGAATTCTAGTCTCTACAATTTTTACTGCTTGTGTAAAATAATAAACTGGTGTAAGGCCACACAATCTGTTGTACTTTATATATCTCATCTCTAGGAAACTAATACAAATGCTTAACTAGCAAATCACTTCTAAGATTTAAGCAAACTTTATAAATCTAATGAGCCAACATATAATCCCCATTTCTCAAATGCACATATAAATTTCTCCTGCACATTTCAAGATAAAAAGTTGCCTGAACCATTAAGTCTTTTTCCTTTTTTACTTAATTTTTTTTAATTTATTTTTATTAGATATGGACAT
Source organism: Dipus sagitta (assembly GCA_036346955.1). Taxonomy (NCBI): domain Eukaryota; kingdom Metazoa; phylum Chordata; class Mammalia; order Rodentia; family Dipodidae; genus Dipus; species Dipus sagitta. The sequence goes on from CM070774.1 coordinate 52,108,740, forward strand.
ACTTAGTATGTAAACAATACATGTTGTTACCATGTTTCCCTCATCCCTGCCACTTTTATAAAGAGGCCCTCCTCACTGGGAATGGAGGTCAACCCCATGGGTATTGTGGGTCATGCATTGGGAGAGCAACAGTCAGTTATGGGGGAGAAGGCAATGTCTCTGTGCATAATGTCCCAATTTGTGGGTCTAACAATCTTTCTGACCCCCTCTTCCACAAAATTCTGAGCCACGTTGGGTGCGTTTTAATTCTACTTCAGTGATGGGCTCTTACGAGCCTCTGGATCTCTGATTTGTAGGTGTTGAGTGTCCTCAGTGTCTATCTCCTTCAACCTTGTTTCACCTGGAGCCGGGGTGTAGTGTGCTGGGTTGTTTACGTCCTCTGGTACTGCTCCCATCTGAAATAGAGAAGCAGAATCTCCAATGGAGACTGAAGTCAGCACCGATTAAATGGGATAACTGTTATTAATGTAGAGAGAATTTAAAGGGTGTAGACCCTCTTATAGCCCAAGATTTGTGGGAGCTTGACATTGGAATTCTGACTATCTCTGTTCCAGATATGGTTTCCTTCCACTGAGCAGATCCTTTATCCAATCCAAGAGCAGTTGGTTTCCCGCCATGGCTGTGTGCCACCTTGCGCTTATGTGAGCATTTGTCAGGTTGTTTCCTTCTGAATTACTTAGACTTTGAGTTGCTCAGACAGATGTTGGTCACTATCCCCCCAGTAGCACAGTGTATGGTGTCTTCAGCAGTAGGGTCTTACCATTAACCTCTGGTGGGTAAACAAGTACACTGACAGAAGTCTGTATTGTTTGTTTTGGGAGACCTTGTAGGTCTCTCTGATCAACATCTCATTGTGGATGTTGCCCATGTTTTGGTACAGGAACTTATAGGCCAGCACCAAGGGAAAAGAAAAAAGAAAAGGACAGAAAAAATAGAAACAGGAGAAATTTAAGGTTAGGCTTCATCTCACCCTCTCCAGGGCCCTTTGATTCCAGTGCTCTCCCTAAGGTCCTGTTGAGGGTTGGACTATTTAGTCTAACTTCCAGGATATAGGATTCTATGGTAATTCTATGGTACCAGCTCCACTTGGGTTCAGTTTTGAGTCCCTCCCCACCCCTTCTCCTTTCCCCAATCCCTACCCTCCCCATTGTCCAAGCCTCAACATGCCATTCAGGTGTGCCAGCAACTTGGGATGATCCATGATAGGAAACAAAAATGAGTGAGACCATGCAACAATTGTCTTTCTGTGATTGGATGAGTTCACTTTGTATGTTCTGTTCCAAGTTTGACCATTTTTTTCTACACAATTCATTGTGTCATTTTTTTCTTACTACTGAGTAGAATTCCTTGATGTAGATTATCCATTCCTCTGATAGCCAGGTGGGTGGATTCCCGTTCTTAGCTATTATCAATTGAGCACTAATAAACATAATTGAGCAAATGCCTCTGAAATGAAGTGCAGACCTTTTGGGGGAGAATGTCCAGTAAAGGAATAACAAGATCTGTTGGTAACTCTATATTCATCCTTTTCAGGAGTCTCCATAGTTTGTGTACCAGCTTACATTCCCACAAAAAAAATGAATGAAGGTTTCTATTTCTCCACATTCTCACCAACATTTTCTTTCATTTGACTTTTTTTTGCTATCCTTATGGGTTAAGGTAGAATATCATAGTTCTTTTAATTTGCATTTCCCTAATTCTTAGGGATGTTGAACATTTTCTTAAGTATATATCAGCATTTGTAATTTTTTTCCTCTAAGAATTCCCTATTCAGCTCTCTGCACCACTTTTGGACTGGGTTGCTTGATTTTTTGTTAGTCATTTTTTTGAGTTCTTTGTAGATTCTAGATATTAGGCTTCTGTCAGTGGTATAGCTGGCAAAGATTTTTTTCCAGTTCAGTGGATAATCTCTTGGCTCTGCTTATGGTATGTTTGTCTGTGTGAAAGCTTTTTAGCTTCATAAGATCCCATTGGTTGAGTGCTTGTTTAATTTCCTTGGCTACTGGGGTTTTGTTCAGGAAGTCTTTTCCTAGTACTATATCATGGAGATTGCCTCCTCTTTTTTCTTCCAGTTGTTGAATAGTTTCAGGTCTTATATTGAGGTCTTTAAGCAATTTGGACTTGATTTTTGTGTATGGAGAAATGAGTGGGTTTAATTTCATTTTCTACATATGGTCACCCAATTTGTCCAACACCATTTGTTGAAGATGCTGTGTGTTCTTTTCTCCAGTCTACATTATTGACACCTTTGTCAAAAATCAAGCATCTGTAGTTACTTGACCTAAGTCTGGTTCTTCAATTCTGTTCCATTGATCTATATTTCTATTCTTTTTCCAGTACCATGCTGTTTTTATTACTATTGGCATTGTAATATAGATTTATATCAAGTATGGTAACATATCCAGAGAGTTTTTTGTTTGTTTGTTTCTTTATGTGTTTTGCTGAGACTATGTTCAGATATCCAAGTCCTGCTGCCATTTCATATAAATTTTAAGATCATTTTTTCAATCTCTGTGAAGAATGATGATGATATTTTATTGGTATTGCATTAAACTTATATATTGCTTTTAGTATAATTTCTATTTTCAAAATATTAATTCTACCTATCCAGGAGCATGGGAGGTCTTTCCATCTTCTCAAGTCCAACTCAATTTCTTTCTTGAGTGTTTTTATATTTTCATTATATAGGTCTTTCACATCCTTTGGTAGTGTTATTCCAAGGTGTGATAGTTAAGGTGTTGTCAACTTGATCTGTTTAGTAATCCACAGAAATCCCTTTTGGGTGGTCTCTGAGGTTGCTTCCAAGAAGGATTAACTGAAGGAGGAAGTCCTCCCACCAGAGGGGGCAGCCCTTATATAAGGAAATTCTGGGAGAAAAAAAAGCCCCTTCCTTCTTCCTACCTGACTGCCAGAGCTGCTTGCTGCCTTCCAGCATGGATTGAAGACCAGCATCAGCTGAAGACCCATGTGGATTGAAACCCAGCAGCTCCTCAGGAAGCATCCAGGCCTTCAATGCCAGATTGGCACTACTGAGGCATGTGGCCACGTGGACTGAGCAGCTACCAGGTTCTTGATTCTCAGGCCCATAACTGCTATTTGACTACCATAAGATAATCCAATAAATTCCCTTTTTAAAATAGTTCATTCTAGCAATTCTGTTCCTCTAGAGAACCCTGACTAATACACAAGGTATTTAATTTTTTTGTTGCTATTGAAAATGGGACAGCTTCACTGACTTCTTTCTCTGTATATGTGTCCTTTGAACATAGAAAAGCTACCGGTATTTGTGCATTGATTTTGTATCCTGCCAGTTTGCTGAAGGAATTTGTCACATTTAGAAGTTTTGAGATGGAGACTTTTTGGTCACTTATGTACAAGATCATGTCATCTGCAAATAGGGCTATATTTGACTTCTTCATTTCCAGTTTGAATTCCTTTTATTTCTTTCTCCTGTCTTATTGCTTGGGCTAGAATGTCTAGTATTATGTTGAAGAGAAGTGGTGGGAGTGGGTACCCATGTCTTGTTCCCGATCTCAGTGGGGACTCCTTGAGTCTTCCCCCATTAAGTATTATTTGGGCTTTGTGAGCTTTATATATAACCTTTATTGTGTTGAGATATAAACCCTCCATGCCTATTCTTTCCAGTGTTTTGATCATGAAGTGGTGTATTTTGTCAAAGGCCTTCTCTGCATCAATTGAGAACATGTGGTTCTAAAGGTTAAGTTTATTTTTGTGGTGTATTACATTGACCCAGTTCCATATGTTGAACCACCACTGCAACCCTGATATTAAGCCTACTTGGTCAAGGTGGATGAGGTTTTGATGTGTTGTTGACTTTAGCTTGCAAGGATTTTGTTCAGGATCTTTGCATCTAAGTTTATCAGGCATATGGGCTGTAGTTTTCTTTTCATGTTACATCTCTGTCTGGCTTTGGTACTGGAGTCATGCTAGTTTCATAAAAGGTTTTGGAGATGATTCCCTGGTGTCAGATTATGTGAAAAAGCTTGAGAAAAAAAAATGGTTTCAGTTCTTCAATGAAGGTTTGATAGAGTTCATCTGAGAAGACATATGGTCCTGTACTTTTCTTTTGGAGGAGGTTTTTTATTACCTTTTCAATCTCCATGGATATGATAGGTTTGCTTAGTAGGTTAATATGCTATAGGTTTAGTTTTGGCAGGTTGTATGTGTCTACAAATTCATCCATTTCTTCCAGATTATCCAATTTTGTGCAGTAGAGGTTTTGAAAGTGTGCCCTGATAATTCTTCCAATTTCATTGTTGTCTGTTGTGATCTCTCCTTTTTCATTTCAGATTTTGTTAATTTGAGACTTCTCTTTTTTGCTTGATCAAATTGACCAGGAGTTTGTCGATCTTGTTTGTTTTTTCGAAGAACCAGCTCTTCATTTCATCAAGCTTTTAATTTTTTTTCTTAGTTTCCAATTCATTAATTTCTGCTTTAATCTTGATTTTTTTTTTTTCCATCTGGAGCTCTTTGGGTTGGAATCTTCTTGATTTTCCAGTGCTTTTAGTTGAACAGTTAGATTATTAATTTGGGATCTCTCTGTCTTTGTTATAAAGGCATTTAGGGCTATAAATTTTCCCCTTAGGACTACCATCATTGTATTCCATAAGTTTTGGCAAGTTGTGTTTTCATCATCACTCAATTATAGGAGTTTTACAATTTCTTTTTTGATTTCTTCCTAAACACATTCATTGTTTAAAAGTGTGTTATTTAGTCACAAGGAGCTGGTGGAGTTCTTGATGTGTCTCTTGTTAATTTCTAGCTTAAAGATTGTGATCTGACATGATGCAGGAAGTTACTTCAATTTTCCTGACCTTATGGAGGCACACTTTATAGCCTAATATATGGTGTATTTGGGAGAAGGTTCTGTGGGCTGCTGAGAAGAATGTGTATTCTGAGTATGTGGAATGTTCTGTAGATATCCATTAGGTCTATTTGATCTATGATATTGTTGAGCTCTATTATTTCCCTGTTGATTTTCTGCATGGATCTGTCTGTTGATGATAGAGGAGTATTGACGTCTCCAAGGATGATGTTGTTGGTGTTGATTTCTGTCTTATTGTCAAGTTGATTTTACTTTATAAACTTCTGTGCACCTGTGGTTACACATATATATTTAGGATTGTGATGTGCTCATGTTGGATCATTCACTTGATGAGTAAGAAGTGGCCTTATTTGTTATTTCTGATTAGTTTTGGTTTAAAGTCCATTTTAACAGATATTAATATAGCAATCCCTGCTTGTTTTGCTTGGAATATCATTTTCCATCCTTTTACCCTGAGGAGGTGTCTATCTTTAGTAGTGAGGTAGGTTTCTTGAAGACACCAGATAGAATGGTCCAGTTTTTTTGATCCACCCTGATAACCTGTGTCTTTTGATGGGAGAGTTGAGGACTATTAATATTTAAAGCTATTACTGTGATATTTGAATTAATACCATGAACCCTCTGACTCAGGTGAACAGGGGTGTTCATACCCAGTGGCCAGTCAGGATACCAGAGCAAAAGGCCTGATTCCACAGCCCACAAAGGGACTGAGCCTCCCCAAGAAAGGCACCATGGGACCTACCAGGACCAGGGAACTGGAAGGAGCAGGGAAACAGGGATCTGGCCTACTCACTGCATGCTGCTGAGCCCACCCACATACTGTCCCATGAACCAGTGCAGGGAACCCATATCAGGGAGCTGGGAGGAGCAGGGGAAATAGGTCTGGCCTACTCATTCCATGCTGCCATGCCCCTAAGTCTTTTTCCTCACTGTCTTATTCATTCAACTATTTTGTATATTTTCCTGAAAAATAACAAGTGTTCTGACTGAAGATATCAGCACCTTATTATGGAAGTGATATGTCACACTTGCCCTGAAAGATTACAGAGTTTGAAGTTTTTTAATAGGGGGAATGCTAAAGTAGGTAGCTAAACAGACTTGAGCAGGGAGGAATCGGGTGTCTTGTACAGCAATCCCTTCTGCAGTCAGAACATCCTGATTGAATAGGCAGGCAGTTCAGATATGTGGAAACTATTACACTTCAGTAGCTGTGTCTCCTGTTTGTTAAAATGTACCTGTGTGCATGCTTCATGCTGCAGTTAAGGTCTCAACAGTGTGTAATAGTTACCACATGCAACCATTTTCACAATGATCATACAGGCTCACCCACAAACATCCTGATAGAAGGGAAGGAAAAACCACTGGGACAGCTTCTCTGTTGAGCAAGCACAGTACTATAGGATGAAAGAAAGGTGCTACTCAGGGGTGGAATTTGACATTACATCACAAGAAGGAGGGGACAATAAGAAACTTCCTAAAACTCTACAACAAATAAATAAATATAAATAAATAATGTAAACACAGAACTAAATGGCCTGTCATGTTCCAATTCCATTCAAATCCATTCCAATCTTTCTCTGAAGTGGTCTTTACTTTTCTAAATAAGCTTCTATTTAAGCTGTCCATGTATCTGAGCAAAATTATTTCCTTTGGGAAGACAAGAGGCAAGGATAAACCTTCACTTGGCAGCATCTTTCTTTAGCCAGTGAAACCACAGGTAATGCAATATCTTACCAGCAAATATTTAATCAACTTTTGTAAACCTAATAATTTAAACATTCGATATCATTGTGTCCAAAAGTTTTAAATGTCAACATGCTAATTTTACGATATCATTTTACTTCATTGAATATTTAAATATTTACTCTTTTTCTAAGCTTACCTGGCCAAGAGGAATGTCTTGCTCAGTTTGTGCTGCCATAAAAAAATATCTTAAAGTAAATATTTTATAGATGTATTTATAGTTCTAGAAGATGGGTAGTTCAAGATCAAGGCACCAGGAGGTTTAGATGTCTGGTGAGGCACTTGTTGCTATTAACAAGTTGAAACTTGTAAGGGACAAAAGAGTAAATGTGGTGGTTTGAATTAGGTACCCTCCCATAAATTCATGTGTTCTGAATGATTGGTCCCTAGCTGATGGCAATTTGGGAATCAGAGCATTAATAGCAGAGGTGTGTTATTGGGGGTCAGCCTTTGGGTGTTAGAGCCAGCTTCCCCTTTCCAGTATTTGGCTTACTCTCATGCTGTGGTATTCCACCTGCTGCGGCAGAGGAAATGTCCAGTCTCTGTTCATGCCATATTTTCCCCTGCCATCATGAAGCTTCCCCTTGAGACTATAACCTAAATTAAACAACTTCCTCCCATCAGATAGCCTTGGTTGGGTGCTTTGTCCCAGCAATGTGAAATAACTATGACAGTAAATATGCTACTTAGCTAGTTCTCTCTTTGTAAAAGCATTCCCTCATTCATAAGGGCAGGTACTGCATGACATAGCTCCCTGTGAAAGGCTACATCTCAGCACTGTTGCACTGGGAATTAAGTTTGAACACAAACTTTGGAGGAGACACACAAATACTGAAAACAGCAGAGAACACATTCATTACCTCTGACAGGCTAAGCGAATATGATCCTTTCCTTAACTACTGATGGCTTTGTTTAATGAGATTATGGACCCCTAACGCTGCTCTTTGAGGTGTGGATATTCATTTTTCCATCAGCCACTATACCCTACTAACTTCACTGTCACTGTTGTACTATGTCATAAGTCCTGTGATTTGTAAGGATATTGTCCTATGTCACAAGTCCTTTGACCTGCAAGAACGAGTTTGTTATCAGAAAGGGTTAGGCATGCATCCAGCAAGTCACCTTGACAGGACTTGTGTCAGCCATGGACCAGTTCTAAGCCATGGGCAAGCCTTACTTCATCCAATAACTGGAGAAAGTCACATGAATGACACACTCATGTTCTCCTTTCCCTAGTCAGATAAGATTCACTTTCAATTATGAATTTGAGACAGTAAGAAAAGTCTCAAGATAATATTTTTTATAGAAAGAGTGAACTACTGCAATTATGTGTGCATGAGGATACCAGAGGACAACTTTGCACGCTAATCATCTCAGATTTTGCCCAACTTTTATGAGACAGGAACTCTCATTGGCCTGGAATTCAACAAGTGGGAAAGACTGGCTGGCCCAAGAGCCCCAAGGTGAAATTTATCTCCATCTCCCCGGTGCAGGGACAACAACCGTGTGCCACCACACCTGGCATTTTTATATAGGTTCTGGGTATCTAATCAGGTCCTCATGCTTATGAAGCAAACTTTTAACTGATTGGCTATATCACCAGCCTTTTTTCATTTTTTTTAAAATTGACTTTAACAGGGATTTTATCACAGCAATAGAAAGTTAACCAACAGGGCTGGAAAGATGGCTTAGTGGTTAAGGCATTTGCCTGCAAAGCCAAACGATCCTGGTTCGATTCTCCAGGACCCACATAAGCCAGATGGACAAGGGAGTGCATGCATCTGTATTTTGTTTGCAGTGGCTGGAGGCCATGGTGTGCCCATTCTTTCTTTCTCTCTCTCAAATAAATAAGTAATATATATTAAAAATAAGAAAGCTAACCAACAGAGCTCTAACATTTTCTATATACTATAGTTTCTAATTTTAATTACTGGCTGCATAAATTACAATGCACCAGTTTAAAAATATTGATTTAGTGCACTCTCAACTTTTATTGCAATAGAAAAACAACATGGATGTATCGTTAGGATGGTGAATATAGTAAAAGGAAGGTAGAGACAAGTAGAAGGGAAGAGACCCATTGGGTATGTTGGGGACTTTCATATATAATGTTTTATTTGCTCTGTACAATCATGCAATAGCAAATTGTTACTCTAATTTTAATGATAAATAAAGTATGGCTTATAAAAATTATGGTACTTTTAAAGATTTTTTTTCAGACAGAAATTGCAGGAGAGTTTTGAAATTAACTTGTTGAATTCCTTATTGAAATTAAATACTTTGCAAGACTTCTTTCTAAATTAACTAATATATACTTTGCTTTGACTCTTTTCAATATATTATTTATTGATTTTATTAGGGAGAAAGAGACAGAGAGAGAGAGAGTGAGTGAGCAAGGGCACACCAAGACCTCCTGCCACTGCAACAAACTCCAGACTCATATGCCACTTTGTTCATCTGGATTTACATGGGAGCTTAGGAATCAAACCCAGGCCTTCAGACTTTGCATGCAAGCATGTTTGGTCACTGAGTGATCTCTCCAGACCTTGCTTTAACTCTTAAAAGCTAAGAAAATAGGCAATTGGTGCAATTAGATATTGAGCTGTCTTGCACAGCCAAGTTAGAAGCATTGCTCTGTTAATTTAGTTTTATAAAAAAATTTTCTAGGTCTTTGTGTAACTATAACAACTATTCTCACTAAGAAAATAATAAACCAAATTATAATTGTTTTTCTCTAGATAAGTGGCGAATAAGATTCCAGAGCTATGTTTTTCCTCTGCACTATCCATTTTCTTGGAATTTTTGAACTGTAAGTCACAGTAGAGAACATTGAGTGAAGATATCCAATTCTTTTACTTCAGATGAGAAAACTGATCTCATCTGTTTATTTGCAGAACTCGGCACATAGGAAACCCTAGTAAATCATGTGTTCTGCCACTTAATGTTTTCAAGTATTATTCAAGTCCCCTCCCGGTCACTCCTCCAAACATTCTAGTTGCTCTTTCCAGGAAAAGAAACAAAGCATCTCCCGAGTATCCAGATCACAAAATAGAGCACACACACAGAAAAACTGGAGCACAGGGAGGAAGAAAGGGTCGTGTGGTTAACATCCTCCTTCTTACTCCTGTCAATTCAAAGCCTCGTCCCCCACTCCCACTTTGGTACACACAAACTAAAGTGTCCATGTAAGAAGGCCACATTAGGTTATCTGCAACTTTCACAAATATTAGGTTATTATCACTATCTTTGCATGTCAGAAATTGCATTCGCATTCACTCCTCTGGTTTTCTTTTTCTACTCTATAAAAGTTTATGTGCACTACAACATGTGATGTTTGTTCTGGCTCTCTCTCTCCATCAGGACACACCATCTTTACACTTTGTATCTACATATCATGGGCGTGTAGAAAGCAATAAAGACAGGGTCACAAAGAGGAATTCAGCTGAGACCTTAGGAACTCAACTGTCTGTGATCTTCAAGTCCTAAATTTAGGTTTTTCTATCTATGTATTAAATTCAGTTGAATTGTATTTAGTATAAAGCGTGACCCAAATTTCCTAGATATTTGCAAAAATGTATGTACTCACGTGTGTTAATGTATTTGGAAAATTCTAATATTAGTGCCCACTTTTTCCATCTAGTCAATATGTTAGGGTTCCCTTAGCTATTCAGTCATCTTCTCAGCCCTACTGGTCAGAGTTCCTCAGAGAAACATCCAATATGATAGAGTTAGCGTATGTAAATAGATTTGCCTATATTATATATCATATAATTCATATCATATATCTTAATTCTTAATTCATATCATATATCTTAATTAATTTGCCTATATTATATACCATATGATTCATATCATATATTTTAATTCTAAATATTTTATATGCTCTTAGAATGAGTATAAATTCTACTGTCCCAAAGGTTAAAAATCTGAGAGTGTCCTTCATTTATATAGGAGATATTATCTTGGTGGAGTCTGGGGAGAATTCAGTGTCACTCTGAGGGAAAATTCAGTTTTACTCTGAGGGGAAGCTCAATGTTACCCTGGGGAGAGTCAGACTTACGCTGAGAGGGAATTTAGTTTTACTCTGAGGGGGGAATTCCGTGTTGCTCTGAAGAATTCTTACTTCTGAGGGGGAGTTCAGTCTACTCTGGGGACAAGTTCTGTCATACTCTGGGGAGAGTTCAGTCTTAGTTTGGGAATAGTTTAATGTTTTCTCAAGAGGGCTTCAACTGTTTGGATGAGGTTTGTAAGGTTTTAGAGGAAGATCTGCTTTACCCAAAATATACTGATTTGATTATTAATCCTACCTAAGAAGTATTCCTGTGACATAGCTATCTGTTTCTCACAGCAGAGTAATTATTTAATACTGTAATATAATGGAATTACATTAAAAGGATGACATATAACCACTTTACTTTTTACTTGATCTCAATGACTAATTCTGGGAATGCACATACTTTTTATTAAAAGTTTATGAATTTCACTTATAAATGAAAAATTGCAGGAGCTTTTGTTTCAGAATTTGTTTAATGGGGAAGAAAGAGATAGAAAAAAATCCATACCAGTATTCCATTCAATTTAGCATTTAATTTTGAAAGTTTACAAATAAATGTATTAAGGAAACCAGAACATTCAGTGGCTTAAATCCAGCACCTGTACAATTCCTAGTCTGTATGCTTAAAATTATACCACACAAACTAATGTTGGAAGAGAAAATGGCATTACTCCAAAAGATTTGTTTTGACATGATTTTCAAGGAAAGAAAAAAAACAGTAATTTTTATCATTAATTATAATTTGAAACCTTCCCTCCACTTTTCCAGAAGAGAAGAATAAATATGCAAAATGATTACAAGATGGATTTAATTTCTATAGTAAGTTCATCATTAAATTAATTTGTATGAGGAATAGTTGAAGTAATTTTCTTTCTCCCTTTTTTTAAGCCATATTCCTACCTCCTCTGTCTCTCTAGCTCATACATTCATGGCCTCTGAGATGCTCAGTTCCAGTGCACCTATAAAATGAGGACAATGTGAAACTCAGCTGTTCCACACATCACACGGTACATAGATAGACCTCTTGTTTTAATCAATTTTCACATATTCCCAATTCATTGTGAAATATGCTGAATATAGTTGAATATTTTGAAAATAAATATACACACAACACTCAGATTTTAAAAATATTTGACTTTTGTTTTCAGAAAGTTTGGAAAGGAATAAACAATTAAAGATAGGAAGTCTCATTCTCATCCTTCTCCCCTCTTCCTGTTTGAATTTCTCCTCACTTTCTACCTGCAACCCTGCCTTTTCAGACATAACTCATCACAACAGAATTTGTAGCCTTCCTATCTTGGACTTAACACCCTTAGCACATTAATATACACATAAAAATTATAGACATTATTTTATAATATTTTGAAATTTATACATATTTATGCAGTGTAACTTTAAATTTAACCTTAGCATTTGCAGTGTACCAAATTTCCCATTCAAATAGGCTTAATCCATTTGCTTTAACTGTCAGAAGAGTCTACTAAATAAATATGCTGTAAATTACCTAATTTTTTAACAAATATTTTTATGGTATTTGATATTTTCTTTCAACAAGTATTACAATGCTGAATCTTGTACACATTTTCTCATCCTCCTCCTTCAACCTCCCAAATAGCTAAGGGCATGTACCACACTGCTCAGTTAGATGGATGCTTAAAATAAGGTATGTCCTTAAACATACAAGAGTTTCTTCAGAATATCTACCTAGAAACGGAGCACCTAAAATAAACTTTCTCTTCATAGTCTACTATGCTTGACATTATCTAGGATTTTTAAATATAGTTGACTGGTTTTCAATACCATGGACAGGGTATAAAAGCTTGCTTCCCCCATGGTCCCAAAAGCCAGGAATTGCCTCAGGCTTTACTTGCTAAAAGTCTGCCAGTTGTGGGTATAAATAATATTCCATGATTAAACCTATGAGCCCTGTCTCATAAGCATTCATATTAAGGATCTTTTCCCTTATATGCCACACCACAGTCTTTCTCATGAAATTTTCAGTCCATACTATATATCTAATTCTTAGTTAAGTATTTTTGGCTAGTTCATTTGGAAAGATGTTTTTAATCCCAGTAGTTTTGGTTCTAATAAATTACATGGTATAAATTACTTCTCTTAGTATGATTTTTACCCAACTCAGGAAGCTGAGGGAGGACAATTGTGAATTTGAGGACAGCCTGGAGCAAGGTAATAAAACTATGTCTCAACAAAAAAACAAAACAAACAAAAAAGCCAGTATTTCTCAATGCATTTATATAGTAACATATTAAGGATTTTTAGATTTTAAATGCTAATTCATCCTGTATATCCTAGAATATACACTATTTAATGGTTCATTTTAATATATGTTAGAATGGATATTTAAACAATATTTTACTTAGCATTTTGTATCTGTGCTAGTAACTAATACTGACTGGACTAGTTTTCCTTCTCATACACTGACCCCTTCCAGTCATGATGTCATAAAAATAAACACTTATTGGCAACAGCAGACATGTAAACCCCTGAACCTCAGAGAGGAGAAAAACCTCTCTTGATAACAGAACTAGTAAATGGGCCACTGTGAGTATACAGTGTAGGAGGACTCCCTGATTAATAAAGTAGTGATTCCCAGCCTACCCCAAACTCTGCCTGGATGGAATGTATTAAAGAAACAACCACAGCATAGACTTGAGAACAGCCAGAGGAACTAGCCCCCAGCTCCACACTCATTCCCATTGCTTCATATCACGAGCTTGATTCTAGCACCACCACCTACAGAAGGCAAGAGAAAATTCAAGATGCCAGCCTTGCTGGGTGGCCTACTAGTTAAATATTCACCTTCTTCAGAGAATTTTAACACAATAATTACACAATACAGTATTTAAAATTGTAAGAGATGATGCAACTTTGCTCAACACAAAAATAATAGGTAAATTGAACCAACTTTCCAAGAAGTCAACAAAATGTAGTCTTTGTGTCACTGAACTTTCCTTGTCATCTCTATTATTTTACCCAGCCTATCTAAATAAAATTTCTGATACTGTGTTTTTCAATATTCAGATTCTTATTTTGGGTCTCTTTTTAATGACAATTTCTGTTTCTCCATTAAGGACTTCTCCATTTCATTCATTTCAGGGTGTTCACCTTTTAAAGTAGATGATTACCAGTTGCCCAGTAAAAAAAACAGGGAGAAAATTGAAAATAAGATAGGCAAAGTCTCTAAAGCCTGATGATAAAGTCAAAGAGTCTATACTTTGTGTCACTGGAGTCTGAAACAGAGCAGAAAGAGTTCAGAAAAATACTTTAAGATGTAGCAGATAGAAAATGTCCTCTAAATTCTTTAATCTAAATGTGTGAGAAATACCTTTTTTTTTCAACAGCTTAAATGAGATGTACCATTTCATTGAAAGTCACACATGATCAAATTCAGTAGCAAAATGCTCTATATTTGCATCTACTGGAAAATTAGACTTATAATTTTAAAACTTCCAAAAATGAGAACTTCATAGAATTCACTAGTTGAACTCCTACCAAATATTTAAGAAAAAAGTAATAGTGATTACACACTTATGGAAACAGAAGCTAGTGGTGTGTTTCACAATCATGTTATGAGATCAGTATTACTTTGATCCCCAAACCCACCAAAGATATAACATGAAATAACAAAAACTATACAGCACTGTCCTTCATGAATATAAATACAAAATATTTTTAACAAATGAAATCCAGGAATACATCTCAAAGATATGAAAATTCAAATGATGATAAATCATCACTGATGCCTATTAAAGTATCTATAAAATAAAACAAATTTTAATTCATTTTTGTTTAATGGCTTCAAGTCTATTTTCCCTATTAATATTACAGGAACAGTTGAATTCATCTTTGCCTCTACATGTTTTTCCATTTCAGTTTTTACAGCATAATCATATTTAAGTGTATTTCTCATATGCACTATATAACTGGATTTTTAAAATTCCAGTTTGAAATAGCCAGCATTTAAAATGTAAATTTATGTCATTAGTATTTATTGTTATTACTATTCTACCTAGACATGTTTTTAATATCTTATTTTTTGCTTTATTTCTCCCTACATTTTTTATTTTTGTAGTCAGTGAATGCACTCAAGTTGGTACCATTGTTAGCCTCCTTCCTATCCTCCCCTCTCCACCAGGAACCACCTTGTTGGGGTATGTGGGTTGGGCATTTTGGGGTTAGCCTTTATTTTCAGGTAGGAGGAAATGTCTCTGTGTGTCATGACCCAACATGTGGCTCTGACATTCTTTCTGCCCCCTCTTCCGCAAATTTCTCTGAACCATGTTGGGTTCACATTAGGTCTGCGTCTGTGTTGAGATCTTGGGTGCTTCTGTGTCTCTGGATATCTAGTTTGGTAAGGGTTGATTGTTCTCTCTGTCTATCTCCTTCACTGTTGTTCTGGTTCCTGGTTCACCAAGAAAACAGCATTCTTCCATGTTTCCCCAATTATTCTTAGTTTCAGCTGGTGACCTTTTGAGGTATGATGGGGTGGTTCTCTCCTTAGGATCTCACCTATCTGAAAAAGAGAAGCAGATTCTCCAATGGAGAGTAAAGTTAGCACCAAGTAGATGTGTTAACCATTGCTTTTCAGAGATAGTTTAGTGGAGAGCGGGTTCATTTTTGGATATGGTTCTGACTTGTTTCCCAGCTCCAGCTATGGGTTCTGTTCCACTGAGCAGATCAGTTAGCCAAATTGAGAGCAATTGGTTTCCCTCCATGGCTATGTGCCACTCATTAGAGGAATAGTCACTTACTGCTTTTGCATGTTTTCACATTTTCTTGTCTTGGCTGCACAATGTTTATTCATAAATAGTTGGCTTAGCCAGGTGTGGTGGCACACACCTTTAATCCCAGCACTCAGGAGGCAGAGATAGGAGGATCGCCATGAGTTCGAGGCCACCCTGAGACTACATAGTGAATTCCAGGTCAGCAGCTTGAGCTAGATTGAGACCCTACCTCAAAAAATCAAACAAACAAACAAATAGTTGGCTTGACTTCTTGACCTTCCAGAGTGAAGGTTTACTCAGTACCAACACCACTCTCCCCAAAACAAAGATCTGAAAAGTTTTAACTCTAATTGCATCTTTGTTTTTCTTTATGGAAATTGATCCCAATTTTTGTTTTTAGATTCACATTGTTTCATTACGCAGCTTTGCTCTAGAGTCCTATTATGGACTGAAATATCAAACTGCCCCAATTTTACAGGCAAATTACAAATTGGAACTACCCTACTGATGGGTCCCTCGGGATATTTGCCTCTGAAGAAAACCAGCTCAGAGCCCCTGGATACCCTCCTATGACAACATATCCTCCTCAAACCCACACCAAACACCTGTGTGCACGACTGCACTTCTGAGAGCCTAGATCCAGCTACATGGGAATTGCCACCAGAACAGGGTGAGGTAGCTGGTGATGAAGAAGAGGTCTCTCTCCTTTTACACCTGCTCACAGCAATGACACCAGGACCTCCAGAGGTATCTCCATTCCATTACTCAGCGAGCTACATCACAGAGCTGTGTTCAACACCAGGAGACTCAATGCAGAGTACCAGAAAATCCTGCAGAGAGGGCCAGGTATTCAAATCATCATGGCTTAGTGTGCAATGGGATTTGAAATGCCATCCAAAGGGCTTCCAATCTTGGTGTGTGTCTGCTGTCCAAGAGCCTTGAAGGACACATGGCTCCCACATTCAACACTATTGTGCCGTCCACATATGAAGCATGGAGGATGGGATCAACTCTTGGTATGCAACAAACTGGAAGTTTTTTTTAAGGAATTTAAAACAACTTTAAAATATTTCTTGCTATTCTCCAGGATAACACACCTGCTTGATCTGGGGAGGCTAAGGGGAGTTAGTAGAGGTAAGCCTCCATAGGTCATGGATTCCAGCTTCCAACGTGTGGCCAACACACTCGTGGTAAATTGTCAGACAAAGCTATTCGGAACCCACAGTATTCTCAGTGGTCATAGGGAGCCCCAATCCAACAGAACCTCATATTGTGGAAATGCTGAGATAAGGATTGGGCCCCTCAAGTTCTGCTTCATTCAAATGTAACCACAAACCCCTTCAGTCAGTGGGAGGCAGACTTGCCAACGGAAGCTAGCATCATAAAAAAAGTGCATTAGTAGAAGGTAACTGGACCAAGAAGAGAAGAAATCTCCAATGATGTCATAGCCATTGGTGGCCACAGGGTGGGGTGGGACTGGTCATGCAGCCATGTGTCAGGAATAATGACTGTAGAGGGCTGGGAGGCATGGAGAATGCTGTTCTGGAAACAGTGTTGTCAAGAAGCAATATATTCTGCATAATTGATTGTCACCTTATGACTTTGGGTACCTGGTGAGTTTGATCGATTTTCTGAATGCATTGGAAATTGGAGCTTTAAAGCCACCTTTCCTGAGCAACGCATCTATTGTCTAGATCTGATCCCAGTCTTGATCCTTAGCAACCTCAGGTAAGTACGTGGCTGTACATTTGATACCATTGTCATTCAGACTGATGAATTCAATCTGAATCCGATGGACCCCTACCTCCCAGTTCAGGGAATCACTGGCATCTTCAAAGTTAGTAACGGGGGACAACTTAGCAGAAGCTTATGGATCCCTCAGGTCAGGGGGGAAATGGGCTGTTCTCAAGTGGACTAGTTAACTTGTACTCCCCAAGTCCTGAATGAAGATTCATGGTTGAGATGGTCCCGATGCAGCCACAAAGCCACTTGTCCTGCCCTGTCTTCCAGATCACAAAGAGCAGATAGGGGTCATTGGTGAATCTAAGAAGTCCTGCTGTGGGAAGCCATAGAGGTGACAGAAGAGTATGTCAAATCAATAACAGCATATCTCTGTTGTCACCACTAGATTCTTAGTGATGCTGGCAGTTCCACTGGGCCAGGGGAGAGGCCTCAGCCCTCCAGAAGCAGGATTCATTCCTGTGATAGGACAGTTTCCAGGTCCCAGAGCTGTCTGATACATTCTCCTGTCCACTGTTGCTGTCCACATGCTGGTAGTTTGGAAGCTGTCCTGAACTAGAGCCGGGGACAGTTGTAGACTGGTCGTGTGATTGTCCATTCCACTTCCAGATAATAAGGGTTTCTTGACCCCACAACTGCCAGCTGCCAACTTGGACTCCAGTGGAGGAACACAACATCTTTTTTCCATCCTGACTTGGTGCTTGTTGTCTGGAATGCTGCAGAATCTGAAAGAAGAATGTTTGTAATCCCAGGGGAACAGCTACAATGGAGGAGGGGAACTATTTTGTCTCTGGAATGAATCTTCTTCCTTCTAATTCTGTCCTTACTTCCTGTACCTTTCCTCCTGGCCCAGACGCTGCCAGGATTGAAAGGAACTCTGGCACAGGGCCTCCTCCTCCTCCAGCTTCATGAAGCCATCTGAGCCCAATTTTTAAGGCACTTAAAATTAGTCACCATGCCGGGTGTGGTGGCACATGCCTTTAATTCCAGCATTCAGGAGGCAGAGGCAGGAGAATGGCCGTGAGTTTGAGGCCACCCTCAGATGACAGTGAATTCTGGGTCAGCCTGAGCTAGTGCAAGACCCTACCTTGAAAAACCAAAAAAAAAAAAAAAAATTAGTCACCACTATTATTTTTAATATTGCATTTGAATTCATTACTTATGTAGTTGATCTATAGGTTAATCAACATATTTGCAGTACATTATTGCACAAGTTAACCCATGTCTTTGATTCTTAGATCTTACTCTGTGTTCTTTGTCCATCTTTCTCTCTTAAAGGGCATCCTTTGATGTTTCAGTAAGATTCTGAGAGTAACATGACTTATTGCTATCTGTAGTCTTAATGTTTCTGAGTACATTTTTATTCTTCTGCTCTAATGAATTGTTACTTGGTACTGAGTATGAGAAATAGATCCTATGCCTTAAGGTTGAAATAAGAACATTAAAGACCACAATTCCAAGTGCAGTGATTCATTACCCAGCTTCTATCACCCATTCTGCAAAATAATTACTAAAAGAAGTCTGTGAAAGCAATGCTACTATATTCACTCCATCTTAATCTAATGTGAATCTCTGTAGGCTATTGCTATTCATTAAAAAAAGTTTGATTTCTCCTCATACTACCATCTACATAGAAAAAAAGTGTAATATTCTTTCTCTCTGAAGCCAAGCAGGAAAGGGAGGGAGGGAAGGAGGGAGGAAGACAGAAAAAGAGAAAGAATACTAGATTTATCAAAAACTATTATTTGTCTCTGAGTCAGCTATGATTATCTTTCAGCCAAGCTATTTATTTGTCCAGAACTTCTCAATGTGGAAACAGCAGGAGCCTCCTGTTAAGAGAAGAAGTAGCTGACATTTCCACTATTTGCCTTCACGGAGTGAGTTCATGGGCTTTTCAAACTCTCCCCCGACTTGTCAGTGTGCCATGAAGCCATGGGCCACTAAGTATGGCAAGAGCTAAAGAGAAAGGGAAGGCTTATATCAAAAGACAAGTTTCCAATCAGAGACAACATATGGGAAAGACACTGGTTGTACTTAGAAGAACTAATATGCTATAAAAGCCAGCATCCTTTTGTAAAGCTGCCACTGTAAAAACTAAAAGGTAGTCTCAGCCAAGAGATGTACAGAGAAGTCTCTTAAAGGCCATTGTGAGTAATAATTGAAAATAAAGTTTTACAGGAGAGTCACAATTGAGGAGCAATCAGTCCTCCTGACTTCCCAAAGAAGGGAAAACTACTTGGCCAGCATGGCCCTGACTCATCCTAACAGACAAAGGCACCAGTAAGCTATGGGGCTACTCCTGTTTCCGTAAAGTCTCTTTGGAGAGCCATTAGTGACCTCCAAAACTAATCCTTAATTAAATGTGGCTATCTGCATGGTCTTAAACACTCAGAGAGAAATGTATAACCAAAGATAAAAAATACCTTACATATATGAATGGCCTATTAAGTAACACAAGAGCTTTCCAAGAGGGGAAACAAACATTAAGACATCTTTTCCCCATAGTTTTAATTCTATAATAAAGAAAAACAAATATAGATGTTCAAAGGGTTATTTTCAAATCTAAAATATGTAAATAATCCAGGAGGCTGGGTGTTGCCTTCGCTGTGAGACACTGGAACCCCGCTGGAAGGGACCCTACATCTTCATCCTGACCACACCTACTGCTGTGAAGATGGACAGAATTGCCACTTGGATTCATCACACCCACATCTGACTGGCAGATCCACTGGCTGAACCTGAGGACTGTCAGCCACAATGGAAATGCAGCACCCCACTCAAGCTTCAACTCAAATGCTCCTGATCCTCACTGTGCTCCTAACTGTAGGTATTGTGGCAGCTCCTGCCCACCAAGTTTATAATCTGACCTGGATAATAACCAACACTGCCACAGGGGAAATTGCTTACTCCTGATTTGATCTTCAACCTCAATCAACTAGTGGGTGACTCATGGGACTCTGTGGCGAATCAGGAAATTTCTTATTTCTATGTATGCCCTTAGGGAAAGCAAGGATCAAAGAGGGCTGTGGGGGACCTGAAGCCTTCTACGGTGCTGGCTGGCAATGTGTGTCTACCAGAAGGGTATACTGGAACCCACCTACTAAGCGGGACCTTATCACCATGACACTGAACCAGACCAGGGACCTCCCTCTCTTGAAAGGAAATGAGACCTGTAATTTTTTTCCTCTCACGTTTACAGAAAAAGGGAGACAGGTGTCCTAGGATAATGTAAAGACCTGGGAAACAAGACTGTACGCTACTGGGTAGGATCCCAGTGCCTTATTTAGTGTCCGGTTGGTGACAACATTTCCCAATGCAGGCCTGGCAGGGGCAGGAACAGGCATTGCAGCACTCACCCTTAAGGAAAACATTACAATGAGTTAAGGGAAAGTATAGACTTAGACATTCAGAGGCTGGAAATGTCCATTACTCACTTAGAGAAAAATGTAGATTCCTTAGCTGAGGTTGTATTATGGAATAAAGGAGGGTTGGACTTATTATTCCTCCATCAAGGGGGACTATGTGTGGCCTTAAGGGAAGAATGTTGTTTTTATATCAATGATTCAGGTATAATTGGGGAGGCAATGTCTCTGTGCAAAATGTCCCAACTTGGTGCTCGTACATTCTTTCTGCCCTCTCTTCTGCAAAATTCCCTGAGCCATGCTAGGAGCATTTTAAGTCTACTTCAGTGATGGGCACTTAGGAGCCTCTGGGTCTCTGGTTTGGTAAGTGTCATTATCTGGATATAATTCTGACTTGTTTCCCAGTTCCAGATGTGGTTTCCTTTCCACTGAGCAGATCTGTTATCCAATCAAAGAGCAGTTGGGCTATAAGAGGATCTACATCCATTAAATTCTCTCCACTTTAATAATGGTTATCCCACTTAACCTGTGCTGACTTCACTCTCCATTGGACAATCTGCTTCAGTTTTTTGGATGGAATTGGGACCTGAGGAGAGTAAAGACACATCACACTTCACCCTAGTCATAGCTGAAACCACACAGTCACTGGGGAAATAAGCAAGAGTGCTGCTTTCTCAGTGAACCTGATATCACTACAATGGTAAAGGAGATAGACACTGAGGACACTCAACACCTACCAAACCAGAGATCCTGAGGCTCCTAAAACACAAATTTTAATGGTTTTATTTATTAGAATACTCTCCATTGGACAATCTGCTTCAGTTTTTTGGATGGAATTGGGACCTGAGGAGAGCAAAGACACATCACACTTCACCCTAGTCATAGCTGAAACCACACAGTCACTGGGGAAATAAGTAAGAGTGCTGCTTTCTCAGTGAACCTGATATCACTACAATGGTAAAGGAGATAGACACTGAGGACACTCAACACCTACCAAACCAGAGATCCTGAGGCTCCTAAAACACAAATTTTAATGGTTTTATTTATTAGAATATCTATTTTAATAATCCATTTCTGAGTTCAAAATACTACAATCCTCAAAAGCTATAAACTTGAAGGGATAAGTGCTCAAAATAATTGATTCCTCATTCTTAGACAAAACTTCATGTCCTTTACTTCTAGTCACTAGGTTGTTAGAAAGCCAATGGTTTTAATATGTCTCTCTGTGGTGGCTTGAATTCAGGTGTCCTCCATAAACTTAGGTGTTCTGAATGCTAGGTTCCCAGCTGATGGAGATTTGGGAATTAATGTCTCTTAGAGGCAGTGTTATTGTTGGGGGCAGGCTTATGGGTATTATAGCCAGTGTCCCCTTGCCAGTGTTTTGGCACAGTCTCCTGTTCCTATTGTCTACCTTATATGGGCCAGGGAGTGATGTCCTCCCTCTGTTCATGCCATCATTTTCCCTGCCATTGTGGAGCTTCCCCTCGAGTGTGTAAGGCAAAATGAACCTCTTTTCCCACAACCTCCTCTTGGTTGGGTGATTGCTACCAGCAATGTGAACCTGACTGCAACAGTAACGTGGTACTAAGGAGTAGGATTGCTGCTAGACACCTGACTGTGTGTCTTTGGCCTTTTGGAGCTGATTTTCAAGAGGAATGTGGAAGGACTTTAAACCTTGGCCTAGGAGATGCCTTGCAGTGTTGTAAGCACAACTTGATGGAGTATTCTGGTCAGAGTTGAAAGACCTGAATGCAGTAAGAACTATGGACTATGAGGATTGGTTTATGAGGGTGAGAAAGAGTTTTGCTTGGACTGGGCTAGCAGTTTGTCTGAGAAGCTTGCTATTATTTCTATGACCTGAGAAGTTGTGCAGTGTTGCTTTGCATAGAAATGAACTGGTGTGAACAGAGGGATATGGCACAGAAAGAAATATATCTTTAAACCGGGTGTGGTGGCACATGCCTTTAATCCCAGTGTTTGGGAGACAGAGGTAGGAGGATTGCTATGAGTTTGAGGCCACCCTGAGACTACATGGTAAATTCCAGGTCAGCCTGAGCTAGAGTGAAACCCTACCACGGAAAACCAAAAGAAAAAAAAAAAAAAAAGAAACTCTGGTTGAACTGCTAAACTGTTGCCCATTCAGCTGTAATTGAGAGATTACAACCTTTGAGATTGGGCTAACTGACCTGCACTGGGGCAACAGGAAGAATGTAGGCTCTTTTGAAGGGGCCTGAGTGCTCAAGGAGTGTCCTGTTCTTCAAATTCTGCTTCATTCCCCCCTGGATTAATAAATTGGCACCCTACATGGTATTGTGGAGTATAAGAAATGCTGGAAAGAGAGGGCCATTGAGTTTGCAACACAGTCTTGTGTTTTGGAAATGGCCATGTTTGCTGGATGCCTTCATGGAAACCCCATGAGGCCATGAGGATGAACTGTGGATTGCAGTGGAGACCCGTGGAGATACCAGGACCATGAAATGACTACTAAGGAAAGCCACTAGTCCCAGATGAAGTTTTCCAGGATTGTGAGTAGCTTAGCTGGAGGGGCAGAACTGGAATATGAGAGACTTGTTGCTGGTTAGAATTATCAGAATTGAAGATTTGTCATTGACTAGAGCTGTTGGACTTGGAGCTACAAAGTTTGATGTTTGCCCTGTTTAAATCTTGTATTGGTTGAGTATTTCTTTGCTATGCCCAATGCCATCTTTTGCAGTGTGAATATTTATTCTGTGCCATTGTGGGTTTTTGAGGTGATTTTTTTGTGTGTGTTATGGCTCAGTAAAAAGACGTGGGATTATGGGCATGTATGAACATCATTGGAATTGATAAAAGCTATAGAATCTTTTAAAGTTGGATGAATGTATTGCATTTTACATCACGTATGGTTATTAGTTTATGGGGGCCAAGGGCAGAATGTGGAGGTGTGATTCAGGTGGCCCCCATAAACTTAAGTGTTCTGAATGCTAGGTTTCCAGCTGATGGAGATTTGGAAATTAATGTCTATGGGTGGGCTTATGGGTATTATAGCCAGTGTCTCCTTGCCAGTGTTTTGGCACACTCTCCTGTTCCTATTGTCCACCTTATGTGGACCAGGAGGTGATGTCCACCCTCTGCTCATGCCATCATTTTCCCCTGCCATCATGGAGCTTCCCCTCTAGCCTATAATCCAAAATAAACTTCTTTTACCCACAAGCTGCTCTTTGGTCAGGTAATTTCTATCTGGAAATATGAACCTGACTGCAATACTGTGTCACACGAAAGTATTGTAGTAAATCATTAATATAATTTTTAGTCACATTAAGTGTGTGAAGAAACATGGTCAATCAGTAATATCAAATACTTCTGTCTTAATCTCAAGATATTACTTACTATCAGCTCTTATCTTTCTGCTGTAAGATGAAGGACATGTATAAGGAGGGTGAGCATTGTGATTGAATTTGTTGCCACACAATGCATGCGTGTGACAGTCAGCTCTGCCACTTCATTCTAATGTGCTCTAACACTTGTCTTCTCAGTCCTTCTCCTCATGGCTTACTCTATGGTCTCCTGATTCTATTGACAAATATTTCTTTTTCTTCTTCTTTGTTCTATCTTTTCCTATCCAATTTGCTATTCTGAAAGCTAAAGATCAACATATTAAAGTGCTGTACACATTAGTACATATTAAAGTACTAACGTCTTCCCAACATATTCCTCTTTCTTTAAAGACCATTACTGTCAGTGAATGATGAGATAGTCAAGAATAAATTCATCTATAAATAAGATCATGTTCAATTACTTTACCTGTGTGTGTGTGTTATTTAAAAAAATGAACTCCTTCATAGGTTTTTAATAATAAAACCTTCCAATGGTAATTAAAATATTTTTATCAAAACATACATATTAACTAGATGTATTCTATCTCCCTGCCAGAGAACTGCTATAATTCTGGAAGATGCAATGTGAGGTGCTGAGGGAGAAAAGTCATCTACAGTCTGAATAAGCAGTGAAAATTGACCATCCAGGCAGGATGTACCAATGAGTCCAATAGCGGCACATACATTATGGGGGTAATCAACTGCTCTCTGATTGGATAGGAGGTCCTATTCAGTGGGAAGGAATTCACATTTGCCACTGAGAATTGAGTCAAAACCCATAGCCTGAAACAGCATAGGACCCAGAGGGAAGCTTCTACTGTTCTTTGGCTAAACAAAGAGGCTATCTATGCCATGAAACTGTCTTCCAAGTGTGTTCATGTGTAAACCCTTTGATTAATGCTTCTATCACTTTTGGTTTGAAAACCAAATTTTTAGAGTGTGTGGCAAATACTAGGGTGAACCAAGACTCATAAAAATGACAAGAAAAAAAAAAAGCCTGGGGTTTTACACTGGAGAAGTCATCTCTACCACCCCCACCAGGGCTCAGGGACCATTGCAGAGGTAGTCATAGGAAGAATACAAGTGCAGTCTCACTGCTCACAGAGATGGTGTAGACACACTGAGGTGACGCAAAACTCACCCAAGTAGGAAATAAGACACTGCCAAGAGCTTAAGCTGAAGTAGATTTCTACAGTGTCCTCCAAGACTCAGGGAACATCAGAGAAGGATGGAGAGCATGAAAGAGCCACAGGGCACTAGAAATACTTTAAGGTACTGTCCTCCAGACGAGAACTGACTGGAACATTTATAACCTCACAGTGTTACCAATACCCACCCAAGACAAACACAGTTCTCAGCCCATCAACATTTTGATATGGAAGGGGAAGGGGGACAAAAGGAAGGAGACAGCATAACAGAGGAAGGACTACCTTGGCAGAGGAGGGTTCTTAGGACATGGGAGGGTGGAAAAGAAGGGAACAAAAAAAAAGATAGAGGTGGGCTGGAGAGATGGCTTAGTGGTTAAGCGCTTGCCTGTGAAGCCTAAGGACCCCAGTTCGAGTCTCGATTCCCCAGGATCCATGTAAGCCAGATGCACAAGGTGGTGCAGGCGTCTGGAGTTCATTTGCAGTGGCTGTAGGCCCTGTCACACCCATTCTCTCTCTCCCTCTGACTCTTTCTCTCTCTGTCACTCTCAAATAAATAAATAAATAAAAATAAGGGTTATCCCATTTGTCTGGTACTAACTTTACTCTCCATTGGAGAATCTGCTTTTCTTTTTCAGATAGACGCAGATCCTAAGAAGAGAACCACCCCACCATACCTCAAAAGGGCCCCAGCTGAAACTAAGAATAATTGGCGAAACAAGCAAGGGTGCTGTTTTCTGGGTGAACTGGGTACCAGCACAAGGGTGAAGGAGATCAACACAGACAACAATCAACTCCTTCAAAATCAGATATCCAGAGACACAGAGGCTCCCAGCACCTCATCACTGAAGCAGACCAAAAATGAACCCAACATGGCTCAGGGAAATTTGGTGGAAGAGGGGGCAGAAAGAATGTCAGAGCCACATGTTGAGTCATGATACACAGACACATGCAGAGACATTTATCCTACCCATAACTGTGAGCTAACTCCACAATGCATGACCCATATACCTCAAAAAGGAGGGTTCAGGGGATGGGGGTAGGACATGGATGAGCCTAGCAATGGTACCAACTTGACTGTATTCACTGAGTACAAACCTAATTAATAAAAAAAATAATTAATTAAAAACAAAAACAAACCAACAAAAAAATATAAGGAGTGGGCACACTATCAAATTACTGTATGCTCATATATTAAAGTTCTCAATAAAAATATACACAGTGGCTTTCCATGCTACTTTCTGAAGAGTCATTTCAGTTCAAAAAATTTTTTACTATGGATAAATAAGTAATAGCCCGGTAAATTATGCAGAAGAAAGCAAGCAGGTATAGGAGTAGACGTTTTTCTATGACAATGCCATTCATTGGCAACTCATCATATCCCATGCTATTAGCAAACGATACTATATCTCAGCTTCCTAACCAAGCAATTGCATTTGTACCCAAAATTAATAAGGAGGAAGCAGAACCTCAACTAGGGCACTTTCCCATGGTCACATTGTCGTACCTAAGTATGAAACAAAAGTGTGTTGGTTTCTAAAGATGATGTTCCTGATTTCCTGGCAAACCATCAATCATGCAGAAAATGGAGACAGAACTATTATAAAAAACAAAAGGGAGGAGGTGGGGTACATTTATATTATCTTTAGAATGACAAAAATTTAAAACATAATGTAAAAGCTCCCCCAAATCCCATCAAAGTAACATACCTTTAAATTCACAGCAAATAGCAAACAAAATTTGTACATAAAACTAGAACATAAATAACATTTAGAGTTTTAAATCATTCTATATGACATTATCAAATTATCATTTTCATAACTGGTAAACAACATTTGCTCATGTGAAGCAGAATAGTTAAATAAGTCACCAAATTTTTAGGACTGTAAATTATAATAATGAGAGTTTTCATTACTCCTTGCATGTGATTTCAAAGTTAGTTTGGTAACTTTTAAGTTTAGATTTTTAATTGTAAATTATATAGAAATTCTGATCAAATGGTATAGTTAATTTTGTATTTTCTAGACCTTTATATGATTTTTAAGAAAAACAAGATGCCAGTAACTTTGCTAGGATATAACTGCAAAAATGTCCTGTCCATGGGTGATACTAACATATCCAAACAAGACTGATTCATTATCACTTAAAATACACAAACTAGTGAGAAGGAACATTTCCTATATATATTTATTTAACCATAATCTAAGGGAGTCCTTGTTTGTGTGGCATTGAAATTGAAACCATTTACTGAACCTCAGAGTAACAATAGAAAGAATGGGACTCTTCCTTTAGAGATAATTTTCTCCCGCCAGGAAATGAAATGTTTCTTCTGGCAGCAAGCGAAGCACATGGAGGAATGTAGGCTCACACGTATACCTCTTCAAAGCTAATCACAAATCAGGGTTACCCAAGGTTCAGGCCAAAGGAAGAGGCAGCCTCCCTCCTACATATTATTTGAACACTTAATCCCATTTAGAATCATATGCTTGCACATTTAGCAGGGTTTTGTGAAAGTCTTAAATGCAGTAAATTATAACAGCAATAGAAGAGGGCAGAGAATAATACATTTAAAGATTTCCCAAACTGGGCGTGGTGGCACATGCCTTTAATCCCAGCACTCAGGAGGCAGAGGTAGGAGGATCACAGGATCACCGTAAATTCAAGCCCACCCTGAGACTACATAGTGAGTTACAGATCAGCCTGACCTACAGTGAAACTGTACCAAAAAAAAAAAAAAAAAAAAAAAAAAAAAAACCTCTCAGAATGAGAAAACCAGTAGGTGAAAAATAAAAATTAGTCACTAGTTGCTATGTCAAGTTCTATAACACTTCAGGGCCTTAGTTTCTCCAACTGTAAAAAGATAATACATTTGAGATTGTTCCATGCATTACTGCTCTACAAGCACACAATGAGATTATCATTCATGTGTATAAGTAGAAGAGAGGCATGGATAAAATTCATCCAGATGAACACATGGAGAGGGAGCACATTACAGAAAATTCTCCTGTCTACTCAGAGGCAATACTAGTAAACAATGTCTCCTTAATTGTAATTCAGAGCCTCTGATCTATTAAATGGGGAATAAGCAAAGCATGACCATCACTACAGAGACATCTAGTGTTCAAAACAAGAACAAAACTAGCACTCTTTTTAACTGAAAGAATGAAATAGTCCGTGTTGAAAAAAATATAGCACAAATATTTAACCAACATTACAACAATATTCCTACATACTTTCAGAGGCTCCAGAAATTCAAATCATTTTAATCTGAATTTTAAAATCATAAGCAGACTTTAAAAAATATTTAATTAAATTATTTATTTGAGAGAGATTGGAAGAGGCAGATAGAGAGAACTAAAGAATGGGCACTCCAAGGCCTCCAGCCATTGCAAACGAACTCCAGATGCATGCACCTGCCCCTTGTGCATCTGGCTAACGTGGATCCTGGGGAGTCGAACCAGAGTCCTTTGGCTTTGCAGGAAAAAGCCTTAAGTGCTAAGCCATTTTCCCAGCCCAAGATGTTTAAAAAAATATTTTATTTATTTATTTATTAGAGACAGAGAGAGGGGGGAGAGAGAGATAGAGAGAGGGAGAAAATGGGTGTGCCAGGACCTCTAGCCACTGCAGACTAACTCCAGACGCAGGTGTCACCATGTGCATCTGGCTTATGTGGGACCTGGAGAATCAAACCTGGGTCCTTAGGCTTTGCATATGTGTCTTAACCGCTAAGCCATCTCTCCACCAATTTTTTTTTTTATTTTTGATATAAGGTCTCTTTTATTTTTTGATATAAGGTCTCACTCTAGCCTAAGCTGTCCCGGAATTCACTATGTAGTCTCAGTGGTGCTCTCTGGGGACGTGGCAGAAATTTTAGGAGGTTGTATTTAGCTGGAGGAAGTGGTACACTGAGGGGCAGGCCTTAAGGCTTATAGCTAGTCTCCACTTCCTGTCGCAGCCCTGCTTGCTCCTCCCCTGAGATGTGAGAACATGAGGAGTCCAGGCTGCATACCTGTGCAGCCACGCCTTCCTTCTCTTTCATGATGGGACAGATTCCCACAAACCACAAGTCCAAATAAATTCTTGCTCCTTAAATTTGCTTCTTGTCTGGCATTTTGTCACAGTGACAAACAAAGGAATACATACATGACATACTAACAATAAATAATTGAGATGAAAAAAGTAGAATGATTTGAAATAGGAAGTGTATGTACGGCATAGGGAAGAAAGGATGCAATTTTGACAGGTTATACTCCTAATCTCCTCAACAGAGAAATAGAAAAATAAGAATATAATTTAAAGGGCTTGAAAATTGCTCAGTGGTTAAGGCATTTGCCTGCAAAACCTAACAATGCAGATTCAATTCCCCAGGACCAAAACCAGATATGGTGGTGGCCCATGCATATGGAGTTTACTGCAGCTGGAGACTCATGTGCTCTCTCACTCTTTCTCTTTTCTGTCTATGATTGCAAGTAAATAATTTAAAAATGTTCTGAAAACATAAGAGCATAACTGAAAGTAATCTTTAATACAGACGTTAGTTCTTTCTCCTCTCATTGTAAGAAACAATTGCTAGACATATTTTTAATTTTTGTTTTTAAAAATCATTTTTATTCATTTATTTGAAACAGAGAGAAAGAAGCAGGTAGAGTGAGTGAGGATAGGTGTGTCAGGACCTCCTGTCTCTGTAACTGCAGACATGTGCCATTTTGTGCATCTAGCTTTACATGGGTACTGGAGAATTGAACTTAAGTCGTCACTGTTTGCAAAAGTGTCTTAACTGCTACACCATCTCTCCATCCCATGTCAGACATATTTTTAGATTTAATGTTTAAGTTTTTATTTGAAGTAAGTTAAGTAGTTGAAAGCAACTATGTTTATCTCCAAAATAGGAATTTTCCATATCTTAACGTCTTTACATCACATTTTGCTATTTCTTTTTGTTTCAATTTATACTGTCACAAAGACTACATAATTGGTTTTCAGTGACAGAGTAACACGAAATTTAGAGACACTCATGATTAGCCAGGGTTCTCTACAGGAATGGAAAGCCCCAGGAAATACCCTCATAGATACACAGAAGGGTGTATTGCACTTGTACTAGAATCTCTAAATCCAGTCAGGTTGACAACCAAGATTAGGCATCATACTCTTCCTTTTATTGACAAAGTCCATGGATATCTAACACCACATCAATAGAATCATAGACAATTTAGCTTGTCCCCTAAATTCTAATAATCATCCCTACATTTTTGCAATACAAAACAGAGGGATAAAGAAACTTTCCAAAAGGGGCCTTGTGTATTTTTGTTTGTTACTTATTTGTTTTGGGGTTTTTTTTATTATTTTTTATTTTTTATTAATTAGTTTTGTATTCAGCAAATATAGTCAGTTTGGTGCCATTATTAGGCTCATCCATGACCTGCCCCCTCCCCTTGACCTCTCCTTGTTGAGGTATGTGGGTCATGCATCGTGTACTTAGCCCACAGTTATGGTTTTTAAGTAAGTACAAGGTTAAAATGTAAGGCAACTAATCCTGGTGTTCAGAAACTTTTGGAAACAATTGATGAGAACAGGCATGATTGTTCCTGATGTATTTCTCTATAAAACACTTTGAAATGGTAATATGATCATTCTCTTTTGTTTGGCTTGTTACTGCAAAATAGTTAATTTTATTCATTGTATTTGTCCTACTTCATTATCTTTTTATTAGTACATGTCATATGTTAAACTTTATAGCTCTCTTAATTCTTAAAGCTTAACAATGCATGTAGTTGTGGTCTGCTAGTTAATGTGAAGTGGCATGAGTTAATTCTTATTTGAGACACTTATTATAGTTATGCAATAAATTCCTATAAAATTCCAATAAAATCTAATCTCTGAACCAAACATTACTTGTAAACAAAATTTGCTCACGATGATCTGAGTTTTCTTTTATTGTAATAAAATTTACTAATATAACTCTGATAAACATTAGTGACATTCATGCACAAAACACTTATATGCCTATTCTATTTTCTATATTAACAGAACAAGTCTTGAAATGTTCAGAAATTGATATAGATCCACATTCTTTTTTTTCCATTATCCACAAAAACCATAGTAATTGATTCAAGTCACTAATGGCTCCCATTTTCATGGTACCAATTTCTCACTAGCCTTTGGACATTCAACAGTCATGTTCAGAATTCAAAATTCACAGCCAAAGTATCTAACCATGTAATTAAATAATTGAACTTCTCTCTCTCCCATTGAGCTGCATGCAGTGTGGCTTTTTCAACCTTTCTGTAAGCTGGTCTACATGGAGGAGGTTTTCAGTTAAGTTCCAGCAGGATTTCTCTGTGACCTTGCAGCCCAAGTATGTGGAGTCTTCAGCAATAGGGTCTTACCATCTATTCCTGGTGGGAAGCCAATGGCCTGTAATGTTTTGGGAGTATCAGGGACCTCCTGGCCAACAATTCACTGGAAGGTATCCCATCCGTTGCACTGAAAATTTTCTAGTAATAATCAATGGCTCCTGAGTGCTCCATTGTCCAAAAAAGTAGGTTTCCATATGATATATTTATATTCTCATAGATTTTGATTACCCCCCGCTCCATATTTCCTTTACTCAATCTCTTCCCCTGACCTCACTCCACAGTGGACACTGCAAGCCTTAGATTTGGCCAACAAGGCCAAATGAGCCAATGGGTACAATGAGCATGTCTGTTATGGGGGAAACCAACTGCCCTCTAATTGTACTGGAGGCCCCCTCCATGGGAGGGAACACATCCCTGATACTGAAAACCTACAATAGGGGTAGTCATGAGCCCTAGGGGTGTAATATCTGCTGCTGGATGACTAAACGTATACACTATGCTCATCAAACTGCCCAGTAAGCACTTCTCTTAATGTTCATACCCATATATTAATGCTCCTCTCACTTTTTCATTAGAGAACTTTTTCCTTTCATATGGTGGTGACCTTGGGATGACTCAAAAGGCATCATGGTGCTGAGAAGAAATGACAGAGGAGGGCTCAGCACTGCAATATCTCTATCACATCTTCCAAGGCTCAGGGGCCATTGCAGAAGAGGTGGTGGAAAGAATGTAAGAGCCAAAGGAAAGGTAGGACTCCTTACAATGTGCTCCTACAGACACAAAATGGCCTGGATATCCTTGACCTCGTAGCACTTGACACTACCTACACAAGAGCATCATAATAGGAAGAAAAGATGATGACATCAAAATAAAAGAGAGACTGATTGAGGGGGGAGGGTATATGATTAAGAGTGGAGTTTCAAAGGGAAAGGTGGGGGGAGGGAGGGAATTACCACTGGATATTATTATGGGAGAAGCAATTAAAGCGGGGACAGAAACAATGCCTCTAGGCATGGCATCCCAACATGTGGCTCTTAGAATCTTTCCATCCTCTCTTCACAAAATTCCATGAGCCTTGGTGTGTGTGTTTTAAGTCTACTTCAGTGATGAGCCCTCAGGAGCCTCTGGATCTCTATTTTGGTATGTGTAGAGTATTCTAAGGGTCTGTCTTCTTCACCCTGGCACTGATTGTCGGTTCTCCTTGGAAGCAGCACTCTTGCTCATCTCCCCAATTCCTCTGTGGTTTTTTCTGGGCCTTCACTGAGAACCAAGGGGTGGGAGGTTTATCTCCTCAGGTTTTGCTACCATTCTGCATGTGCACCCTTTGTTGCAACTCTTGTTCATGTTTTATTCTGTCATTGAGATAACTATAATGAGATGTTCCAATCCTTTCCTCTTCACCCCAAAGGAAACCCTACTTATATTTTATACTTTTCACAGAAACATGCATATTCATACACACACATAAACACTCAAAAGAACAGAGATCAGAATAAAAATACGTGAAAAGTATCAATACTCAGATGATGTTTCATTATTCTGAGCAAAAGGCTTACTTGGTGTCATTTTAGAGTCATTTTTGACACCTCTATCTTTTCTAAAACATGACATACCAGTCTTTCAGTGCATCTTCTTGTTACAAAATGGCTTATTGTGGTTTTTCTCACCTTGCTGTGAAAAAATCTTGTGTGTGACTTACACATACTACCCTCCAAAGCCTGGTAATACCACATGCACAGTGGAAGTGATTCCACCTGATTATCAGAAATATGCTTTGGAACTAACCTTATCTTCATGACAGAATCTGCCCAATCCCTGTATCAAGTTTCTCTGACTAACTCCATGCCAATTCAAAACCAATTCAACCCTACAAAGACTTTCCTAAGACAAAATTAAGGACAAAAAGCATTTGACCATAATATGGAAGCCAATAATGAAAATGCATCTTTCATTTTTCTGTCCTTGAGATGGTCTCTTATATGATTAAGGTGTTGTGAGTTATTTAGAGTCAGAACTTTGCACTGTCCATCAAGAAGCTTTGTCACAACTCACCTTATACTTGGATCCTTGCAGTTTTAGGTAAATTGGAAAATTTAAATCTAAAAATATCTTATTGGTGATATTTTCAGGTTTAATGTCTGTGGTAAAATTGTTTAGTAAATATGTAGGTGTACATTTCCATCTACTCACTTGTAATTAACGATTATAAAAATAATCACAATTCTAAGAGAGCAGCATGAACGAACATAATGTAAAATCTTCTCTCTTAAAACTTTCTACAATTCTATGAGATAGATATAATCACCCTAGCATAGATGAGGGAATTGGTAGTGTGAGAATAAAGAAAACTTCGCAACTACATACTGTTTCCCTGAATTCACTTTGAGTCTGTTGCCCTCAAGCCAACCCAATGAGTAGTCTGCATTACTAGTATCTGCAAATGAAATTATTTAAATATGGCATTAAGGCTGGAGAGATGGCTTAGTGGTTAAGACACTTTCTTGAGAAGTCTAGGGACCCATGTTCTAGTCTGCAGATCCCACGTTAGCCAGACAAAGGTGAAGCAGGTGCAAGGTCACACTTGCCCACTAGGTGGCCCAAGTGTCTGGAGTTCAATTACAGTGGCTGAAGCCCTAGCACGCCAATTCTCTCACTCACTCACTCTCTCTAAAAAATAAAAATATCACATCAAAGATTTCATAGCTACAACCTAGCCTTTACTCTATATTAATAGGGCGTATCCAAAGTTGAAAAAAGAAGTCACAGTGCCTACTGGAAAGGCTTGGCACTAAGTTAAGAGCTCCTGTGCTCAGAAACTCAAAGTTCCTGAAATTAAGTAATTGAAGCCTGAAATTGTGAATTATATTTTATGTCAAAGGCAAGTTTAAGTCCACAAATAGGGTCACATTGGAGCTAGTGCTGCATTCAGAGTCAGACCAGCTGTCTCAACTCCACCATCAAACCAGAAGAAATGTCTTACTTACAGAACTTACACTCCATTTCTTCAGGAGATAGCAAAAGCTAGTTCACATTTCCAGTGGTAATGAAATTACACAAGGTACATGTCATAGTAAGTTTTATGTTACTGGGATGAACCTCCAAACCAGACACATTTATGGGAGGAAAGAAATTTATTTGAAGCTTACAAATCCAGGGAAGTTCCATAGAAGAAGCAGGCCCCCTTTCACAGGTCCATTCAGAGAGAAAAGCAGCCACCACCAGCACCATAAGTAAGCACACTCCAGGAAACCCAGCAGAGCTCAAGCACTCTGCATATATTTACATTGGAATATATACTCCCAAACGTACCTTAGGGCTGGACCCTAGGATCCACCCACAGTGATATCAATTTATAAGCTAGGATAAAACTCCCCAATCTATTGGGGACATCCATGCAAACTATCACAATACATAGAGTTACAAATGTGAAGTATGTGTTACAGGGTAAAAATCAGTTACTTCTCAATATAACTTTCAAAATTAAATGATATAAGGCTAGAGAGATGGCTCAGTGGTTAAGATGCTTGCCCAAACACCCTAACAACTGGAGTCATTCCCCAGTACCCACATAAAGCCAGATGCACAAGGTGGCATATGTACGGAGTTCATTTGCAGTGGCTGGAAGCCTGGTAAACCCATTCTCTCTCTCTCTCTTCTCTCTCTCTCTCTCTCTCTCTCCTAGGCATGGTGGCACACACTTTACACTTTTATCCCAGCACTCCAAAGGCTGAGGTAGGAGGATTGCTATGAGTTTGAGGGAAGCCTGATACTACATAGTGAATTCCAGATCAGGCTGGGGTAGAGCAAGACCCTACCTTGATAAATAAAATAAATAATATAATATGTCTGAAATTTAAACATTAAATTTTACAAAATGTTCACGGTTTCTGGAAGGTCCACATATATATTTTTGACTCAGATATGAATATGAGCCAAAATTATGTTATGGGATATTCTCTTATGATATGCAATTTTAATCATACATTGTCAAAGCTTTAACCCAAGGATGGCCACAGCCTCTGTGCTAGTAAATTATAAAGACAAACAGTTCAGTGAGCTTTATGTATATAGACCTATACAAACAGACCATATGGTTTAAGCTTTAGAAATAACAATCACTTGCATTAATGTGAATGTATGATTATTTTATCTCTGTTAGACATCACCTTCAGAAAATTATTTAATGAAAACTCTTGACCTGCTAAATGGCTTTCTGAACTAAACTTTTGTTGTTTCTACCTTTTCAAAACAGAGTCTCCATTATAAATTATCAGTATCCTCTGAATCCTTTAGTTCATCCACCACAATAAGAATGAACAAACCTGAGATGAGGTGACTTTCTGATTCTTGGGACTCTTGACCATTTCATCAAATAGATTCCTTCCTTTGAGATGATTTTTTTTAAGTTTTCAAATAATTATAGACCTATGGAAACTTGAAAAAGAGTATATATAGAACCATGTACCCTTCACCCAACTTCCTCCAATGATTCACTATATTTAATGGAAGAACAGTGTCAAAATCAGGAAACTGACACTGATATAATGCCAGTACCATCAGCTAGACCGCACACACTAGTCAGCTTACCAGTACTCTCTTCTTTCTCTCTCTTCCTCCCTCCCTCTCTCCCTCTCTTCCTCATTATGCAATATTGAACGCATAGAACATAGCTTATTTAAGGTAGCCAAGGATGTGCTGAGGGCTGAGGACACAGTGCTGATATGAGATTGTTTAATTTCTTAAAGTTTTCATGTTTTACACATGAAGTTCTTCAGGTTTTAACATATCTTTTCATCTTTGAATTATAAATCTTCAGCAAATAACTAGAATAAAGACTTTGAATGTTGTTTCCATTTGAAAATAAGGAAATTAGGAGTACATAATAGGACATTGTTCATATTATTTAAGGCCATCAGTTTATTATACATAGGAAAGCAATTAGATAACAACACATTCAGAAATGATTCTAATTTCAGAGAGATCCCTATGCATCAGGGTTTTGTGGAAAGCACTGTGCACTGGCTACTTGTGACCTGATTGTGAGTTTCATTTGCACAGTGTTAGAGAACAGATGTACTGTGAGTGGCCTTGCATGCTATACTTGATATACTTGCTAGTTTCACTTGTTAAGGGAAGAGTTATGTTCTAAGGAGATTAAGTCAATGCACATTTGACTCCATAAATATCCAAGCTAGTTTTAGTAAGGCACGCTATGGCAATAAAACACACATTGCCAGGCTAGAGGGATGGCTTAGTGGTTAAGGTGTTTGCCTGCAAAGCCAAAGGACCCAAGTTTGATTCCCCAGGACCCATGGTAGCCAGATGCACAAGGGGGTGCATGTGTCTCGAGTTCATCTGCAGTGGCTAGAGGCCCTGGCATGTCCATTCTCTCTCTCTCTCTCTCTCTCTCCCCTTCTTTCTATGTCAAATAAATAAATAAATAAAAATATTTTAAAAATATATATTGCCTTTTTTGAACACAAGAAAATATTAAATATTATTTTGAGAAATGTATTTTCATAGATGGAATCAAAGATTTGAATGATTCATTTTCTTATTTTATAATTATTAACAGAATTTCATACATTTTCCTTTTCTAGATACATCTACATCTTAGATAAACAGGAAGAAACTTACTATGTAGTTTATAAATAAATCATCAGTCTAAGTAAAGAAAAGAAATGCATATTTATAAATAACATATACACAATAAAAATGAGTCATTTGTTTTTATTTCAACTCCTTAAAGATTTAAGCACTACAAGACCATAAGAGTTAGATTTTAGCAAATGTTGCAGCTAAACCTCAAAGGCATTGACCTAAAACCAACTACACATCATCTCGTTAAACATATTTTGAAGATAGCTAATAAAATTCCCTGAGCCATGATGGGTGAGTTTTAAGTTACTTCAGTGATTTTACTAGTATTTTTGTAGCAGTTGTGCTTTTACACATACCCAGTTGAAAATGAATTAGGTAAATACATGCAAAAAGAAAGAAGGAAAATCCACATCTTTATAGAGGCAAAAAAATTGAAAGAAAAGTTTCAAGAAATAGATTTTAATTAACTAAAATAAGTTTAGCAAGTCATTCAAGTATTTCATATACCATTTAATGGTGTGATGGTTTGAATAGAATAGATGGCCCCCAATATATTCAGTTGTTTGTTTGTAGTTTGCATCTGCAGCCACCTGGCTGGAGTCAGTGCCATTGTGTGGATCTTAAGGTGTGGTGGTGGGTTTCAGATTTCAATCTAAAGATATGCAAAGTGTGCCTAGCAGTAATTCCTGAAGTATGCTGTGGCTTTTGGCTTTAGGCTTGTGCTTCTCTCTCTCTCTCTGCTTGGGCCTGTGAAGGCAGGCCAGTTTCTTCTGCTTTTATGGAACTTCCCCTGGATCTGTAAGCTTCAATAAATCCCTTCCTCCATAACTGTGCCTGGTCTGGAAGTTCATCTCAGCGAACCTGAAGCTGTCTGCTACAAAAGGTTTCATAATGGAAAACATTTTCACCATAATTTACAATGTAGAATGTAAGACTATTACCTTTAGTGTTTTATTAATTTAACTAAGTAAGCATAACAATGCTTAATTAATTAAATGCTAATGAAATGTTTACCTTTTTATAAGACACTCATTTATTCCTCCACAACTTCATTATTTCAACAGATATTTTGTGTATGTATGTGTATATGGTGCATATGTGAACATACGGGGGTGTGAGTGACACGGTGTGCATGTGGAAGTCAAAGAACAACCTTGGGGTGTCAGTCCTTACTTTCTAGCTGGCTTGAATCTCCCTTACTTCCTTCAGCTTTGGGATTTTCCTGACTCCACTTGGCATTGTCACAGGCACATTGAGATTTCAGATGCATATGCTACTTGCATCTAGCCTTGCATTCGTTCTGGAGTTCTAAACCCTGGTCATCAGGCTTGCACAGAAAGTGCTTTGAGCCAGTAGTCCATCTCTTTAGCCCCAATTCAATAAATAGTTAATAGATATATGTGCTCATTACTGTATTAATTTTGAGGGTAAACTGATAAGGAAGTCAGTATATTCCTTCAAGAAAATTTTAAGCTAGTGGGGCAGATAAATGAAGAAAACGGAAAATCACAATATAGGATTTGACTGCACTGAAGTAAACATTTGTTTTAATTTGATTCCTCCATTTTATCACTTATTTTGCATTTGAGATTCTCAAGGGCCTTTTTTTATTTTAAGAAACTTTACGACTGTTTAGGACTGTACATATTTATGCTTTATATTTTATCAAATACTTTATTTTGCCCTTTTTCTGCTAACATTGTATCTTAATATCAACAAGATAGAATCCCTTTTCTGCAGTACAATCCTCCTACTCCACATCTCCAACTTTTTTTTTCTGTATTTGCTGTCATTTTTATCATCAGTTTTTATTATTTTTGCACTCAGTGAATACAGTCAAGTTGGTACCATTGTTAGCCTCCTCCCTGTGCTCCCGCTCCACAGGGACCCCTCTTGTTGGGGTACATGGGTTATGTATTAGGGGGTTAGCCATCAGTTATAGGTAGGAGGAAATGTCTCTGTATATCCTGACCCAAGGTGTGGCTCTAACATTCTTTCCAACCCCTCTTCCGCAAATTTCAAATTTCAGACCAAATGGTTGAACCTTCACCAAGCCCTTAGAGGGAACACCTGAGTCACAAGGCCCTGGAGAGGGTACAATGAAGACTGACCTTAATCTTCTCCTGTTTCTGTTTCTCTACCCTCCACCCCTTTCTTTTCTCTCTTATCTCTATATCTCTTTTATAATATTTATCTTTTTCTTCCCTCTCTTCTTGAATGCTGACCTGTAATTCCCAGTACCAGAACATCTCCAACTTTTTGTCTTTCAAATTACTTTAGTTCGGGTGCTTGGTACCTGAGTGCTTAATGGGCATAGTGATAACTGTAGTCACACATGTTAAAATGGTATCAGACATAACCAGAGCAAATTTGTATGTGAGACACATTTATATACTGTTTGGACTGTAAACACGTGTCCTCTGTCACATCAGAGCATATATTGTCAGTTCCTGTGATGTCATACCAAGCAGGAAAGACTGATTTATGGGAAGGGAGAAATGGCCAAATCATTAAAAATCACAGAACAATTTTCCCATTATCTTCTGTCCTGTTACTAAAATATTCACTTGGTCATGAGTCTCTGACCTGAATAAAATACACATCTCAGTATTGAGATATCATTCTTGTGATACAGAGGTAAGTTATATGTGGTCCTTCTTCATAAAAAAAAAAATGTGTTAAGCATCGAGAGCTAAAAAATGAAAGGTCTTAAAAGTCTGATACAGAAACAAACTCTGTAACTCGTCACATGTGCCAGTCTCTTGACTCCCTGGTTATGATTCTTCTGACCTTAGCAAGTCTAAGGTTATATTTTTTCCTTTTTGTTAAAGGTACCTTTAATTGATAGTCACAACACAATTCTGTTTTCTTCTTAGTTTCTTGCTCTTGTCTCCTAACTATTCAAATATGCTCTGAGTAGCAGTAAGGTAGAACACCATGTGATAATATGATTGCATTTTGGAACCATGTATCTCTACTCATATCTCTACTCATTTACCTTTTACATTACCTTGTATTTAAGAATAGGGTTTCTTATATATGATAATTTAGAATCTCCTTTGTGCCTAAAAATAAACGATGTCTGTCTTCTCATATTTCTCCTCTTAATTGCAAGCTGTTGAATGATTACTGCCTCTATCAAATTGGAAAATACTATCATGTCTTGTCTACATTAAGTTCACACAACACAAACATACAGAATTCCATTCCCAGGTAGCTGCCAAGATATTGTTGAAGATAGACAGCTGGAGATCACTTTTGGAGGCTAAAAAAACACAGAATTATTCTATGACCATTCTGGGGGCCAAAAGGTCCAAATTCAGGCTCACTGGGCTAAATCCAAGGTGTTGGCTGGAGTGGTTTCTTTATTTTTTAAGGTGGCATGCAGAGATATAGGTGTCATTCATTCTAACATTTTCAAAATATTTTCCTTTAGTTGACTCTTGCCCCCGCTACTCTCCCCAACACCATTCTTCAGCTTCTGCTTCCTCTCCTCTCTACTATCCTACCACCTTCAAATAGGCTGACAACAAATGCTGGTGGGGATGCGGGCAAGGAGGAACTCTTATTCATTGCTGGTGGGGGTGCAAACTAGTACAGCCATTATGGAAATCAGTATGTAGGCACCTCAAAAAATTAGAAATAGGCTTCTATACAACTCTGCTATACCATTCCTAGGCAAATACCCAAGGACCCCACAATCCACAACAGAGATACTTTTACATCTGTTTATTTATGCTCTATTAATAGTAGCTAAGAATTGGAATCAGCCTACATTCCCACTGGCAGATGAATGGATAATAAAAATGTGGTTACAGATATACAATGGAATTCTACACAGCAATATGGAAAAAATGGAATTTGCAGGAAAAGGATAGACCAGAAAGAATTATATTAAGTGAAGTGACACAAACTCAGAAAGACTACAACTGCATGTGTGTCATGCAGCTCACATAAGTATGTGTATATAGGGGCACATACGGGTAAAACCTATAAAGATAAAATGGTAGCTAAAAGCGAGTATAAAGAGATGGATATCATTTTTGAACATTCTTTATAACTTCTGAGAGTATTTCAATTTAAATGCAAACAATAACATTGCATATATATGATGGAAAACAAGGTGAATGATAATCTAAATATTAGTGTTTGCATTAATAGCAGGGTTAAAGAAGAAAATAACAATATCTGAAGAGATGCAAGAAAATTTGGATTAGACCAAGAAACTTTCAACTGAGGTTATTGGCTCAGTGTGTCTTACTCTGAGACAGGGTATGGCTTGGCAAGGTATGTACACTCAATATTTGTTCAGTGAGTAAATAAGTTAAAATACTATATGTACATGATAATGATGCACTCATCCATTTTTGCTTGGGTACTTTAAGTCAGCTTATTGGTACCACTAAAAATTTATTCTGATTGAGGCAAGATGGCTGGCCCGCTGTGAATAGCTGTCGAGGAATGAAATTTGGTGTGCCTAGAAGCAGATCTTAAAGCCACTTTCTCTTCAAAACATCTTTTCCCATTTCACCTGATAGGATTTCAATACACCATGGCACCAGTAAAACGGGTGCTATCAAACAGAACTATCTTGAAGCATTTATTTCCAATTCAAAGTAAAAGTGGAACTTATGTTTGTCATAAATCTACATATTCTTCACTTCCAGATGACTATAACTGCAAAGTAGAGCTCGCCTTGACCTCTGATGGCAGAACCATAGTGTGCTACCACCCTTCTGTGGACATTCCATATGAACATACAAAACCTATCCCTCGACCAGATCCTGTGCATAATCATGAAGAAACACATGATCAAGTGCTAAAAACCAAATTAGAAGTCAAAAGTGAACCCCTTGAGCAAGGACCCATGATAGAGCAACTTAGCAAAGTGTTCTTCACCACGAAGCATCATTGGTACCCTCGGGGACAGTATCACAGACGTCGTAAGAAACTGAATCCTCCAAAAGACAGATGATGGATATTGAGGTTCTCAAGAGAATCAAGGCACAGTTATCTTTGTGTCTCTTTTGGTAATTGAGAAAATGTGGTCTGGTGCACTCAATATACCACGTAATAAAAGAATAAAGTATGTCTTGAAAATCAAAAAAAAAAAATTTATTCTTTTAGAACCAGGTTTCCTAGCCATAAAATTATTATTTACTTTTACTAGAACCTAAATTTTGTCTAAGTATTTATGATTTAAAATTGTTCTCTTCTGAAAAACTGATATTAATTATAACTAGTGGTGGCCTTTTAGTGTAAACAACACCTTTTCAGTGATCTTAATTTTTGTAGAATGGGCTATGTTCTTTACATTTTTAATAAGCCATATAAGCATTGAGTTTTTTTAAATTATTTAATTTTGTCCTGTGATTTACATTTTAAAACAACTATTAGCTTCACAAACCACAAGGAAATAAAAGTTTAGTAGCATAATGTTCAATTTACCTGTTCAGTATTACAAAAAGAGAGAGAATTTAGACTATAAGTCAAGAGATAGAACAGATGCATTATTGAAACAACTATAGTTTTAAAACTTAATAAACAAATTTCAATACTTAAGAAAATACATATATCTTCTTAATGAAATCTATTTTAAACAATGGTTTTCTCCTACCAACTCTTTACCTTCAATACTAAAGTGTACACTTTTATCCTTTCTTCTCTATCCCTATAAAGCACAGAACCTCTGATATCCATGTTATCAAAATCCAAAATGCAATTAAGAGTAGAGAATAGATTATGGGATACCATCCCAGATAATGTACATTCATTAAATATTTTATTCAGCTAAAATATTCTTAACAGCTTCATAGTTTTAAATGCAAAATTTAACTAAAATTTCTAAATAGAGATTTCGAAGCATAAAATGTGTGCTCTCATAGAATTTGAGAGCACAATAGTGATTACCAGGAGCTGGAAAAAACAAGGGGGAGAGAAGCCTAGGGGAAAATCGGTCAGCAGCCACTAAGTAACAGTTAGGAGGTAGAAGTCTGGTCACCATTGCAAAATAGAAGAATAATGATGGATAATAATAATGTTGTGTATATTTCAAGGAGGTGGATAAAAAAATTTGAACAGTTTTACCATAAAGAAATGATAAATATTAGAGAAGACAGATATATTTATCTTTACTTAAATATTATACAATGTATCTATGCACTGAAACATCATACAATAGCCTATATATATGTACAATTTTGATTTTTATTTGTCAGTTAATCATAAACTTAGTCCTATCAAATAAAAAGGAACAGTAGTGGATGGCTTGCCTAGCATTCAAAAACTTTTGGGTTCAATCCCCAGCACTGAGAAAAAAAGGGGAAATGGTTTGGATTATTGAATGTTTATTTCTGTAATGTTTGATAGACTGTTAAGAAAGTCAGCAGAGCCATATAAAATACTTTTCTTCATGAAAAGAAAATAGAAGAATTAGACTTCAGTTAAACAAAGGGAGGCTTTCCTGGGCATGACACCAAGACAGAACCCATAAAAGCAAGAATGATAAATGAGATCTCAGCCATTTAGAACTTCATAGCAGAAAAAGCAAGGTAATTACTATAAAGGGAAGTACCTACTCTTATGTCATAAACTGCTAACAGGTATATCAACTATTTGAATGCTTCTAGAGTGTTATTTGGTTAATGTTCTACACTAATAAATCTAGTTACATATTCAGAGGTAGACATTCAACAAGTATTTAAACTATGTTTACCTTGAAATTCCATTTTTAGGTGTTTATCTGAAAAACACAATAAATTTAGTTTTAAAATGTTCAGAGTTGAGCTGGGCGTGGTGGCGCCCGCCTTTAATCCCAGCACTCGGGAGGCAGAGGTAGGGGGATAGCCGTGAGTTCGAGGCCATCCTGAGACTCCATAGTGAATTCCAGGTCAGCCTGGACTAGAGTGAGACCCTACCTGGAAAAACCAAAAAAAAAAAAAAAAAAAGTGTTCAGAGAATAACATTTTACATCATGAAAATTAAAACTACCTATATATACAGAAAAGGAACATAATTTAATTACACCTTGAACATTTATACCTATGCAACTATTTAAGTCATTACTGGAACTTTGTAATTTTAAATATCTATATTATACTATGTTTTTAAAAGATCCAAACTAATATATGTTAAATGCATCATTTCCATTTTATTTTATAAAAGATTTGTGCATTTACAAGAGTGAGTACCCAGTCATAAAAATACTTTGGAATAAAGAATAACAAGTAAAATAATGAATGTGTCTGATTATTAAAAATAGTTAGGGCTGGGCTGGAGAGATGGCTTAGCGGTTAAGCACTTGCCTGTGAAGCCTAAGGACCCCAGTTCAAGGCTCGATTCCCCAGGAGCAACTTAAGCCAGATGCACAAGATGGTGCATGCATCAGGAGTTTGTTTG
This sequence comes from Dipus sagitta, assembly GCA_036346955.1. Taxonomy (NCBI): domain Eukaryota; kingdom Metazoa; phylum Chordata; class Mammalia; order Rodentia; family Dipodidae; genus Dipus; species Dipus sagitta. Next base: position 52,153,086 of record CM070774.1, read on the forward strand.
CAGTGGCTGGAGACGCAGACATGCCCATTCTCTCTCTCTCATCCTCTTTCTCTCTCTGTCTGCCATACTCAAATAAATAAATAAAAATAAACAAAAAAAACTTAAAAAAAGAATGGTTAGGGTTCATTCTCTTTTTTGTTTGTGCTTTCCATGAACATCTAATGTCTTTAAGGAAGAACCACTTAAATTTACACTAACAAAAATATTGTGGGGCTCAGGATGTAGCTCAGCTGAAAGAGTGACTATCAAGAGTGCTTGAAACACTAGCCATGCCATTCCATTTTATGTGTCAACCGCATAAGGTGTCTTCAGCAGTAGGGTCTTACCACTAACCTTTGGTGGGTCATCAAGTATTCGGACAGAAATCTGTCTTTCTTTTAGGAAACCTTGTAGGTCTCTCTGATCAAAAGCTCATTGTGGATGATAGCCACATGCTGGTACTGGGAGTTACAGGTCAGTGCCCACTAAGAAAAGGAAGAAAAAGATAACTAATATAAAAGAGATAGAGAGAAGAGAGAGAGAGGGAGAGAGAGAAGCTATAGAATATTAAGGTCAGTCCCCATCATACCCTTTCCAGTGTCTTGTGGGTCAGGTGTTCCCTCTAAGGGCCTGGTGAAGGTTCAGCCATTTGGTCTGCCTTTTAGGATGTAGAATTTTATGGTACCACTGCTGTTTGGGTCTATATTTGTGTTTCCCACCCCCTCCCTTCTCCTCTCCTCCCTCCCCACCCATCCTATTGTCTAGTCCATGAGAAGCTTGCTGGGTATGTAAGGCATCTTGGGTAGATTCAGGTTAGGTGCTGTACTTGATTCAATGTTTTATAAAATGGACTGGAGACATGGCTCAGTGGTTAAGAACACTTGCTCCACAAGAAGGAGAGCCTGAGGAGGCCATGAGACCAACCGAGCTCAAATCTCCAGAAATCACAGAAATATCTTGCTGTAGCCACACACAAACACACACACACACACACACACACGTGTGCATGCACGCACACCCATACTGTGGGTAGCTGTGGAAATAGAAAGTTCTGAAATCAGTAAGAGACTAAAGGAAAACAGGCAGGTGAGTGATGCAAGGGAACCCCTGACAGCCAGTGTTTCCTCTGGCCACCACGGGTAAGCACATGGGGCACCATAACATGCACATTTATGTGCATACACCACACAAAGTAGAAATAATAATGAATTTAAAAAGGACTTAGAAATGCAAGCATACTCATTGTTTTTGAAACAAATATTCTTATCTTTGATTATATTTCTGTTATTCTTATTAGCACTTTAACATGCTACAATACATAAAATATCTTACCATTACTTCAGCAGGTGTTGATTACAACACATGTTCATTTTACGATTATGATTCCTAAAATGTATATTTATTAAAAGTTAAACATAGGGCTGGAGAAATGGCTTAGCAGTTAAGTGCTTGCCTGTGAAGCCTAGGGACCCCAGTTCGAGGCTCAATTCCCCAGAATCCACGTAAGCCAGATGCACAAGGTGGCACATGCATCTGGAGTTCATTTTCAGTGGCTGGAAGTCCTGGTGCACCAATTCTCTCTTTATCTGTTGGCCTCTTTCTCTCTCTGTCTTGCTGTTGCTCTCAAATAAATAAATAATAATAGACAAAAAATCTAAAAATTAAACATATACAGCTGCTTTAAAATTCTTAGGATATTTAAACTTTACAATCATGAGGCAAATTCTTCAAATATACTTAATTTCCTTTTTGATTTTGTTTTTCAATTGAATATCCTATAGCTATCTATCCCATAATTCTCTCATGATTTCAATAAGTTCTTAATGACTATATCAATTATGGCATACAGACATATTTTAGGATAACAAACTGAGGATGATAGAATGATTGATGGTTGTACATCCCTGTGATGCAAGATCCAATAATACTTAGTAATATTTGTATTTTCTCTTCAAATATTACTAAAATGATAGACTTTTAGATCATTATGGTGCACTTCTCTAGTTTTCCTGTCAGAAGTCTTACATCTTTAAATTAAACATGCTAGTAAGTTAAAGCTTAGCTCAGGCTTAATGCAATTGAACTAAAAATTATAGCATTGGCAGTCATGTGCATATACCTCGAGCCTACACACACCCATATTTGGAATTGATCCCATTTTTTACTGTCCTTACTCTACTGCTGGCCAGCCCAGGCAGGAACAACTACATTAGTCCCTCTCCCAGCTGGTCCCATTCGGTAGAGCAGACCCATGTAGAGATTGCCAGCACAGTGAGTAGGACTCTCAGCATCCAGCTAGGAACTAGAATAGGCTCAGAAGCCCATCAACTGAAGAATGGATAATGAAGATGTGGTACATATAAACAATGGAACTTTTAGTGGTAAGGAAAAATAGAACTATGAAATTTGCAGGAAAATATATAGACCTGAAACAATACTATGCCAAATCATGTTACCCAGACTAAGAAGGACAAATGTCACATGTTCTCTTTTCTATGCACATCCTAACATGGACTAGGTTGATTTGTTTATAGATTGTAATCAGCATCAGTAGTACTGGATAGGAAGCTAGAGTGAATCTTGGAGAAAGGAAAAGCAGAGAAGAAGATGGGACAGTAGATAGGCAAGTTTAGGGACAGGATAGAGGGGATGGAGGGGGCGTGGGGAGAGGGAGGAGGGGGGAGAGACACAAAACAAATGATGTCATAAACCAGTACCATAGAAATCTACCCCTTTATTAGCTAGTTAAAATATATCACACTCTTAAAGAGAGAGAGAAAGAAGAGAGTTTAGGCAGGAGCATCCTGTAAGGGTAGAGAAAGCTTTACCCTAAAACAATGGGCTGAATTTGATAAATCCCAGTGCCTGTATTGGGTTACCTGCCACATGAAATATTAACCAGGAAGGTTCATAAGACTCTAAGACCCCTAAAATAATTCAGAATTCAGGTCATTGCCAAAGTACTTGGCTACTCACCAGGACTAAATGGTAAGACCCTCTTGCTGAAGACACCACAGGTTGTGGTCACAAAACAATGATATCAATCTGGAACTGAGATGGAAGCCAGCTCATTGTTAGCAGGCTTTCATAGTGTGAAAAACAGTATATGAACTGCTGGGAGGTAAAAGTCTCCAACAGTGTGAATAAGCAGTGGTTCCTGCAAGCTACAAAATCGACCAGCCAGGCAAGATGTACACACCAGTGCAATAGTGGTACATCGGTTATGGGGGTAATCAATTGCTCTCTGATTGGATATTAGGCCCACTTAGTCTGAGGGAATTCATGCCTAGTACTTGAAGACCAAGTCAGAAGCCTATGGCTTGGATGGGCATAGACTCAAGAGGGAAGCTTCCACTGTTCTTTGGCTAAAATAATATGGTATGTCCATCAAAACATTGTTTAAGTGCCTGTGTTTATCCTGATTGGTCCATGCTGCTCTTACTGTAGGCTACAGAATCTGCTCTTTACAGATGGCAGTGTATACCAGGGAGATACAAGACTCATCATAATGATAAGAAATGAAAGTCAACTGCCGAGCACAAGTCAAATCATCACTATCACACCTACCTGGGCACGAGAAGTGTTACAGATAAAGTGGAGGATTTCATATAAGTGCTGCTCTCATTGCCCCTCCCCCAGAGAGATGGTGGTGGACACTGGGGTGAGTCAAAGCTCATTAAAGCAGAAAATAAAAAGCTTCTGAGAGCTCAACACTAAAGGAGAATCATAAGACGTTCTCCAAAGCTCAGGAAATATTGTGGGGGAGTGGGAGTAGTAAAGAATGTAGAGCCACAAGATGGGAAGGTGCATTCTGAGGCATTGAACCCTCCATAGAAACTAACTCGTATATTAATGACCCCACAGTGATTGCCAGTAACCCGAATCAGAAAGGCCCTTGGTGGAATGGGGGAAGAATAGAGGCTACATAAGGGTATAACCCTGTGGTAATATGACCAATTTGTAACATGTTCATATATTAAAGTTCTAAATAAAATATTAAAACAAAATTACAACATTGTTATTACCAGTAGTTAATTACAATAGCTGGCCATCTGCTACTTGCCAAATTATTGCCATTGATACTGACATTTAATCCTCCCCAGCTTAAAATAAAATGAGGCTTAGAAGCATTTACTTATCTGCTCAACTTGGAGAGTAGAAAATTTTACATATGAAATTATGGATTTTAGGATTACTCATTTTGGAAATAATATTATACCAATGTTTCTAAAATAAAAGTCTTCAGAATTCAACTCAGAACTTTACTTAGGAGTAAAGGAAAATGTTAAATGCTCAAATTTTAAAACCTTAAGCAAAATTGTCTAGTGTATATGATATGTTTAATAGCTTCTGATTTTGCATAAGTGCTTGAAAAAGAGCAATCTTCATCCACAAAATTAATGCCAGTACTTTTATGGTAACTTAACCCATATCTTAAAACAGGACCATAAAGACTTTAGTTTACTTTTTCGTACAATTATGCTGGTAATGCTGTCAAGGTTAATGAGGAAATGGAACTAACAGGAAATCTGCGGAGCCAAGCATACAAGTGAACTGTTGGCCTCCACTGCCAATTTCATGTATTTTAAATTCTCTAAAAAAGAAAACCTACTTGATCAGAGCACCATTGGGATTATTAAGTACACACAGAAAGATTATCACATACCTCAAATCTCCCATGGGTACAGCTTATAAAGTACTTGTATTCGAATTGGTATATTTGTCTTCCACAATGAGTGCCCTCCAGCAGTCATTTTACCAGTTATTCTCATCTAAATTTCAACATCTTAATCATAGTGATCATCTGGGTAATATATATATATATATATATATATATATATATATATATATATATTAGAATAAGAAAGCAATCATTGCAGGTGACAGGCAAAGGAGATTATCAGTGCATAAATGAATGAGTTGTGAAGAGCTAAGAAAAATGGTAATGTGTTGGTGAGATAGTGAGGGGTAGAGTTTAGAAACAGAAGATAAGATTGGTAAGGGAAATCCAGAAAAAAAAAAATAGGAATGTACCAAGTCAAACTTTTCTGACAAACAATCTTACCCACGACCCGTAATCTCCCTGTCTCAGTTGTTTATCCTCAAGAATTTTTGCTCTTACCATTCCTGCTACTAGTAGCTAATATTATTTACACATTATTTTTAATCATTGGCATTAGATATCTGGATCACTTTATTAAACACCCATAGGAGCTAGAGGAAGGTAACAGTCAGGATGGGATACACAGGCTCCTGGTGGAGGTAAGGCAGCAAGCACTCACTTTTCAGAAAGTTGTGGTATCCAAAGGTCAGAGGTGGCTAAGAGCAAAGGTATCCCAGAGAGAAGCTGAGCACAGACCAAGCCAAGTACCGAAGAGTCATTAATCAATGGATGTGTGAAAAAAGAAACTTCCTAAGAATCAGTGCAAAGGAAATAGGCTTTACAGCTTAGAAAATAAAAAGTGTTCAATGACTGAAAGAAAGTATCCAGGGAAAGATTCTCAAATAGCATTTATAACAGTCATATTGGTCTGTCCCTTGGTTGTCCCTTGATGCAACAGAAGAGAATTAAGCTTTTTATTGATCCTGTTACAAAAGGGAGTTAGTCAAAAAGACAAAAACGTGTGTCCTCACAGCATCACACTCCTTTCCTTCCACTTACTAATCTTCCATTAGAACTGCAGCACTGCAGGAGGGAGTACATCCTGCTGGTGCTGCCCCAGCTATTGCAGCAGGTCCACCAGCCCCTACTTCACACCACTGACACTGACCAGGGCTTTTACACATAACCCCTTCCAGACCAGTTCTCCATGCATACCAACTGCTTTAATGAAGGCATTTGTCATATTCACATCACTGCCATGCAAGATGATGGCAAAGTCGATGCAGAAAAGCTGAAGTGCTAGTTGTCCGATGAAGTGAGCCCCTCATCTTAAGGCAGTCTTCCTTGCTTGGAAGAACCAAGAACCATGCTGGAAGCTGAAGAAAAGTGCTGTATTATTTTGTGATGTTTCTTCCATCAATGCCTGCCAGGTAATGAAACACATATTATCATTATGGACCACAGGTTGTAGAGAAACGTCTTAAATGTAGTAAGTAGCCAATTCATCTGTAAGTTATTAAGAAATAAAGATGGCATTATTTAGATATGTATCATATAACTTTAAATTTAATTACAATGAAGATTTAATCTAGAAACTTCTTGTCATGTAAATATTCATCACAAAAATGAATGTCTAATATATTTGTAAAACCCATATTCATCATGAAAAATTATTGAATAACATAATTATGCCTCATGTAATCCTTCATTCTTGTAAGAAAGAACACATACTGGTGATTGTGGTATTCACCTGTAATTCCAGCACTTGGAAAGCTAGCCTGGTTACATAGGGAGTTCTAGGCCAGAAAAAAAGGATAAGTTCTGTTTCCAGAATGTATGTTTCAAATATCAACATTTTTTCATTTAGTGTTTAAAAGTATCTCTTTGTGCTGCATTTATCTCACTTAAAAATAAGCAACAATTATAATTATAGCACATAGGTAACTAGTCATCTCAAAGAGTACCTGAGATAGATTAAGAGCTATTTGTATATTTCTTGCTAATAAAGCTATTATAAAAATGAGCTTAACAATTTCTTTGGTAGACTGAAAATGATTTTAAACATGATAGAGAATCTGGGAAAATCAACATTCCTTTAGAAAATACTTGTCCCACTCACTGCCTCCCTCCCTTGGCCAAGTTCATGTGATGCCAATATAGCCCAGAGAGCCCTTCAGTGCCTTCCTCAACTGTGCCCCTAGCCATCTCCTCACCACCAGCATCTTGAATCTTAATATCTTATTTCTGAAGTAACTAGAGTTTCAATACATGCCATGTGTGAGTGAATGTGTTGATTGCTAGGTGTTGATGCATTACCACACATCTAGGATCCAGGTATATGAGATGTCCATCTGTTGGAAGGCTAGAGATGCCATCTGTCCAGCAGGAATCAACCTTCTGTGAGGATGACAAAAGCATGACGGAGCCATGTCCAACCATCTGTGGGATGTGGCTAGTGCACATCAGTGCAGCCCAGCTGGCACCAGGGCACCGGTAGCTGTCCAGCTAAAACCAAGGGTACTGGGCCACCAGGACAACAATTAATCACAAGGAACTCTAACTTGACATCCTATGAGCAAAATACTTCTAAAGGATATTTCAGGAAAAAGTGGACTTGTCCTTGCAGGCTACTACAGTACATAGGAAAGCGATAAGAAGTTGGAAAATGCTTTTGTAAATTTATGCAAATGTTGACAAGGTAAAACAATAAAAAATATCATCTAATTTGTGGTATTGGCAAAACACCCTAAAAACAAAATAATGCAAAGTATAGCTTAACATTTTCAAGATGAGTGAATATAAAGCTAAAAGTATTTTAAGATTCGTACAGTTCGGGAGAGGATGGAAACAGCTACTGAATTTATAGATTATTATGTAAATTTACATATTACCATTGCCAGAATGATCTCTAGGAGAGTAACAAGGGACATACAATGTCAGAATTGATAGATAGGAGAAAGCAAAGTTATGAAAAATCTTAATCGTTCTTCAAGAAGCAGCAAAAATAAAAAGAAGGACAGAACAGCAAGGATAAAGAAAAACTAGGAAAATAGAATACTAGAAATAAGTTAAGTACTTCTTCAGCTATAGTTCCAGTGACATCAAGTAGACTAAACAATTCAGTTAGATATCACAGATATCCAATTGCATTTTTAATAACTGCATTTATAATTGACAAGCTTACCATAAGAATAAGAAATTTTAGAATAAATGAACTCAAATATATATTGAGCAAATACCAACCACAGAGAATTGATGCACCTAAATTGAAATTAGATAAGATTAGCAAGAGGCTGATATTTCACAAATAAATATCACTGAATATTGGTGATAGTTATAAATGACCAATAAATTTAACAATTCCAATCTTATATGAAATTATATCTCACAATCTAGAAAAGAAAATTTTACATTTCTAAAAAAGTATATACTGATAATTCCACTATCAGAGTAGGAGATTTAATTCTTTCACTAATTCAAATATTAGGCAATCCAACAAAAGTGATGAAAATTCTTAATTCACTTGGGTACATGTGGAAACCAGTGTCTTTTCAATCACTTGTGAAATTCACATTTATTTATTTCTGTGTGAGTGCATATGTGCCACAGCAACCAAGGGGAGATCAGAAGACAACATAAGATATGGTAATCTTATTCAACCTTGTTTGAAACAGGATCCATTTTGTTGCTGTTGTGCAAGGGGGAAGGCCAGAGTACTGGGTCTCATGAGATGTGGGATTTTCGTACTCCACCTCCCATTGCCATAGGCATTTGGGGATTACAGACATTGTGTCACTTTGCATCTAGCTTTCCAAACTCAGGTTGACAGGCTTTTTAACAGCTGGATTATCTCCCCAGCCTCCTATACATGAATTTTTTAATAAAATTTTACTAACTAAAACACTGAGTGGCTATCAACACAAGTCAAGTCAATATTTTATAGATCATATTTTCACCATAATGCAATACTTTCACAGTTAATAGTACCCAATGGAAAGCATAATGGAAATCAGAAGACACTGGGTTACACTCACTGGAAAATGATGCAGAGCAGAGGCAAAGTCCCAGCAGCATAAGAGACTAACACAGGCAACAAACCCAGAAAGACTTGAACCAGAAACATTACAATCAATGTCATGCTCTCTCTGCCTTTGGCCCCACTTCTACAGCCTTATACATCTCTCAATTATCAATAACCTTTGCAGCCATAACTGCCAAAATAACATTTTAATAAACATAGAACTACAAATATAAGTTCACTTTTGTATCTTCTTAGCTCAGCCACTCCTCAGCAAGAGTTCTCACTACCCAACTAAATATAAATTTCCATCACAATATATGAAGGGTTGGAAGCAGGGAAAGGGGAAGTAATTTAAAAATCTATGGCAAAAGAAATAGGAGATATGTGTAGTAAATTAATGGTAGTTCTTTATTTTATAAATGAATAAGGGGAAATGAGGTGGTGTGATTAAACTAGTCAAAATATTTTGGATCATGAATAAAAATTGTGTGTTATTGCATAGTTTTGAATTTTTTGTTATCAAAAGTGTTTCCACACCCTGAGACTACATAGTGAATTTCAGGTCAGCCTGGGCTACAACGAGACCCTACCTCAAAAAATCCCCCCCAAAACATTTCCATTTAGGAAAATATTATGTTAACACATAAAAGAAGTAGATTGACAGATGTCATTTATTATGCAACAAAAGAAGAACGCACACACATCTACTTCCTCCCTAAAGCATAGCTCAAAGAAATCATAGAAATTACTAGTATGAAATAATCTTCTCCATATAGATGTAATACATACGGAATTAAAAGACGTAACCAGACAAATCTTCCTGTTTGAATAAAGTGGAAAGGCCTACACCTACAGATAAACGTCAGTGCAAAAGAAGGGAAGGAGAGTCAAGAAAAAAGATTTAGATCATCCCACTTCACACCTTAGGTTACAAGATGGTCTTTTATGGCGACTGCTTGTTTATTACCAATTACCTTATCGTTGCAGGATTTTCTCCTGCAATAGCTGAAGTTACAGGATGTTTCAGCCCAGTATCAAGGAGGAGAGGCATTGCTGACTGGATGGTATGGGACTTTCATGAGTTAGTTTGGAAGCAAGGATGCTGTCCCTATCTGGTCTAGACTTGACTGGGTCCTCTCTTCCCTCAGCCTTCAGAGAGACTGGGTGTAAGGTGCATTCCACCACACCCAGCTGTGACTTCACTGTTTTAAGTTTGAATTTGCCATGTGTGTCTTCAAAAAGCCTACCTAGTATTTGTGCTTGTGCTTGAGAAAAACACCCATCCTGTTCAGGACTACTACTTCTAATTTGGAAGAAAATTTTCATATGTACACACAGATTCATTGCCACAGCTATGTGTTGAAAGCAGGGAGAAGTTTTTATCCCTGCCTGACTGGGAAAGAGACAACCAGAGACTCTATTACACTTAGGATGTGGGATGGCTAAAGGGAAGGAACCTATGAGCAGTTATAGATACCTGTATTATATGTCTAAAATTTATGTCCAGAAAATTGCTATTTCCAATAATACAGTAGCACAGAAAGCAAAATGAAGGAGAATTATTTATAAGGAACATCAATTGAATTTTTAATATTTCTTTCTCATTCATTTTTAAAATTAAACTGTTCGACTAGCTAGACTGATTTTAAAGTTGCAATGCATAATCTTACCAAAACATGGATCTGTGAAACACTTTAGCGCAAATAATCTGGTTTCCAGTTTTCTCACCCTTAATTCAGGAACAGCCAAGGGATTCATGTCAAATAACAAAAGAACTGTTGAATCCACAAAGATCCCGCTCCCTTCCAGCTGGGGCTGCCTCCCGATACAAATGCCACCTTTATCTTAAGAGCGCAGGATGTCTGGACAGCAGTAAAAGTGTGCCCAGCGTTTCTGTCACTGTAGGAAGCTGTAAAATTCCACAGACTCACTGTACAATGCAAGTCCTATTTAGAAAAGGAAGATAAACCAAGGACAGGAGACAGTATGTTATTTGCTTTTAGTGTTTCTTACACCCAAATTATTTGCCTTCAGACTGCAAGAAGCAGAGAGAGATAACCCCATCCGTAGCTCCTCCTAGACTTCAAAACTCTGTGGGGGGTTTTAAAAAGACTTAGGATGTCTGCTGAGCTCGATAAGAATGTGGAAAAGAAAGGACAGCACCTCAGGAAGTAGAAAGATACACAAAGGGTACTCATTACTCGGCCTCGTAAATTATAATAAAGAAGCAGCCTTATTTGTGTAAGGAGAAAGCAAAACCCTCAATCAGAGGTTCACCATCAACGGCAATCCAAGTTTTGATAATAGGACACATTAAATGAGCCTCTTTTAAAGATTTTGATCAAATCTGAATTTACTGAATGTACTACTAATCTTGAAATAATAAAAACTATGAAGGAAAACTCATGAAAACTTTCATTGAAGACTCCCTTTCAAAAAGTTGTGTTTGAAAACATCATTTTAATTATTGTCTTCCAGAGACTAGGTCAAGCACTGCATACATTGATAATCCCAACATGCCTCTATGGGAGGTGGTGCTATATATAAGAATTCAGAAGCTTGCAAGCAGCAGAGGCAAAACAAGAGAGACCCTGCCTTAAAAATACCCAGGGCTGGAGAGATGGCTTAGCGGTTAAGCGCTTGCCTGTGAAGCCTAAGGACCCCGGTTCGAGGCTCGATTCCCCAGGACCCACGTTAGCCAGATGCAAAAGGGGGCGCACGCGTCTGGAGTTCGTTTGCAGTGGCCGGAGGCCCTGGCGCGCCTATTCTCTCAGCCTCTTTCTCGCTCTGTCTGTTGCTCTCAAATAAATAAATAAACTGACAACAACAACAAAAAAATACCCATACCATGGCATGCCCTTGCCCATACACCCTCTGGTGGTTTAAATGTAAATGTTCCCCATAGCCTCAGGTTGTGATTAAGCTTCTTACTTAGCTGTCAGCTGGTAGAGCGCTTATGAGCAGAGCCTTGCTCCATGAGGTGTGTTCCTGAGGGCTGACCTTGCAGATAAGGAGTCCAGCACTAAGATGTGTCCAGAGTTTGCTGTTTGCTTTCTGATATGGATGCATAACGAAGTAAGCCAGCTTCCTCCACCTTAATGAAGCTTCACCTTGAAACTGGAAGATGAAAACAAACTTTCCTCTCATTAGCTGCCTCTGGTCAGGTGTTTTGTCCCAGCAACAAGAAGGTAACTGCAACACTCCCACAGACATACATGGACACACAAGATTTCAAAAAGATCTGTGAAGTGTGTACGCTTTGAAAGTGACCACTGGGTAGAGACCCTAAGAAATGAAATAAGACTCAAAGAAAGCTTGAGCTGGGAAAATTGGAATCAGCACAAAACAGAAGATTAAATGCAAATAAGGTAATCATCCCAGCACTCTGAGGCAGAGGTAGGAGGATTGTCATGAGTCTGAGGCCAGCCTGAGATGAAATAGTGAATTCCAGGCCAACTTGGGCTAGAGCAAGACCCTACCTCAAAAACCAACAAAAAGGAAAAAATGTACTCTATGACTTTTGAGGTTTAAGCTGCCTTCTGATGTGTTCATACTAAGCTATCCAAAATTTGGAAAGTGACAGCTTGGCAAACTAATACGAAACTGTGCAGGCAAAGAAGGCTGCATTTCACTTTTTTCATATCTTTTTTTTTTTTTTTGGTTTTTCAAGGTAGGGTCTTGAGGCTGACCTGGAATTCACTATGGAGTCTCAGGGTGGCCTCGAACTCACTGCGATCCTCCTACCTCTGCCCCCCAAGTGCTGGGATTAAAGGCGTGTGCCACCACGCCGGCTTTTTTCATATCTTAATCGTGGCCTTTCTATGTAAATATCTATATAGATATGTAAATTACTTTATTCTATTACTAGAGATATCATCAACTGAATTCTCAGAATCTAAAGCCCATAGATTATCCCTTTTATATGATTCTTTCTTTTGAATACACAAAACTGTTTGAATCCAAATGGTATGTGTCAATACACCGAAACATAGCCATCTGTTTACATATTCTTAATGTTAAATAAGGGAGAACATTTCTAAAGTTTAGACTTATTATTATATAACTCATGAACTATTCCCAATAGATCGCACTGAGCAGAACACTTTCTAGTCCATGACCTTAAAAGGACAAATTTTCTCTAATTCTGGGTCATCTGGGCAGTGGCCAATATCTGGCCAGATGGAAATCAGTTAGGAAAGAGTGACACTGAAGAATTGGAAACAAAAAAAGTTGGGGAAGAAATATGTAGATGTATAGAAAGACTATTTGGAACAGGTCCAAATTATAAAAATATCTGTACCCCATGTGGATTCTAATCAGAATATACACCACTCAACATAAGAGGAGATGTCAGAATCTAGACGTATAAGCTGAATGTGAATATGAATCATTCCTATTCCATGCTCAACCCAGGCTTATAAACAGAGTTCTCATGGTGACCATGGTGAAGCTCAGTTAACTACTGCTATTATGAAAAGACAGTTTTCCAGCAATAGTGACCAAACAGGATGCCTTAGGGGAACTACCCAGTGGCTTTTTCATTGCTTGGGAAGTGTTCATAAAAAAATATTGCTTCCCAGCACTCGAGAGTCAGAGGTAGGAGGATCACCATGAGTTCAAGGCCACCCTGAGACTACATAGTGAATTCCAGATCAGCCCGGACTAGAGACTCTACCTTGAGAAACCAAAAAAAAAAAAAAAAAAAAAAGAAATGCTTCCAATCAAGGTATCAGCTTCACACCTTAAGTCACTAAATGCTTTTCCAGGAGTTCAGCTGCATGGCCAGTTTGCCTACAAGGCTTTGTAAGACCAAAGTCCTGACTTGCAGGATATGATATTTGCATTGATCTCATTTCTTGGTTCGGTAAGTGATGCTTTGTCATTTAAATATTTCCTTTTCAAGAATAATTCACTGGGGTTAGTTTCTGCTTCTCAGAGTAATAATATAAATTATTTTTGCCTAATAGTTTTATGGTACAGTTTTATGCATCTGTTATTTTCTCCTTGCTGGAACAGATCCTGAGCAGAGGCAACTTAAGGAAGCAAAGGATTCATTTTCAACGAGTGGCTTTGGGGGAAGTCCATAATGGAGGGAAAGCATGGCAAGAGCAGAAAGCTGCTACCATGTCAGCCCAGAAGAAGTCAAAAGAACAAACAAGGCTGAATGCTCAGTTTGCTTTCTCCTGTTTATAAAGTTCAGGAACATGGCCAATGGTGTGGCACTGCCCAAAGTTAAGTGGGTACTCCCACTTCAACTAATATAATCTAAAACTAAACCCTCACAGACATGACAGGAAATTCATTCTGATGGTCATTCTAAATCCTGTCAAGTTTGCAAACAGAGATGAACTATCAACATGGCCTTTAAAAAGTCCATAAAGGGCTGGAGAGATGGCTTAGCGGTTTAACGCTTGCCTGTGAAGCCTAAGGACCCCTGGTTCAAGGCTCGATTCCCCTAGGACCCACGTTAGCCAGATGCACAAGGGGGCGCACGCGTCTGGAGTTCATTTGCAGTGGCTGGAAGCCCTGGCCGGCCCATTCTCTCTTTCTCTCTCTCTCTGCCTCTTTCTGTCCCTCTCAAATAAATAAATAAAAATACAAAAAAAAAATTTTTAAGTCCATAAAGTCCATAGGTCAAATAATTGCTCAAATTATTTTTCACAAGAATCATTTAAGCCTACCAATTATTATCTTACCAAAGTTAATGAAATTAATTCCAACTTCTACTTAGCCTGAAGAAAATCATAAGAAAATGCCAATGATGTATACTGAGCCTCTGACACAGTGCAGCTAATGCTCAAAGGTTATGTACTATAATATTACCAGGGAAAAGTGACACTGAATAATACACAAAGTATTGTCCAGTCAGACAGCATCAGAGTTATATTGAGCATTAAATTACAAATATTGTCTTTTTCAAAATCATTTTGCTTAAGGGATTTGTAAAGAAGCTTTGAGGAAACACCCTAGAGGGAAATAGCATTAAATAGTGAAGAGAGAAATGCATCATGAACTTGAGAGTTTCCTATTCACCACAATATGCAGTCCCACTCTTCCAGTCAAAATCCCCTTCCAAAGAAATCAAAAGATAACATTTTAAAATCTATAATTAACTTTCCGATAAAACAAAGCAGGGAAATGCTCTCAGTGGATCTGAAACTACAATAAACCCTGAAAGGCAGAAAGACTAGATCATATTAAAGGGTATTATAAATCACAAACACATACACATGATTTGTTGTTGTTGCTCTGGTTGTTGCTGTTTATAAGGTGGAGAAGTTCACAACAATGGCAAAGAGATCCAGGAATTCAAACTCAGAGTGAGCCAGAGCAAACAGTAGGAACAGTAGCATGGGTTAGGCCTGTGATTCCCACACAGAGGCCAGAAGGGGAGCAATGAGTACCATGCTAGGCCCTTGGGATAGAGAGGCTGGGCAGTGACCTGGTGACCAGCAGCATACAAGAAGAAAGGCAGCACTCCCTCAGGGATCTGAGCTTTGCTTCCTACCCCGGAAAATAGCCAAGAACAACAGAACCATCAGAACTAGTCAGACTAAGCAAGAATTAAAACCAATCATATGAGCCCACACATAACGGTCAAGAAGCAACTGATAAAAATCAAACCTGAGAGAGGCATCCTCCCTACAGGTGGAGACCGCAGCAAAGATAAACACCAATCATGCAAAATAGAACTTTGAAGATATGTGATTCATATCCTTAAAAAGATGGGAAATGATATCGTTTCTATTTAAAACCTTCTGTGCAGAATCGGGATATTCATGATTACTCAGCAAAGCTGTGTGACAATGGAAAACTCTGGCAAATACTACTTGGGCAGGTGCTGAGGGTTAACATCGCCAGTGAGAAGTCATGTTAACAGTAGTTCTCTCTCCTGATGGTATGTGTTGGGAAAGGCACTTCATGACATCCTTTATGAAAAGTACAATTCCAGATAACTCCAGACTAATAATGAAAAAACCTTTTTAAAAAAATGAAAAAACTTGTTTTCAAAACCTCCAGCCAGCAGCTTTCATAGCACTTTCCAGCACTATGACAGAACAAGGATACATCAATACATCAAAAAGAGACAGCCAGTTGTCTACCCTGAGATGTGTCACCTCCACCTCATCTGCCCAGGCCCAGAAGTGATTGCAGAAGAAACAGGGACATGAATACTGCCCTCATGGCTAGCCTGCAAACCAGTCTCAGGAAAATTATGACAGACACTCACACAAACCTCACCAAAACAGAGATCCAGAGTCTACAGAGAAAGGGACACTAAATCAGATCCGAATCTTGCCCTCCAAGGCTCAGGGTACATTGCAGAAGAGGGGGAAGAAGGTTGTAAGAGCCTCAGGGTACGTGGAATTTGCCTGAGACACCATGTTTCCCCCACCCCTACAGAGACTGAATGAGGCCTCTTGGACCCCACAATGAATACTGTGGTGGTTTGATTCCGGTGTCCCCCATAAACTTAAATGTTCTGAATGCTAGGTACCTAGCTGATGGCAATTTGGAAATTAATGCCTCCTGGAGACAGTTTATTGTTGGGGGCATGCTTATAGATGGTATAGCCAGCATCCCATTGCCAGTGTTTGGCACACTCTCCTGTTGTTATTGGCTACCTTATGTTGGCCAGTGGGTGATGTCTACGCTCTGTACATGCCATCGTTTTCCCCTGCCATCATGGAGCTTAACCTCGAGTCTATAAGCTAAAGTAAACACCTTTTGCCCAAAAGCCACTCTTGCTCAGGTGATTTCTGCCAGCAATATGAACCTGACTGCAACAGTAAAGCTGGTACTGAGAGTGGGTTGCTCCTATACACCTTGCTGTGTGGCTTTGGGCTTTTGGAGCTGATTTCAAGAAGAATATGGAAGAATTTGAAACCTTGACCTAAGAGACGCCTTGCAATGCTGTAAGTATAGCTTCATGGATTATTCTGGCCAGAGTTGAAAGATCTGAAAGCAGTAAGAAGTATGGAGTGTGAGATTTTGCTTGTGAGGGTGAGAAAGAGCTTTGCCTGGACTTGCTTATAAGCAGTTTGTGTGAGAGGTTTACTGTTATACCCATGTCCTGAGAACTTGTGCAGGGTTGCAATGCATAGAAATGGACTGGTGAGTGCAAAGGGATATGGTGCAGAAATGAAATCTTTGTGCTGAAACTTCTGCCCATTCAGCTACAATTATATGAGAGATTGCAACTTTTGAGATTGGGCCAGCTGACCAGCACTGGGACAACACAAAGAATGTAGACTTGTTTGAAGGGGTCTGAGTGCTGAAGTGTCCTGTTCCTCAAAGTCTATTTTATTCCCCCCTGCATTAACAAATTGGCATCCTACCTGGTATTAGAGTACAAGTAATGCAGGAAAGAGAGGTTCATTGAGTTTGCAACAGTCTTGTGTTTTGGAAATGGCCATGGACAGTGTGAAGCAGGTTTGCTGAATACCTGCATGGAGACCCATTGGAGCTGTGAGGATGGACTGTGGATTGCAATGGAGAGCCAGTGGAGATGCCAGGACCATGAGATGGCTGCTAAGAAGAGATGCCGGCCCTGGATGAGTTTTCCAAGACTGTAAGTAGCCTAGCTGGAGGGGCAGAATTGGAACTCCAGAGTCTTGTTGCTGGATAGGATTATTAGACTTGGAGAATTGTCACTGACTAGAATTGTTGGACTTGGAGCTACAGAGTTTGATGTTTGCCCTGTTTAAATCTTGTATTGGCTGAATATTTCTTTGCTATGCAAAGTGCCATCTTTTGCAGTGTGTTTATTCTGTGCCATTATGGTTTGGGGGGGGGGGGACTTTTTGGTATTATGCCTCAGCTAAAAGACTATGGGCTATGGGGATGTTTGAATAACATTAGGATTGATAAAAATATGGGGACTTTGAAAGTTGGACTTAATGCATTGCATTTTACATCATGGATTGTTATCCGTTTATGAGGACCAGGGATTAAATGGGGTGGTCTGATTCAGGTATCCCCGATAAACTTAGGTGTTCTGAATGTTAGGTCCCCAGCTGATGGCAATTTGGAAATTAACACCTCCTAGAGGCAGTGTATTCTTGGGGGCAGGCTTATGGGTGTTATAGCCAGGTTTCCCTTGCCAGTGTTTGGCACACTCTCCTGTTGCAATTTTCCATCTTATGTTGGCCAGGGGGTGATGTCCACGCTCTGCTCATGCCATTGTTCCCTCCCCACACCCCCCGTGCCATCACTGAGCTTCCCCTTGAGGCTGTAAGCCAAAATAAACCCTTGTTTTCCCCAAAAGCTGCTCTTGGTCAGGTAATTTCTGCCAGCAAGATGAACCTGACTGCAACAAATACCAATAATCCCACCAAAGAAGACCCTCAGCAGAATTGGGGCGAGGGAAAGAGGGTGTTGCAATCAGGTTCATCTTGCTGACAGAAATAACCCAACAAGAACAGCTTGTGAGGGAAAAAAAAAAGTTTATTTTGGCTTACAGACTCAAGGGGAAGTTCCACAATGGCAGGGAAAATGATGGCATGAGCAGAGGATGGACATCGCCTCCTGGCCAACATAAGGTGGACAAAATCAACCAAACACTGGCAAGGGAAAACTGGCTATAACCCACAAGCCTGCCCCCAACAATACACTGCCTTCATGAGGCATTAATTCCCAAATCTCCATCAGCTGGAAACCTAGCATTCAGAACATCTAAGTTTATGTGGGACACCTGAATCAGACCACCACAAGGGGTATAAGAGTACAACCATTTTGTTTCCAAAAAAATAAGCAATAATAATTTAAAAACAAAACTCTAGCCACAACTCTGCAAAGCTGACAATTCAGAAAAACAAAGTGAGAAATTGTCCATCTCCTACATACAGAGAAAACATAAAATAACATAATAAAATAATGAAAAAAATGAAAAATAATGAAAAAAAAACATAACAACTGAACACTGTGATATCCTGGAAAAGATTCCACAGTAGGAAAAGGAGTGTGAAATTCAAATAAATCTGAGGCTTGTGAGTAGTTTCCTGATTCTGCAAATATATTTTAGTTATGTGTGACATCAAGAAGGTTGACTGGTTGAAAGGTACATAAGAAATTTCTACTACTATTGCAACTTTACTGTAAATGTAGAATTACTCCAAAATACAAAGCAAATTTTAAGTATATTCCTCAATTCTAGAACTGAATACTGATCCCATAAAGCAGCAGGGCACTGAGAAAAACATGGTTAACATTGATGGCAATATAGCCTTTGTCTCCATAGAATTCTGATCTGGTTCCCAATTCCAGGTATGAGTTCCTTTATACTGAGTGGATCTCTTAGCCAATCAGAAAGCTATTGCTTACCAATGGAAGCTGTGTGCCACTATTGCACTGGTGTGTACATCCTATCAGGGTGTTCGCTTCTGAGTAAGTTAGACTTCTGGTTTCTCAGTCTGTTCTTGGCCACTTTCCCCCAGTAGCTTATGCAGTACTTTCCAGCACTTTTGTTACAAAACCAGAACATGTAATGTCATTTCAATTAGAGAATCCCCAACACACTTAATCACAAGTTGTTAATACCTCCCTGGCCCAAAGAAAGGAAAGAAGGAAGGAAGGAAGGAGAGAGGGAGCTAGGGAGGGAGAGAGGGAGGGGGAGAGGGAGGAAGGAAGGAAGGAAGGAAGGAAGGAAGGAAGGAAGGAAGGAAGGAAGGAAGGAAAGAAGAAAGGGAGGGAGGAAGGAAGGAAGAAAGGGAGGGAGGGAGGGAGGGAGGGAGGGAAGGAAGGAAGGAAGGAAGGAAGGAAGGAAGGAAATCCTCTCTGTGAAAAAGCATTGCAAATTCAAGTGTCTCAATATTCTAAAGATAAAGTCAATTAAAATATGTTGATACATTTTTATAATTCCTTTGAATCCACTCACAAAGGAAAAGAAAATTCAGTGGGAGATGCAGGAAATATGCATAGATATTTAACAAAAAGGAAAGCTTAATGGCTAATATCTAAGAAGACACTCCATCAATAATGTTTAAAATATAAATAAAAGCCAGGATAAGAAGTAATTTCATTCCCAGCAGATTTCCCACACAGAAAAAATTATATATTTCTAGTTGTCGAATTACAGAAACCAGAAACTTTCATACTCTACTGTTCAGAGTTTATTTGGTACAAAATCACTTAATATACCACCAAGTGGACAGAGCCTACAACCCAGGTAAGTCCTCAACTTAAAATGTATCCTGATGCAAGGAGATTCTATGGTAGTAAATGAAAAACATGTTGTTAAAGGCAAATAATTAAGCAATGATGATTTTTAAAGCTTAAGAGAGAAGACAGTAAAAACATAATAGGGCAGGGAATGTAGCCAGGCAATAAGGATTATGCCTAGCACGCATAGGGCCCTAGGTATGGGTCATGGCACCAAAAATGAACACAAAGAATAGAAAATCATAAAACATTCAGAGATACATATGGAAGTTGTGCGTGTGTGTGCGTGTATGTGTGCTTTAATGACATTTCTATTCGCTGTGTCCAAATCAGATAAGAAACAGGTTAATGGAGGGTTACTTTGGCTCAGAGTTTAAGGGTACAATCATCATGGCAGGGAAGTCATGGTGGCCTCTTGTTTCTGCAATCAGCAGGCAGAGAACGATGAATGCTGGTGCTCCTCTTACTTTTTCCTTTTTATTCTAAGATCCCAGCCCATAAGACAGTGCTACCCACATCCAGGGTTGGTCTTCCCTGTTCCTTAGAACTTTCTGGAAGCATGTTTGACAGACATCCAAAAGTGTGCTTCCATGGCAATTCTAAATTCAGTCATGCTGACAATGAGGATTAACCACCACAGTGTGTATAACAGGCAACTCAAGTCAGTTAATTATACAACAGATTTTAGACAACCGAATACCTATCTAGAATAAAGTAACAAAGTTGGGTTATTGCCTCACGTTTTCTGCCTTAAAATTTTCAAAGTAAATACAAAATTTAAATGGTGAAAATGAAACTGTTAAATTACAAGAACATGTTTGATAGTTGCTTTTACAATCATAGCAAGAGAAGCCTTTCTAACTATAGCACAAAATGCCAACTGGCCCAAATCAGGATTTTTCTACATTAAAACACTTGGCAAAAAGCATCATGAGGCAAATCAAGAGGCAACCCTCTAAGAAAAAAGTTCTCATATCCAAAATATTATTCAAACTAGAATATCTCCTAAAATTCGATAAGAAAAATGAATATATAAATACACAAAGTTACAGGTAACTATATATATATATATAATACATAGTGCTTCAAAATAGGAAACAGTCCACCTGTTCAGTCACAGTAAGAGATCTACTAAATAAATATCCTGAGATAACATTTTTCATTTTCATTGATGTTAGAGATTAAAACTTATCCTATTTGACTATCATATTTTAGCTAGTTTGGCTCCTCACATTTTCATAATATAGTCTTCTAAAATGCATCTTCCTCTCCGGTGGCTCTCTGACAATAGTGTTTCTCCATTTCTACATCATGCAAAACTTCATACATGTGTGAAATCTGATAGTTATTGATCACTACATGGCACGAGAACAACACATGCAGATCAAGATATTCTAATCTGTGCTTCTGGGAAGCATATATCCAAAAAGAACAAAATACTTCTAAAAATTAATAGCACAATATATCAATAGAATACAGTTTGTAGCAGTGAAAATTCTACTAGCAATGACCAGCATATGCAGAAGTATACAAGAATGAGTGTGAATGCTGGATCCTTACTGGAAAAGGCCCACGGACCTAACATAGACATACTAGTTGTTCTGGAGGGAAAGCAATATGATTTGACAGAGACGAGTGACAAATCCTTCATATACAGGGAACAGAATAGTGAATGTTTAATTGAAGTGAAAGAGTCAATGGAAAAATCCTTCAAAATGGAAACTATGAGGGTCTTCTCTAGGAGAGCATACCTACTATTATAGATTTTTTAGCAGATAAATGTGTTAAGTAACAATAATAGATCAAATCACTACTATTTCTCTGTCACAGAAGGGATTATGTTAGGGTTTAGTATTGCATGCCTGTGAGGTTGGTCTTTGTCAAATTATTTATATGAAAGAATACCTGGAATGATGATGTGTTTCACTTCCATGTGAACAGAAACTCCCCCATGTTCACCATGCTGTAATGTGGTTATTTCCTCTACAGGAAGGGGATATGAAATGCAGGTGACAAATGTTGTTGAACACAAAATGTTGACTGGGCAGCTGGTTGTGAGAGTTATGTCACCCAACAACATAAACTATTAACTCTAGGTCAAATATCAAGACTAAATAAAAATTAAATGACATTACAGCTGGATCACTCTCCAAGTCGTGATTATTTAAAAAAGAAAGAAAGAAAGAAACCAGGAGATAATCTATTTTCCCCACTCACATGCTGAGTTCTTCATTTGTGCTTTAAACTAAGTCTATTATTTTAGCTAAAACATTTTCAGCTCCATCAAACGTTTCAAGTGAGATGATGCTAAAGTCAGAGGACTGAATGGCATAGCTGATGGAAAACCATGAATAATATCTGAAAATCTACTTAAACAAAGCAAACTGAAGTTTTCAATTAGGAAAATACAGCTTTATTCAATTAAAATGAATCCGGTCAGCTAAACAGTACAGGAAAATGCATGAATAGTAAGTTCACCATTCTGATATCTCATTTTAATAATATTTTAATCCTTAAATTACAACAAAACCTTCTTATTGTGACCACAAAAATCTTGTGAGAAAGCCAAGTAAACACATGGACACAGCCAGACAGGGGAGAAATGTTGTTGCACCTCCCTCATATCTTCAACTGAGACCTAGGAAAGACCTCTAACCAAGCTTTAGCTCTTTCTTCTATCTTCAGTCTCTGTCCCTAGGGCCCTATCAAAAGTTTGTTCTTATTATTTATAAGCTGTATAACAAATTCTGAGCATAGAACAAAAATTGTATTATTCTCAATATTTTCAAAAAGTTTTGAACTTTATTTAAACAAACATCTATATACAGTCTGAAAGCAATAGAAAAATAATGATATTCCAGACTCCAAATTTAGAAAAAGGGATTAGGATGGCCAAAATGGGGAAAGGACACCACCTAAAGGGCTGAGTTGAGCATGATCTTTAGAGAAGGGGTGAAAGAGCATCCAACTTTTTGGTTCTCCACCTATTTTCTCCTCTATAATAGTCCTATCTTATTGCCAAATTTATTATATTGCTTCAAAAGAATCCTGTCCATTTCCTAGGATACAGTTATATAGGTCTACTAAAATTTATACTTTTTGCATGTACACAGTATGTGTGCTGTGGTGTGTGGGTGTTGTGTGGTGTATGCATGTGCATATGCTGATGCAGTACCCCATGCACATGTCTACCGAGGGCTCAGAGCATACCAGGTTTCGCTCTCCATCACTCATCTGCTTGTTTTTCCTTGAGACAGACTCTCTTATTGATTTTAGAACGTTCTGGATGTTTTATTTTTCTATAACAGCCACAGTGATTCTTCAGTGTCTGCTCCCCTCAGGACTGAGATTACAGACATGCGTGGGCATGTGTGTAGCTCGGAGCTGGAGGGAACGCACTTAACCCATTGCCACCTCTGCAGCTCTGGAAACATACTTTATACTGAAGTGGACTCATGCTATATAATTTTTTTTAAAAAAACTACTTTCATTAATTTTCCAATAGTTCCTCATTTAAAACATTAGTAAACAATGCAGGCTTCCTTCCCACTCTATTATTAATATCAAATCTGATGATAATATGAATCTCAAACATGAAATCCTCCCCAATTTTGCTTTTAAGATGGCTCTATTAAATAGTCACAAAAAAAAAGATTATTTTATGGAGAAGAAATGTCTGAATCAAATTGTAGAAATCAATAGTCTAGTCAGCTTCCAACCCCCAGAAACTCAAAAAAATATATTTAAATGAGTAATCTTATAAGCCCAAATCTGAGTATGTAAATCAGCATATGTGAACAATATATCCAATTTGAATATAAACAACATTTAATAGCACCATGAAAATGTTCTCTTCAATTATTACATATAGCATAGATACAAGATTCAAGCCAGGCGTGGTAGAGCATACCTTTAATCCCAGGATTTGGGAGCCAAAAGTAGGAGGAGCACCATGAGTTCAAGGCCATCCTGAGACTACATAGTGAATTCCAGGTCAGCCTAGGCTAGAGTAAGACTCTATCTCAAAAAAAAAAAAAAAAAAAAAAAAAAAAAAAAGATTTAGTTAGGCAAATGAATGGAAATAAATTCATGATAGGATCACAAATCAAACTTCATAACTTATAATAGCTGTATTCAACTTGATCTTTTGACCTTTCAATAGAATCTAATTTCAGATTTTTTTTTTTTTTTTTTTTTTTTTTTTTTTTTTTGGTTTTTGAGAGGTAGGGTCTCACTCTAGCCCAGGCTGACCTGGAATTCACTATGGAGTCTCAGGGTGGCCTCGAACTCATGGTGATCCTCCTACCTCTGCCTCCCGAGTGCTGGGATTAAAGGCGTGCGCCACCACGCCCGGCTAATTTCAGATTATTTAATTTACTTAAGTCTTGCAAAGATAAAGCACTCTCCTGGAGGATAAGGACTAAGCTCTCACAAGATACACAGCAGCACTGTAATTTTTATGAATACACTTCTCACTCGTTGAACTTAAAGCAACTTTAATTCTCTTCATGTTACACCTGAGGCACAGTCATGAGAGCTTTTATGGACAGAGCAAGATGACTCAGTCAAAACAGTTAAAACTCAAAATTCAAATGAATGGGCACACTGATAGCATTGCAGATATTTAAGATTTAACTACTTCACTCCAATTTGCTACCATTAGAAGGTGCTACATGAGCTACTTGGGGAAAGTGGCCAACATCCGTCTGAGCAACTTGAGGTCTAAGCTACTCAGAAGCAAACCCCCTTATGTGATGTTCACAAAAGTGCAATAGTAGCACACAGCCATGGTGGGTAACCATCTGCTCTTGGATTGGCTAACAGATCACTTCAGTGGAACCGAACCCATACCTGGAACTGGGAAACAAGTCAGAATCATATCCAGATAATCAGTTTAGTCTCGAATACCAAGCTCCCACCAATTGGGCTACAAGAGAGTCTACACCCCTTAAATTCTCTCTATACTAACAATGG
Organism: Dipus sagitta; assembly: GCA_036346955.1. Classification (NCBI taxonomy): domain Eukaryota; kingdom Metazoa; phylum Chordata; class Mammalia; order Rodentia; family Dipodidae; genus Dipus; species Dipus sagitta. The sequence goes on from CM070774.1 coordinate 52,177,823, forward strand.
TTACCCTATTTAACCTGTGCTGACCTCACTCTCCATTGGAGAATCTGCTTCTATTTTTTCAGATGGAAGCAGGACCTCAGGAGAAGAACAGCCCATCCCACTTCACCAGGGCCCCAGCAGAAACCATAGCAGAATTGGGGAAATGGGCAACAGCGCTGCTTTCTCAGTGAACCTGACATCAGAACAAGGGTAAAGGAGATCGACAGTGAGGACACTCAACATCTACTAAACCAAAGATCCAGAGGCTCCTAAGAGCCCATCACTGAAGTAGACCTAAAACAAACCCAACATGGCTCAGGGAAATTCAGGGAAGAGGGGGCAGAAGAATTGTTAGAGCCACAAACTCAGACATTAGGCACAGAGACATTGCCTCTTCCCCATAACTGATGGCTACCCCCACAATGCATGACCCACAATCCCCATGGAGATAACTGGCATCCCCAATGAGGAGGCTCCCTTGGGGGGGGGCAGGGATGACAGTAAGGATGGTACCAACAAATGCTATTTACATACTGAGTATGTCCATAACTAATAAAAAAAAACAGAATAAACACCCAGAAAGTAGGAAGAGAAAAAATTTGCTAGCATTAATCAATTCAATATATGTTAAATTTAGCCAGTACATTCACATCACATGTTCACTGAAAAACTAAACAGCATCACATCTGGAGAAACAGAGTCCAAGATATAAAATACTCTGCCTTCCCACATTTATCCCTAGTAAGCAACCATGCTGACAAGACAAAAGTCATAGAACACAAAGAAAGGTGAATTTCTGAGGAAAAGTTAAAAATGAAATCAAGCAAACATTTACTTTGTGAAGCAGTGTAACTGGTTTGGCACCTATATTAATTTTTCAGTTATTAAAGCATGGGTCATATGTTATTCTTTCCAACAGCCACCCTCCCATATTCTGAAAGAAAATAAAATCCATTGATTGGCAAAGTCAAAATTTTTCCAGAGAATTTCTTATACATTTTTTCCTAGGTTTGTTCTATATCTCTCATTGTCTTTTGCAAGATTAAATGGCTGTGACTTCCACCCATCACAGCAAAAACCTAGCATAGCTACATGGAAGCCTTTGGACCTGGCCCCAGCCCACCTAGCTAGCCCTGTCTCCTGTCACTCTGCTCCTCACACACTCTAACCCCCCAACTCAAAAGAGTCCTAAGGATTTCTCCACGTCCCAAGCTCTCTGCCTGCTTGGCACTGCACACATGTTCTTCCACCTGCAAGAAATTTCCATCACCTGCTTCTCCTGACAGCCCCACTTCCTCTGATCTCAGCTCAAAGGCTGAGGTTTGTTTTGTGGCTCCCTGGGAAGGAAGGACTTCTAGCTTCTCCTTTACTTCCCAGAAATGCAAGTTTGAAAGTTTTGACTGCTATATCCTCAAGTTCAGAGATTGCCCATCATTGGCACATAAAAGTGTGTGTTGTATCTTTGGTCAAAAAAGGCCAGATAGATCATAATGAGAGAAACCATCTCGTCCATCTGTTCTTTCACATTGCTTCATCTCTTAATTTCATATCTGAAAGTGCTTCCAAAACTATTCTTTCGACTTCCAAGTAAAGATGGCAGTGGCGAAGCTACCTCCACATACGAGGAGGAAAAAGAAAGCAATTTTGGAAATTCACAAAGATAGTGAGAGAAGAGGTAAAAGGTGCCAGGAAAAAGGCAGGCAATACACTGAAAAGAAGCAAGCTGAGCTGAGCACAGCTTCAGCTACATGACCTGTACCAGGAGATGGGAAAGCAGAAGCTGCATGGAAATGTAAGCCAAAATCCCTCACAAGGACAAGCCTAGAGTCCTACACAATAACCCTCACAAGGTCAAGCCTAGAGTCCTACACAATAACCCTCACAAGGTCAAGCCTACAGCCCTACACAGTATCCCTCACAAGGTCAAGCCTAGAGTCCTACACAATAACCCTCACAAGGTCAAGCCTAGAGTTCTATGCAATAACCCTCACAAGGTCAAGACTAAATTCCTCACAAGCCTCAAGACTAGTCTCAGGATCTGGTGACACAGGAATTCCTCCAGCAGTTGATTCAGCAGTGGAAAGAAACCTCATTTTGTTACTCTGTGAATCAGAGGGAAGTGGCCAGGTGTATCTTGAGGGAATCTCTTGTTTAGAACTAAGCCACCTTAGGGGCTAAGAGCAAGAACAACAATAATAAGACAGGGAGCCACAAGCGCAGGGTGAGACACAGACCTTGGAGGCAGTGATGAGAACAGAGGGCCTGACACTAACAGCCCTAAGAGTGCAGGTGGTAGGAGACGAGGCTCAGGCAGGGACGTGCACAGGGAACAGTAGCCCCACGGGAGTGGCTGAGAGCAGAACTCATGGACTAAGAATAACCATGGAGTGATAGCCTGAGACTAAGATCGGAGGGTGGATCAACCTCTGAGCCATCAAGGTTGTAGACCCCTTAAAAAGTATATAAAATAGCACTGATTTTCCTGATGAACAGACACAAAAACTCTCAAAAATGCAAATAAAATTCAAGAACACATTAAGCTGCTCATAGGCCAAGGTAGTCTCACCTCAGTGGTGCAAGGATGGTTTCAAGTATGAAAATTCATAAATGTAAGACAAAACATAAATTGACTTATGAACAGAAGTCACACGATCATTTCAATAGACACAGAAAAGTCCTGTGACAATGATCAATATCCTTTCATGATGAAATCTCAGAAAGACTAGAAATAGAAGGAATATAAATCAATCCAATATAAAGGCTCAATACAATTGAAGAGCCAAAACTCAACTGGATCAACAGACTTTAGTGCCCATCACTTAAATATGAGCAAATATTAGTTATCAGCCCTAGAAAGAGATAATGCAGGTCCATATATTCATGCTCCCCAGAAAGTATATGGCTTGCCACCTGCAGAGGGCTGTTATGCTTCCTGACATTTTGGCAGTTCAATTTTGCTTCTTAGAGCCAACACCAGCTATTAGCAATGTTGTACTTTTCCAGTGCTAACATGGATGAATTAGGACTTGCTTAAGATGAGTTGGATCTTAAGGACATTTTTGGAGGAATAGTTTGGGTGTGTGCCCACTTGATCTGGTTCAATTTAATGGTCTGAGTGGGAAAAAATGTCAAAAAAAATTAATTGTGAGGCTAATGAAACTGTTCCCTTTTCTGCAACATGGCAAGCTCTTCTATAGCATCTCTGTCAACTTACATTTTGAATTTTGAAAGTATGGAAGCTGACAGGCAGCACTGAGAGCATAACTTCCCCCTACACTAACATTATAAAGCCCTTCCGGAGTTCATTTCAGCAACAGGTCAGAATTAGAAGGTTGGTGTGATTTGAGGTTAGAGGTGAGATAATTACAATAGATTGGCAGGCTGGAAAGCAAGTGTGGCTGAAAGGGCAAGGGGGGGGGGAGGTGTTGAACTACATTACAACCTCCCTGGAGAAATCAAGCAATCCCATAGCCTCATCTGAGATAATTACAGCTGCACTCTCTGTCCAAAAGAGTTTTATTCCCACACTCAAAGGGTGTGCCCTCTTGGAACAAATACATGTAATGTAAGCAAATGGCAGAAATAGCACCAGGAATCCCTTTCACAATAATTTCTATGGTAGGAAGGAAGACAAGAAAAGATGGAAGTGTCTCTACAATCTGAAATTTAAGTTTACAACCATATTAAGTAGCTGCAACCAGATTATCAGTATGGTTTCAGATGCTGAAAGCCAAACATTTCAGAATATTATTTCTAATAAAGGCTACACAGAGCAATCAGTTATTGTATGAACAATATATAAATAAATCTTCATATAAAAACAAGTTAGTCATAGCTAGCAAAAAAAAAAAAAAAAAAAAACTACCAGAAGAGCTTCATGAAGGTTTTAAGTTGTTTTGGATGAAAATCATTAAAAATACAATTGAACCTTAAAACAGTTCATGATCACTGATCAAAATATAGGATTGTAAATGTCAGAATAGCTATATCATCTAATGAAAATTATATACAACTAGCAGAGATAAGTATATAAAATAACAAAACAGCAAGTTTTGACTGGCAAAGGAAATGAAGCAGAAGTCAGGCACTTGGACTCTGCTCCTGCTATCACTAGCACATCAATATTCTCATGCTGCAAGGTATTTTTTCTCTCTATTTTTTGCTATTTAAAAGAAACTAAATATTATCCTAAGATGAAACTGAAAAATTCACATTCAATGAACAAAATACATGCTATGATAAATGCTTCTTCTAAAGGCTTAGTAAGGGCTGGGGAGATAGCTAAGTGGTTAAAGGCTCTTGCTTGCAAAGTCTGCTGGCCCAGCTTTGATGCCCTAGTACTCATGTAAAGCCAGATGCACAAAATGGCACATGCATCTGGAATTTGTTTGCAGTAGCAAAATGCCCTGACATGTCCATTTTCTCTTCTTCCTCTCTCTCTCTCTCTCTCTCTCATAAATAAAACAAAAGTATGTTAGGGGCTGGAGAGATGGCTCAGAGGTTAAGGCACTTGCCTGTAAGGCCTGTTGACTCGGGTTTGATTCCCAAGTACCCATGTAAAACCAGATACACAAAGGGGTGTATGCATCTGAATTTCCTTTACAGTGGCTAGAGGACCTGGCACACCCATTCACTTTCTGTCTACCTCTCTTCTCTCTACCTCTCTCTGCTTGAAAATAAATAAATATTTTTTAAATATTTTTAAAAAACAATTACTTTTTAATAGTTTTGAAACTAACAAATAGATGGCTTTCAATTTTATTTATTTGCACATGCGTGTTTGCATGAGTGGGTGTACTAGAGTCTCTACTTGAAAGACATGCCAATCTGACTTTAAACAGGTGGCTGGGGAATCAAACCCTAGTTGACAGGCTTTGTCAGCAAGATCCTTTAACTACAAGTCATCTCCCTAGCCCTCACCAACAAACTGATTTTCTCCGTAGTAATAGAAGATCCAAGCTAAGCTCTCATTATCACTCACATATTTCCCTGCCCGGTCTTCTCAGTTCTATTCCTTATTGCTCACAGTGGAAGATAAAAAACAAAACAAAACAAAAACAAGTAAAAGGAAAAAGAAAGAAAGAAAGAAAGAAAGAAAGAAAGAAAGAAAGAAAGAAAGAAAGAAAGAAAGAAAGAAAGAGAAATGTCACAGGTGTTCAGTGTACTTGAAAGTCAAAAAACATCATGTAGATTTAAGAATATTCTTACTACTACCTTCTTCCAGATAGGTAGGTAAGTAGTTGCTTACTACTGAGGGGAAGTTCATGCTCTCCACTGAATTATTCTCTTTTCCTATCCTAGTAGTGATGCCATCATCAGTTCATTTAACCAGTTAAGCCAGAAACACGTGATGGCCTCATTTCTCCCTCTCCGTCATTCCCACAAGGAAGCAGTCCTCATCATATCTTTTTGTATATTAATTCTCCCCTGGATTACTAGCTTGCTCTTTCCTTTGCCGCTGCCCACATTAGTGTCTGCACAGTATCTCTACTGCCTTATAGCAGCAGCACGCTCACCAAAAAATTCTCTTGTCTGCTCTTTCCACCTAACATAGTTGCTGCAATAATTCATCTATCTGCAATAATTCACCCCACATGTCTGGACCACAGAATCCTTGAATAATGTAGCATGAATGGCAGTCCACTGACAGGTTAAATTACAACCTCTTGTATTTGTTACTCAAAGGATTCCATGATCTAATCCCAGACTGATTCTCATGACACATGGTGTTTTTAATCTTATTCCCAGTGGTATCCAGAGGGCCCAGCAAGATTGCTGAAAAATAATAAACATCACGTAGTATTAAACAAATTAAATAATAAATATCACTTAATAAAAGTGACTCAATAAATATATAAGTGAATAATTCTGTTTGTCTCACTTCTGCCACTCCCAATGCAGCAGCTTGTTCTCAACGAGCATCAAAAGGTTTGAATTTCCCACACAACCCAAGATTATCCCCCCTGGGATTCCTTCCTCTTCTTTGGATGATCATCTCCTACACTCCCTGTATTAAGTACCCCAAACCCTGGCTACTACTACAAGCCTCCTCCCAATCTTCCTCATTTCTCTAGGATCCCAGATCTCAGTAAAAAAACTTTGTATCTGAACTGAAAGGAACATGAAGCTATTCTATTTGTAGTTTTTAATATTAATTTTATATATAATCATACAAATTATAACAGTTGTACACATTAGTGTGATACCATTTGATGCAGCTCTTCTAATCCTGTTTTCACCAACCAGGTTTAATATCTAACATACAGAAAGTACTCAATAATGATACTGCTATGTAATAAATGATGAATTTTGGCTGGGGAGATGACTCAGCAATTAAGGCACTTGCTTGCAAAGCCTGATGGCCTGAATTCAATTTCAATTCCCTAGTAACCACATAAAGCCAGATGCACAAAGTGGCATATACATCTGGAGTTCAAGCAGTGACAAGAGCAAGAGGCCCTGGCTTGCCCATCCATGTTCTCTCTCCATTGCTCTCTCTCTCTTTCTCTCTCTTTTTTATCTCATCTCTCATGTCTCATCTCTCCTTGAAAATAAATAAATAGTAAAATAAATGACTGACTAATCTTTCATATATTTTATTCAATACTAACAATCAAAAAGTTTACAAAATATGTTTCTTCCTAAATGTGCATAATTCTAAAAATCATAATTATACTATTTTGAATGCCTGTATGTATGCTTGTTTATATACATGTGGATGCAAGTATGTGTAAAGGTGCACAGACATATGTGTAGGCATGTGTGTAGAGGCCACAGGATAACCTCAGGTATCATTCATGGGAATACCAGCCACCTTTTTGAAGACAGGGTTTTCCTTGGCCTGGATTCTCACCAATAAGGTCATACTGGCTGGCTGGCAAGCCCCACAGATCCTTCTATCTCCACCTCCCTAGCACTGGGATGATAAGTATGTGCCACCAGGCCTGGAATTTTCTCATGAGCAATGAGGATCCAACTCAAGTCTTCATTCTTTCAAGGTAAGCACTTTACAAACTGAGCTATCTTTCCAGCCCTAATTACACAAATTCTGATTCATCTTCAAAAGGAATCCCTAGTCATTGTTTTTCACAGTAAAAATTTAATCAAAGGTTATCACACCTCTTTGTATTCCCTGAACAATATATGTTAATTGTATCATTTTAGTATATAAAAATTTTCAAAATCCCATGAAATAAGAGCACTACATTTAGTTATTATGGTTATGAAGATACTTTTCCTGTGTGCCATGTCGAAGTCACTTTCATTTGACTGCTCAGCTAAGATTGTTCCAGTTGTTAACCTTTGAGTCACCTACATACACACTGAAAAATACACATAATAATTCTACATTGATTGGAGTTTGGAATCATGCTGAGGTCTCTTAGGGTTGTTTTATTTGTTTGTTTGTTTCTATTTTGTTTGTTTGTTTTCAAGAGAGAGACAGAGAGAGGGAAAAAGAAGGAGAAAGAGAGAGAGAAAATGGACGTGCCATGGCCTTTCAGCCATTATGAATGAACTTCAGATGTGTGTTCCCCCTTGTGCACATGTGTGACAGTGCACACTTGTATCACTTTTGCACCTGGCTATGCGTGGGACCCGGAGATTTGAACAAGCATTCTTGGGCTTTGCAGGCAAGTGCCTTAACCACTAAGCCATTGCTCCAGTCATGTGACTAATAATGTTTGAAACATACTGGACTGGCAGGTATAGAAATGAATGCTAAAGGGTAATCTCATATGTATATAAAAGAAAGCATGATCTTTCTAGCAATTCCAAATCTAATGTTAATTTCTTTACCATGTACTCAGTGAGTATAATATTTGTAAGAATGTGATTCTATTATAGACATATTTTTCAGTGATAAATTAAAGAGCATAAATACATTGTGGTAGTTCCCCAAAATGTATACTAACAAGAATGCTAAAGGGGTATTGCTTTATTTAACTAGCTAAATAATTTACCTTATATTATTTAGTAATATCACTGAGCACAGTTTATATTCAAGGTACCAGAGTACCCATTGGAAATTGAAGAAATACAAAGATTGTTTTTTCAGAAATTTTATAACTTATAGGGATATTTTTTATGATCTAAACATACAGAATTAAATAGAAGATAAGGAGCATGACATCCATTTTATAAATGGATAAATGATGTCTATTCATGAACATTCATTCAATGAATATTTAGAAGTAATAAAAAGAATAATTTTAAGAAAGAAGACCATGCTAATCAAGAAGAAAACAGTAAGAGCCTCTGACTATGGGATTAAATGTGAAAAATGGTAAGATTATGATCCAGGAGAACATTCTTGGTACCATATATTATTGAATAGGGAAAAATTATTTCTTAATTCTTCATTAGAGATATTTTCTCCCATAGAATTTGTGTACCAATTCCATTTTATTTTACCTGTTGTGGTTTGAATGTATGTCCCCCATAGACTCAACATGTGCTTTATTAAGGTTGTTACTTGGGTCTCCAGCCACCTGGATGGAGGAGGTGTCACTGTGCATGGCTGTTAGTTCAAAATGGAAGTTTCCCCTGGCTACTCATTACAACTGGAGAAATGAAAACTGGAAAATCTGGAGACTATTGTCACTGGTTATGGATATCAGACTTGTAATATAGATGTTTGATATCTACCTGATAGTTCCTGATTTTGCATTGGTCCAACATCTCCTTGTCATGCCTTATAATAATGGGAGTGTTTACTCTATGCCATTATATGCTGGAAGTATGTAACTTGTTTTAATTTTACAGGACTCACAGTTAAGAGACAGCCTTGAATCTCAGAGGAGACTTGGGACTTTGAAATAATCTTAAAGTTGGTAAAGGCTATGGGGAACTTTGACTCTGGACTGAAAACAATTTGCAAAATGAAATGATTATGAATTGATGGGAGCCAGGAGCAGTTTGAATGTATGTCTCCCATAGACTCAGGTGTTTTGTTAAGATGATGACTTGAATATCCAGCTGCCTGGCTGGAGGAGGTATCACTGGGTGTGGATCTTGGGGTCTAGCCCTAAAGTTGTGTTTGGGAGAGGATCTGATTTCCAGGTCAAATGCGTGCAGAATAGTCTGAGCCTTGGTGAGTATTCCTACAGCTTTCTGCCAGGTTCACGACTTGCTGCTTTTTGTTTTTGCTCTTTGTTTGGCTTGTCTCTCTACTTGGATATATGGAAGCAGTTTCTTCTGCCACTGAGGGAACTTCCCCTGGATCTGTAAACTTGAAGTAAGTCCCTTCCTCCCATAAACTGTGTCTAGTTTGGATGTCTACCCAGCAATGTGGAGCTGACTATAACACCTGTACTATATAACTTACTGTGTTCTACTGTAATGAAGTATTTGTGTGCCTGCCCCCTCAACTAAGTCAGGACAGCCATGAGAGCATACAGTGTTGCATACATAACTGCAAGGCGCTGGGTACTGACTGAATACATGTTTGTTGAAGGTGTTCCTCAATAATTTAGTGTTGTCTAATGCATGAAAAGTGTCTCAATTTCTATGCTGCCAATGTTGTAAATAGTGTTTTCTAAAGAAGTTCAATTATATTCATTTTATGAGCAAAAAAATTTTTCAACTCCTTGTTTTCTTCTGTCCTGCTGACAAAAAGCCAAAAGATAATTTGTCTACTCTTTAACACTAATGTTTTAGCAAGTAGCTGTCCACAGCCTTAGTTTTATATAAAATGATCACTTCTGGGCTGGAGAGATGGCTTAGCAGTTAAGCGCTTGCCTGTGAAGCCTAAGGACTCCGGTTCAAGGCTGGATTCCCCAGGACCCACGTTAGCCAGATGCACAAGGGGATGCATGTGTCTAGAGTTCGTTTGCAGTGGCTGGAAGCCCTGGCGCGCCCATTCTCTCTCTCTGTCTCTGCCTCCTTCTCTCTGTCTGTCGCTCTCAAATAAATAAATAAAAATAAACAACAAAAAATTTAAAATTTAAAATGATCACTTCTTCTTTTTCTTCTATATATACTGTTCAATCTCTTCTAATTCCAAATTCTTATCTTTTTCAGTTTTTTACATTTATGTAAATAGTTTGAACTTGATTTTTAACAACTGGATTAAAATGATAAAGCAAACTGGCTGGTATTCAACAAAGACATTTTAATAGCTGAAAAATGATTATATTATTGAACTTAACATTAAACTCAAATAAATATATGTTTTTTTTCTCTAAAACTACCTTAGTATTCTTTGGGTAAATTAATTTTTCTTCTTTAATTTTCTAAGAATAACACAAGTTCAACAGCAAAAGTTGTAGGTCAAAGACCAAGCTGTAGCACAATTTGAGATAGTACCATATTCTCTATTGTAACAGGGTTTATGTAAAGGAACTTCACATTGAAAGCCGATCTTGTAGCTCAGCAATCCACTAAATAATGTGAGATTTTACAAGCATGCTATTTAAAAGTACAATGTGTGTTCTTTCATGTAAAATAGCTATTTGCTAAGTACTCTGAGGCTAAGTAGAGTCATTTCTTTTGAATTTTTATGACAAATGACCCATAGTATTCAAACTTTAATAAGATTAAACCACATACAAGGCACAAATACTGTGGGAAACTCTAGGAGCCATGGGTGGGGTGAGGAGGAGATTACATTTCTTCAGGATTCCCAGAAGTCTGCACACAGCAGGCTGGCGTGTGTCATGACTAAGGCACACAAACAATAACAAGTGCTCCTTGCACAAACCATGGTTCCTACAACAAAATTCAAAGTGTAGAGATAAAAAAAAAAAGTAGGCAGCAAAACCTTCAGATGACCTAAACTAGAAATGACTTGTAGCCGAGACCCATGATTTAATTGAATAGTGTTTATAGATAGTCCAAAGAGCCACATTCTAAGCTACTCAGTATTTAACCAGCAATGAGAGAAATTTCATATCAAGAAGCGTTATTTAATTACTAATGTTTTCTTCCCATGTCATGCTTGTGAGAATTTCTAATCAAGAAAAAATCCATGCTTTGTATTTAAGCTTAAAAAGTTTATGAAGTATCACTTCCTCATAATGTCTTTCCTCATTCTTAAAGCAAAGTATATACATCACCCATTTGACTGGGGAACTCCTTCGTTAAGTAGCTGCAGCATGCCTGAGGGTCAGCACTTGCTCAACTCTCTAAGCTAGCTGGAAAAAGCACTCTTTTGGGAAAATTATAGTCCTTCTATCAAAGAATATAGAGCAACCATCCAAATGTCATCATATAAAGGCAAACTCTAAACAAGAAATTACACAAATTTTTCAAATGTCAGTAATGTAGTATTTTCTACAGCAGAGATTTTTTAAATTTTTACTTCAAACCATCTAGTGATCTAGGAAATACTAAAGTACGTGATGTAATTGGATGCTATCTAGCTTCCAGATCTTTAATGGAAACAAGAATGTCAAAATAAATAGCAGCTTCAAAAGTTACAGATATCCTTTAAAAAATTCAGGTTTTCTCTGTAAAGCTTCTTTTCAACTTTTGCAATGTTTTTTATCATTTGCAAGGTTTTTATCATTCTACTGTATGATTGTCAATAACAAGCTTCATTGTCATGAATAGTTGAGCAGTACAGCTAACCCAGAAAGTATTTTTATATTTATTTATTTATTTATTTATTTATTTACAAGCAAAAAGAGACAGCGAGAAGAGAGACAAACAGAGAGAGAGATGGGTACCCCAGGACCTCTGCCTCTGCAAACAAACTCCAGATGCATATGCTATTCTGTACACCTGGCTTTACGTGGCTACTGGGGAACCAAACCCTGGTCCTTAGACTTTGCAGACAAATGCCTTAACTGCTGAACCATCTCCTCCAAGCCCCCCCCATTCAAGAATTATTTTTTAAAAATCATTCAGATTGTTTATAAATGTTTTTGCAGAAAATATTCAAATATTTTCATAAATTTAGCTTTTATTATGTGAACATGTGGTAATTATTCAAAGTCCGTGTTGATAGAGAAGTTTCTACATAGATAGGAAAAAAGAACTCATGGGCTATTTTCATAGTTGGACAGTTTGAAAGTATGTAATATTTAGCAGAGCTCTTCCACTCTCTAGTGGCCACTAAGTGAAATGCACATACTGCATAACAGTTTCAACCAGGTTTCTAAATCAACAAAACCAGATGATAAGTCTTAAATATAATTTAGCTGGGTTTTTTCAGATCTGAAAATGTCTTTATATTTAGAAAATGGAGTCCAGGAAGGTTAAAAAGCAATACCAGTCATTCAGAGCACTCAAGTAAGTATATGGCAATACAAATATCCAAAAAGCATCTCTTAGGTCTTCAAAACAAAATGTTATTCCTAATTAAATTGAGCTTTATAGCATGCCTTAGGGAATAAACAGGTAACATTTAAGAGTCTTGAAAGCTTTTTTCTTGTTAATTACATTTAGACATTTTGCCTCTGATCAAACTCCTTTAAACATGGATAAAGGTATTACACAGGTCCACTGTTAAAACAGGAAATATGTTGCAAATTAATTCTGGTATAATGTACTTCAACAATGCTTAGAAAATAAAAATGTTGAGGTGGCTTTGGACTAAGATTAATAGTTATCTCTGGGCTGGAGAAATGGCTTAGTGGTTAAGGAGATTGCTTGAAAATCCAAAGGACTCAGGTTTGATTCCTTAGGACCCACATGAGCCAGATGCACAAGGTGGCACATGCATCTGGTGTTCAGTTGCAGTGACTACAGGCCCTGGCACACCCATTTTCTCTCTCTCTATCTGCCTCTCTCTTGCTCTCAAATAAATGAATAAATTTTCTTTAAAAAATATCATCTTTGCTAACAACTTCTTTACAAGTTGGACACAATTGACTGATATGTTCAAATTTCACTATATATGATCCTTTAATGTCACACAGTGGTGGATATGAATCTACAATGCCCAAGTCACACAGGTCTTCAGAGCCATTAAGTGTTTACTTTCTCCCAAGTAATCCAGCAATCTGCAGCAGAAGGCAAGGGTGCCAAAGTTTTCATTGTCATTTAATGAGTATTTTGTTCTTGGAAGCCTTATTGGCACATGTACAACATAAAAATTTTTCATGTAATGTGAGCACTCCACATAACCATAAACAATACCTTTTCCTGTACTTCCAAATGTCTCAATAGCATATACTTCTCCTTCCTCCATGTTTGTTGCCTCTCCTCCTTTCACAAGGGGTGCTGTTTTGACAGCATGTATTCTGTAAGGGCCATTTGAATGCCTATTTAGATTACCGATTGGTTAACCTTGATATGTCTTCCCATCTCTTTCTGCGTCATAGGATTCCATAACTTCTTGGATGGCCTCACCAACATCACAGAAATAAACATCAATCCCAGCACACTTTATTCCAGTATTAGTGCCATTTTTTAAGCTTTTAATAGTGTATCATGTTTGGGATTAAAAATAATGGTAAAAGCACAGTCAATTATTCTACCACTTATATGTGTTCCAAAATTTATCACAGATGTCATCATACTGTAATACTGTTGTGTCACCAGCATTAGGAGTATAATGGGCATCACAATTATTGAGAGAACATCCAGTAGAAAATGCTAGGCCCACATTTAATTCATTCTCTTTTATCAGTTTCCGTGAACAGTCTTCCAACTTTTCACAGATTTCTATCATCATCATACCAGGCTTGATCCAGCTCATGACATATTTTCTAACCTGTCAATGTGCTTCTGAAGCTTCTCGAAAATCATTCAAATCTCTTCACTAGCCTAATCTAGTGCTTTCTTTTCTTCTCTTGTAGTTCTCCAAGCAGCTGTTCACCCATCCTGTGTGGGTGGGTATTCACACTCTTGTCCTTTGGAAAATACATGATTAAGATATGGGTCACATACTGGAACTGAGGAGGATCTGTTTGAAATTGTGCTCTTCTGTTCTTTTTTCCAGCTGCTCCATCTCCATCTCCATCTTCATCATCATCATCTCTTTCCTTCTCTTCCAATGCTTGTCTTTCCATCTGTTTTGCTCCCTCATCCACCCAGCTCCTGATTCTTTATCAGGTTCCTGTTGCAGTGAGGCAGCCCCTTTATGCTACTTCTTCCTCCATCTTTCCTTCTTGGCCACTTCCTTAACCATACTAGACACTCCTTCCTCCCTGTGGTCTGGATCAAGGTCGCTTTCCAGGTGGTTCCGACAGGCAGCTGCGTCTTCCTCCATGTCTGCTGCCTTGGCCGAGAGAGCACAATGGTGTGAGTTATTTAACTGTTTTAAAATAATTTACCAATCTTTAAAAAGGTTCACTGAATGAGAAAGTCATCCTGGATTAATGACAATATTAACCACTTTTTAAAATTTTATTCAATGTGAATATGCTTAAATGTCTATAGTTCTTAATATACAAAATTAATCATATTGAATGATATGAAGTAAGAAGAGAAAATTTTCAGGTTGATTTAATGAGGACTCATCAATTTACATGATTCACACTTTTCCTGAACACAGTAATTTCACCTTACCTGCCATTTGACTTTTCTGACTTCAATTACCTGTGGTCAGATATAGTCTGAAATTATTACATGGAAAATTCCAGAACTAAACCATTCCCAAATTAAAATTATGTCATCTAACTCTGATCCACCGGGGACAGAAATATTTCTTTGCCCAGTGGATCCAAGCTGTATATTACCCAACTGCTAGTCACTTAGTAACTGATTTAGTTACCAGATCAACCATCATTTGATCTCAGGGCTGGTATTCAAATTGTTTTACTTAACAATTGTCCATACCAAAGTGTTGTGATGCTTGCAATTCAGAGATGGCAAAGAAAAGCCACTAATTCTTTTTTTCTTCAAATTTTATTATTAACAATTTCCATGATTATAAAAAATATTCCATTGTAATACCCTCCCTCCCCCCCCCCCACTTTCCCCTTTGAAACTCCATTCTCCACCATACCTCCTCCTCTCTCAATCAGTCTCTCTTATTTTGATTTCATGATCTTTTCTTGCTATTATGATGATCTTGTGCAGGTAGTGTCAGGCATTGTGAGGTCATGGATATCCAGGCCATTTTGTGTCTGGGGGGAGCACATTGTAAGGAGTCATGCCCTTCTTTTGGCTCTTACATTCTTTCTGCCACCTCTTCTGCAATAGACCCTGAGCCTTGCAAGGTGTGATAGAGATACTGCAGTACTGAGCACTCCTGTCACTTCTTTCTAGCACCATGATGCCTTCTGAGTCATCCCAAGTGAAAGTATACTAAGATTTTTTGAGAGACAGTGAGAGAGACCACATCCACAAAGCTTTTATTACAGCATCTTATTATGATTTCTCTAATAATTACTCTATTTTATCTATTTTTGATATTCGTTTAAAACGCATTACTAAATAAAGCTATCACAGATATAAATGTAGAGGAAAACATTGTGTATATGTAGGGTTGAAAGTTATCTGTATTTTAGACATCATGGGGATATATTAAACTATATACCCTGAAGATAAGAAACTATTGCTGTTTCCACAGATATGTGGTTTTAACATGGCCAAATACAGGTGACAAAGATGTATGTGGTGATACACGCTTGTAATCCAGCAGTTGGGAGATGAAAACAGGAGGATCACAAGTTCAAGGCCAAACTGGTTTATCTACATAGTAAGTTCCAACCCAGCCTATGCTACAAAGTGAGACTCTATCTCAAAAAGAAAGCAAAAAAAGAAATTTAATAAATGACAGATATAGACTATTCTTGTTCTGAAAATATTGAAGGTCTGATTCACAAAAATGTTTCATGACACAGTAATCAAGAAAGTCAACATAAGTGTTCCTTTTAGGGAAATGAAAGCCAGTTGTCATCCTATGTTAAAATTTAAGGTTGAAGCCAGGCATGGTGGTGCACGCCTTTAATCCCGGCACTCGGGAGGCAGAGGCAGGAGGATGGCCAAAAGTTCGAGGCCACCCTGAGACTACATAGTGAATTCCAGGTCAGCCTGAGCTAGAGTGAGACCCTACCAAGAAAAAAAAAAAAATTAAGGTTGAAAATTACCTTAGATACACTGTTCTGTTCAACAACCCTGCTTCTAATCTCAGCATAAAGCCTTAATCTCCCTCTTTTTCAAGAATTCAAGTGTTCTTTATTGAAATTTAGGAATACCATGCATGTTTAATCCTACCCTAATCAGCATTGCATATTCTGCATCTCTCACATTCTCACTTAGGTATGTGTTTGCCAATTGTATTTCTCGCTCTGAGAACTCCCTGTCCAGTTCTTTGCCCACTTTGTGACTGAATTATTTGGCTTTTTATTTATTTATTTTTATTTTTGTACCTAGTGAATACAGTCAAGTTGGTACCATTATTAGCCTTCTGCCTGTCCTCCCCGCTCCACAGGGACCCTGCTCATTGGGGTATGTGGGTTGCGCATTTAGGTTTTTGAGTTCTTTGTAGATTCTAGAAAGTAGGCCTCTGTCAGTTGCATAGCCAGCAAAAATTTTCTCCCATTCTGTGGGTAATCTATTGGCTCTGCTTATTGTATGTTTGTCTGTGAAGAAACTTTTCAGCTTCATGAAATCCCAATGGTTGAATGATTGTTATTTAAGTTGCTGAGCTACTGGGGTTTTGTTCAGGAAGTCTTTTTCCATTTGTATATCATGGAAAGTTCCTCCTATTTTTTTTTCCTTTAGTAGCTGAGTCTTATATTGAGGTCTTTGATACATTTGGACTAGATTTTTGTGCATGGAGATATGTGTGGATCGAATTTCATTTTTTGCACATGGTTATCCAGTTTGTCCAGCACCATTTGTTGAAGATGCTGTCTTTTTTCCAGCCTACATTGTTAAGGCCTTTGTCAAGTAACAAGTAGCTTGTTGCTTTCTCTGTATCTTTGTCTTTTGCATATAGAAAAATTACTGATTTTTGTGCATTGATATAACATGCCCTATCTATTCCTTTATGATCAACTCTCAGTGTGATAACTTTGAGAAGAATGTGAATGCACACACACAATAAAGGAAGCCGCACTGTAAATGTTTGCTTCCTGCATCTGGTATCACCATCTTTGAAGGCATCTGGAGATGACAGACTTTAACCCATAAGAATAAAAGCATCCACACAGCACAGTTAAAGAAGTGAACTTACTAACCTCCAGCTTTAACAGGTGCTCACAGGAGCATTACCTTCACTCTCTTCTTCTGGTCACAAGATCTCTGTGATATAAATGTCAATACCTTTGGCGTATAGATGAAAAGGAAGTCCTCTGAAGTAAATGATCAGGTTTACCTGTCTCACCAACAGGTTTATCTCAAGGCCAGTATGGCTTGACATTTACCAAGTGAGGTCATTAATTAAGACCAGGACTTTTCAGGTGATTCTCAGGTCTCACGTGCAGCATGTTGTCACCATTGTCTGGGCCTGGTGTCCTTCCTAGTGAGATGTGAGCTGTGCTCTGTGCATCACACATGGAAAAGTTCTCAAAGTGAACACATGAATATGAGATCACTGAACCAATTTTCACTTGGGCCCCAGGATCTTCATTCTTGTTATTTATAGTCTTTTATTGGGTGTTTTATTGCATGATGAAATTCTGTAGAGTTCTGGCTGAACCACATTATGCATCATTAGAAGCCCTTGAATGTTCACTTACATTATTCACCAGTTATTTATTTAAACTTATTTTCAACCAATCCTGTGCTCAACACCATAGACATAATGAACAGATTGTTCTGGCTTTTGCCCTTAGAGCACTTACAGTTTCATGGAGAAGCACATCTACTAAGCAATGGCATCTGTGTTCAGATAGACGGAATGAGGAAGAATGAAATAAAGCAGAGGCCACACTTGCCCCAGGCCAAGTCAAGGAGTGGCTTATTGGGAAAACTGATATCACAAAAGAAGGAAAGATAGAAGGCTCCAAGCAGAAGGAACAGCACAGAGAAGTAGGAAAAATCAAGTTAGCAATTTTCTGAGACACTTCAACTGTTGCAGAGGAGACAGATGCCCAGATTGGAAAGGGCATTTATCTTACATGGAGGAAGGTAGGCTTCAATATCAGGGCAAATCTGATAACCTGATTATAGAGGAAAGATGATGTGTCATGCATTGTGTTAAGTGTTGTAGACACACTGCTCTAGAGAACTACCTCTAGATGCCCAGTTGCAACTTAGAGGCCTACAGGGCCTGTTTCAGTGACTTGATAAGGAAGCAACTTGCCTGTTGAAGGACATGATGGTGATATTTGAAAAAAAAAAACAGCAAAGTTTTAAAATAGACAAGTCTACAGCCATACCACCCTGAACCAATAAGCTCACGTTATGTCAGATATTTAGATAGTGTTGAAGGAAAGAGGAATTGTTCTGATCTTGTCCAGCTGAATAAAAATACCATTTGTAAGATACAAAATCATAAGCAGGTCTAAGGGCAGGAATGAACTGAGGACAACTGATTGCCTCTGGAGCAGTGTAGTCTGAATTCGTACAACCAGGTATATTGTACATGGGGAAAAGTGAAGCTTGTTTTCATTGTGGAGAAAGGGAGACTAAATGACTGTACTGTAAGGTCAGCATGGCCTGCTTGAGAAGAGCAATTGAAATTGAAGAGCTAGTGCTAGAATCCTGACATATTATGAAATTTTCACCACTACTATTTAGCTATCTATTTTCTTAGAGGTATGTTGCAGACCAACAATTTGACCCAGAATTGGCATGTCTTGGTGAATAAAACAAAAAGCCAAACTCCACCCATGTACCTCAACAAGGAGGGGTCAAGGGGAGGGGGTCGGTCACAGATGAGCCTAATAATGGTACCAAACTGACTGTATTTGCTGAATACAAAACTAATTAATAAAAAAATAATTTTTTTAAAGCCAATGGAGCAAGGAATTAAGGTAGGAAATAGGGACTAGAGACATTGAGGGCTTCTGCATTTCCAGGAGCAGGTGATGGAGTAACTGAGGCTGTGGTTACAGCTTTAGCTCTCAGTCCAGACTATGGCTGAGGAGCCTCTTCACATACCAACTCTTGGATCCTTCCTCCAGAGAGTTTCTGCTAATTAACACAGGATGAGGCCTGACCTTGGTCATCAAAACTTTGAAAATTCGCCTAGATAACTCTAAGGTAGGGTCAACCTTGAAAAGATAGAAAATTAAAAATTTGGGGGGGGGGGTTGAGAAGATTGCTCAGTAGATAAAGTTCTTGCTTTGCAAACATGAGGACCTGATTTTCATCTCCAGAACCGACATAAAATGCCAGGCATGGTGGCACATGCCCAAATTCCCATCACTGAGGAGGTGGAGACAGGAGGATTCCTGGAGCTCACTAATCAGCCAGACTAGCCTAATTCCTGAGCTCCAAAAAGAGACCCTGTCTCAAAGACGAGGACAGCATTCCTGAGAATAATACTGAAGGTTGTTATCAGGCTTCCACATACACCCACACACATAAGAGTACAAATGTACATACTATATATACACATGCACATAGAAAGAATGCACATGCACCTACTACACGCACACATAAGAATGCATGTACACACTACACACACACACACATACGAATACACGTGAACACAGTACACACAAATAAGAACACATGTACACATTACACACACACTCATAAGAATCCACATACAGACACTACACGCACATCAGAATACATATGCACACAGTACACACACACATAAGAATACACATGCACACACTGCACATAGACACATAAGAATATAAATCCACACACTACACACAAACATAAGAATACACATGTGCACACTACACACGCACATAAGAATACATATGCACACACTACACACACATATAAGAATACACATGCACACACTGCACACACACATAAGAATACACATGCACATGCTACATACACACATAAGAATACACATGCACACACACAGAATGCACATGCACACACACATAAGAATACATATGCACACACAGAAGAATGCACATGCACACACATAAGAATGCACATGCACACACATAAGAATACATATGCACACACTGCACACAGACACATACGAATACACATGTACACACTACACACACACATAAGAATAGTTATGCACTCACTACACACACACATAAGGATAAAAATGTACACACTACACAAACACATAAGAATACAAATGCACACACTACATACACACATAAGAATACACAAGCACACACACGTAAGAATACACATGCACACACACATAAGAATGCACATGCACACACAGAAGAATACACATGCACACACTACACACACATAAAAATAAACATGCACATACTATACACACACACATAAGGATACACATGTACACACTAACTACACACATGATAATATATATGCACACACACACATAAGAATAAACATGCACACCCTACACACACACACATAAGAATGCACATGCGCACACTACATACACACATAAGAATACACATGCACACACTACACACACACATAAGAATACACAAGCACACACACCTAAGAATACACATGCACACACTACACACACACATAAGAAAACACATGCACACACACTACACACACACATAAGGATACACATGTATACACTACACACACACATAAGAATACACATGCACACACACATAAGAATGCACATGCACACACACAGAAGAATACACATGCACACACTACACACACATAAAAATAAACATGCACATACTATACACACACACATAAGGATACACATGTACACACTAAATACACACATGATAATATATATGCACACACACACATAAGAATAAACATGCACACCCTACACACACACACATAAGAATGCACATGCGCACACTACATACACACATAAGAATACACATGCACACACTACACACACACATAAGAATACACAAGCACACACACCTAAGAATACACATGCACACACTACACACACACATAAGAAAACACATGCACACACACTACACACACACATAAGGATACACATGCACACACTACACACACACATAAGAAAACACATGCACACGCACTACACACACACATAAGGATACACATGTATACACTACACACACACATAAGAATACACATGCACACACTACACACACACATAAGAATACACAAGCACACACACCTAAGAATACACATGCACACACTACACACACACATAAGAAAACACATGCACACACACTACACACACACATAAGAAAACACATGCACACGCACTACACACACACATAAGGATACACATGTATACACTACAAACACACACATAAGAATACACATGCACACACTATACACACATACATAAGGATGTACATGCACACACTACACACACACATAAGGATATACATGAACACACAACACACACATAATACACATGCATACACTACACACACACATAAGGATACACATGCACACACTACATACACATATAAGAATACACATGCACACACTGCACACACACATAAGAATACACATGCACACACTACACAAACATAAGAATACACATGTACACACTATACGCACACATAAGAATATACATGAACACACTGCACACACACACATAAGAATACACATGCACACACTACACACACATAAGAATACACATGCACACACTGAACACACACATAAGAATACACATGAACACACTACACACTACACACACACATAAGAATATACATGAACACACTGCACACACACACATGCACACACTACACACACACACATAAGAATACACATGCGCACACTGCATACACACATAAGAATATACATGAACACACTACACACACATATAAGAATATACATGAACACACTGCACACACACACATGCACACACTACACACACACATAAGTATACACATGTACACACTACACACACACGCATAAGAATACACATGCACACACTACACACACATGCATAAGAATACACATGCACACACTACACACACGTGCATAAGAATACACATGCGCACATTATGCATAAATGCATAAGCATAAACATGTACACACTGCACACACACACATAAGAATACACATACACACTACACATATACGCACATAAGAATACACATGCACACACTGCACACACACATATGGATTTCAACATGAACTAATATGAGTATTCCCCATGTTTTTTTATGCCTACTAAGAAATTAATGAGTCCTATTTCCTAATATTTACTTGCTTGAAGCCATTTTGCCAAGATTTACAGAGAAGAAGATTAAAAACTTCTAAGATTTTATGCCTGCCTCCAAAATACCCACTACTACTTTCTACCAGTTGGACCTCAGGATTAAAAAAACAATACTGGATACTACTGAACAGTCTGACAACAGTAATTATAGTTGGGTGCGTCATGGGGCAGTTCTGTCCTCAGGCACTACATGGACAAACTCCTTTGGTTGCCACTTATCTTGCAAAAATAGTTTTAAGTAATTGGCATAATTATGGAATTTTCTCCTTAATCTTAATGAATGACACCTTTAAATTATGATTTTGTTTTCTAAACTGCATGTAATACATGTTTTTTTAAAAAAATGTTCTGTCCTATCTTCAGAAATTTTGGTAATTTTCTCAACTTTGAGACACTTACAAATTTATAGTTTGTGGCCATAACTGACCAGGAAAATATCACTAGCAATAATTTTAGAATTAAATTTTCCAAGTATGGTTTTACTGTGTAAATAAAGCTGTTGATCTGAACCAAAGTGTCAGGGTAACTTTTGTCCTTATATTCACTATAAATTTAAATGTAACTTAAAGACTGCCCAAAAAAGAGTAGATCATAAATACAATGCATATATTTAGAAATGCCAAGAAAAAATGTGTTAATCATCGTGAGAGGATCAGTAGTAAACCCAAAAGACAAATTCTGACCCATCTAAGCAATTTCAAGTAGGTAGGTTTTACCTAGCACAAAAAAATACTACTTTACACAGCATAACTTGTTCTGGTTCCATGTGTACCAAATCTATTTCTGGTTATTTATGGATTATAACACTGATCCAAAGGAAAAAAGGATGTTGTTCACCTTGCACAGTTACTTTGTGACTTTTGTCAGTATGAGTCAAACAACACATTTGACTGATTATGTTATTGACAAGGTTGAGTCTCTGGTGTTCTAAAGAAAATTTACCAGCATTATAATTGTGTTGCCTTTTGACCTCTTCTAACTTGACCATATGATCTCCCTAACTAAACAAGTCTTAACTTGCATAATAGTATTCTGTTGATAAGAAAGATAAGATACAACACAAAGAGTAACTAGTGTCCACTGTTGAGTATTGTCACTGGTGGTATCTCTTTCTCCCATTGAACTACATGTAGAATGGCTTCTTCCAGCTTTCTCTCAGCTAGTCTACATGGAGGAGGTTATCAGCTCAGTTCCAGCAGAATTTCTCAGTGGCCTTGCCGCCCAAGTATGTGGAGTCTTCAGCAATAGGGTCTTACCATCTATTCCTGGTGGGAAATCAAGGGCCTCGGCAATGGCCTATAATGTTTTGGGGGCATCAGGGACCTCCCTGGCTAACAACTCACTGGAGGTATCGATCCCTGGCACTGAAAATTTTCTAACAACAATCTATGGTTCCTGAGTGTTCCATTGTCCAAAACCGGAGGATTCCATATGATTTATTTGCATCCTCTTAGATTTTGATTAGCCCTCCCTCCACCTTTCCTTTACTCAATCTCTTCCCCTGACCTCACTTTGGGCCTTTTCACCGCCGTTAATCTATTCTTCTACTTAGATATATACAATATCAACCTATTAAGATGGGTCTCAATGTGATCAACAGAATAACCATGAAAGCAAAAAAGAGAGAGAGAGAGAGAAAGAAAGAGAGAGAGAGAGAGAGAGAGAGAGAAGAAAAAAAGAAAGGAAGAGAAAGGTAAAGAAAGAAAGAGTAGAGAAAAGTGAAAATGAATGCAAGGAGTGAAAAAGTATTTGGGGTAGGGGGCAGAAAAGGGGGAATTACATAAAACTAATGTCAACATGGATCAGTTCCATGGAAACCTTTCTCCTGAAGAGCATCTCTAAGATATAGACCTTAATGAGGAGGAGAGGGGACCAAAACAGAAAAGCCCCATAGAAGGTGGAGAAAGCTTAACCCTAAAACCATAGATTTGGGCTGGTAAACCCCAGGGCCAGAATTGGGTTGTCCCCCAAAGTGAACTGTTGGTTAGGGAAACACATGAGGTCCCCAAAATAAATCGGGTCATTGACAAAGCATTTGTTACCTATCAGAGCTAAAAAGTAAGACTCTTTTGCTAAAGACACCACAGTGCACTCACAGGACATTGCAAGACCATGCTAGAACTGAGACGGAAACTGTTCCCTCCTGGATAGCCCTCACAGCTCTGGAAAGTGTTGCTGGAGCTGCCTGGGGATAATGGTTGCCAACAGAGTGACTAAGCAGGAGATCCTGCCAGATGCAAAATCAACCAGCTAGGCAAGAAGTACACACTTGTGCAGTAGGGACACACAGCATATGCGAGCAATCAACTGTTCTCTGATTGGACATGAGGCCCATTCAGGGGGAGAGAAGCCATACCTGGTACTGGAGGAAAATGGAACCAGGATGAAAGAATGAGAATTCAGAGAGGTTTTATTAGCAGTAGCTTAAGTGCCAGGTCCCCCAGTGCTCCCTCTGCTCATATGGTTAGGAATATGAGAAGTCATGGCTGCCCCACGGTTCCCTGCCATGGCTCTCACCCTTCACCTCACTCACACAAACAGGATGACTGTAGCTAATGATCTGACCACTGCCTGAGACACGTACAGATTTTCTGGATGTTAAAAAGCAGGAGGTGTCCTGGGTACAATTGCAACACACGTTTGTAAAGCGAAAACAAAGAGAGCAGAGCTTGTGCTCTTGTCATTTTAGGAATAGGAAATTTGTCCACCTGGTTGTGTCCAAGCCAGTGCAAAAGGTATGCATGGCCAAAGTGGAGCATGAAAGCAGGGTGAGTGAGCTGAAAATCCCCTTAGTGCTAGTGCAAATTGAACCCCTCAGCCTTTGGAGTCAGATAGACCTTAGCACAATATCACTGTATGGTTTCCATCTGAGCCTTAATATCCTAATTTATGAAATGTACATAGCAATTCTGACTAGAAATACTATAAATATTAAATAGATGCCGAAAACGCTCATAGTAGGTCCTCAATCAATGAGTCTTATTATTAAGTAACATGCAAAACTTGTTTGTAAGTGTTGTAGTCTGGTTTGCATCACCCAACCAAGAGCAGCTTGTGGGAAAAAAAAAAAAAAAGAGGTTTATTTTGGCTTACAGGCTCGGGGGACACTCCATGATGGTAGGGGAAATTATAGCATGAGCAGGTGGACATCACTTCCTGAGGTGGACAACAGAAACAGTAGAGTATGCCAAACACTAGCAAGAGGGAGCTGGCTATAACACCCATAAACCCACCCCCAATAACACACTGCCTCCTGGAGTTGTTAATTTCCAAATCTTCATTAGCTGGGAACCTAGCATTCAGAACACCTGAATCAAAATCAGGGCTACACCTGAATCAAACCACCACAGTAAGCCATACATTATTTGTTTAAAGAAGAGTTCATCTAACCTGCATAAGCATGTTTATCCCAGTACTATTCATAAAAGACAAGACATAGAATCAGATGACTGGCTTGAGAAAATATGGTAAATCTACATGACAGAGGCTCTTTTAGCCCCAAGAATGAAAATAATTCATTTTCAGAAAAAAATTCGATGAACTAGAGGTTATCATGATAGGCAAAATTAGCCACAAAAGGAAATATTGCATGTCTCATATATGGACAGATAGAGACAGAGAAAGAGAGAGAGCCTTAAAATGGAGAACTGACATTCGGACATCAAGGGAGGGGACACAAACTAGGGGAGGAAAGAGAGGGCAAGACAAGAGAGGACAGCAGGGCAGATGAACTTGATCAAAGCAGACATGATATACATGCACATATGGAACTGTCATAGTGAACACCACTTACCTCTACAGTTGATTAAATGATTGCAATAAGAAGGGAAAAAAGGGTTTATTTGAATGATAAAGACACAAATCCATTTAATTTGTTGTGCTGGGTAGTGATTCATTTAGCATTTTTATCCCTACTAAAAAAGGCTTTAAAATCGTTTACAACAGAATAATTCCACCCTCTTTTACTTAATTCCAGACACCCTACTAAGCACTTAATTCCTCTATAATAGCTTAAGAACTGGGTTGGTTTCATGGGTACCACCACTATCAATACTCAGGAGTTCCTAAGAGACTTCATTTGGGATCAATCTAGTCATACCATATGTGTATCTAACCTGCTCTGTTGAGGTAAATATTCTTTGTCATTGACGCTTGGGAATTCATTTCCTTGTCATGAAATATATACATTGTTTAATTTTGTAAATATTAATTTTATTCAACATCACCATTCCCTAGGACTTAAATTCATGCCAAGGGTTGCATAGCATTGAGTTATATTTTTGTTTTGTTTTGTTTTATGAGTTAGAGTCTTACTCTAGCTCAGGCTGACCTGGAATTCACTATGTAATCTCAGGGTGGCTTCGAACTCACGGTGATCTTCCTACCTCTGCCCCCCAAGTGCTGGGATTAAAGGCATGTGCCACCACAGCTGGCTGCATTGACTTATTTTATCATCAAATTGTACAGTGAAGAATGGTTCTGCTTGAGGCACTTACTAAACAGTAAACCCAACATATTCTTATCAGTGTATGTCCTTAGCAGCTTGGTTTTAAGACTTGAGCAAAGTTTGACTCACATGAATTTTCATTCTTTGTGTTTGCCTATTTCTCTCACATTTGCACTGATATCCAGACAAAACTGAAAAGCCTGGGTGGTGAAAAGACTTCCCAGAATTTGTCATCAGAAAATATGAGATTTGACCTCCAGTTCCAACAAATTCTAAGTCTGTGACTTTGATAACTTATTTAACTCATTTTTGAACATATTTTTAAAATAGTCTATTTATTTATTTGCAAACAGAGAGAAAGAGAAAGACAATGGGCACACCAGGGCCTCTTGCTACTGCAAATGAACTCAGATGCATGTGCTCTTTGTGTGTCTGGCTTTTCCTGAGTAGTGGGGAATGGAACCAGGGCTCTCAGGCTTTGTAAGCACACCCATTCAACCACTAAGCCATCTCCCCAGCTCACTTAAGTGATGTATTATCTGTAAATTATACATGCATCCCAGAACTGTGGACAAAAGTAAATAATGGAGTCTAGCCTCTAATAAATACTCATCAAGCCACTTTCTTTCTTTTCTTTTTTTTTTGTTTTGTTTTGTTTTGTTTTGTTTTTCGAGGTAGGGTCTCACTCTAGCCCAGGCTGACCTGGAATTCACTATGGAGTCTCAGGGTAGCCTCGAACTCATGGCGATCCTCCTACCTCTGCCTCCCGAGTGCTGGGATTAAAGGCGTGCGCCACCACACCCAGCTTAAGCCACTTTCTTTTAAATAACCATAATAACCACCTAACCTGCTTTATGACTGCTTTTAGAATAAGAAGAACTTTGTCATTTTAAGGAAAACCAGTATTAAAAATGCAAATTTGATCATATTTCCCCAATTGTATTCACTTGGATATGTCTTGATAGCAGAAAAGATGTATAGATCTCAGGAGTTATGAGGACAAGGAGAGAAAGAGCTTTACAAACTGCTGTTGGGAGTTTGAAGCACCACTATGCCTTGTATCTAAAGTGGTTCATCCATTTACACTTAAATATTGCTCA
The DNA here is from genome assembly GCA_036346955.1 of Dipus sagitta. NCBI lineage: Eukaryota > Metazoa > Chordata > Mammalia > Rodentia > Dipodidae > Dipus > Dipus sagitta. Next base: position 52,205,439 of record CM070774.1, read on the forward strand.
TTAAAGACTTCATGGACAGATAACAGTACCTCTAGTTTAATTTCAAGCACTGTTATGCCTTGTATGTGAAGAGATGGCTTAGCAGTTAAGGTGCTTGCCTGTGAAGCCTAAGGACCCAGGTTCAATTCTCCAGATTCCACATAAACCAGATGCACATGGTGGCACATGCATCTGGAATTCGTTTGCAGTGGCTATAGGCCCTGGAGCACCCATTCTCTCTCTCTCTCTCTCTCTCTCTCTCTCTCTCTCCATCATAAGTAAATAAAAATAAATTAAAAATACTTTTTAAATGGTTTATGCAATTTCACTTAAATATAGCTCATTAAAGAGCTCATGGGGCTGGACAGGTTGCTTAGCATTTAAGAGACTTGTCTGCAAAGCCTAAATACCCATTTCTACTATCCAGATCCTGCATTAGACAGATGCACAAAGGTGAGGCAAGCGCAAGGTCTCACATGCCCACTAGGTGGCAAAAACGACTGGAGTTCGATTGCAGTGGCTGAGGCCCTGGTACCCATATTCTGTCTTTCCTCTCTCTCTGTCTGTTGCTCTCACTCTCTAAAATAAAATAAATTTATAAAAGATTGTAGTGTGTGCCTCTCTCTCTCTCTCTCTCTTTCCTCTGTCTTGTTCTGATTCTCACTCTCTCTAAAATAAAATAAATAAATAAAATAAAATGGTTTTAAAAAAAGGCTTCATGGACAGACAATGGTACCTTTAGTTTTAAATGGGAAGATAGTACTGCTAAGTAAATTTCTAGCCACCAGTCTGAAACACATTAGTAGTAATTAGTTTGTTTTCCCATTCATCAGTGGCAAGAGTATTTGCTACACTATCTGAAGTTTGCCTTTGAGTTATTACCCAGATTGTGATTTTATCCTATAAGCTACAGTGATTTCACAAATACCATCAAGGTTCCTGTTAAGCCTTTGATCATTTTTATTGGATTATTCTGTGTCCTGATGAAAGACCTTGAGAGCTCAGTAACATCACTGTATGTGAAATTTTTAATCAATTGTGAAATGTATCCTTTAAGGGAAGAAAAGATGAGGGAAAGAAGGAGGAAGAAGAAGCGAATGGGAGAAGAGGAAGATGAGGAGTTGGCCCAAAGTAGACTCAGCAATAATAAAATATAATGTCTTTAGATGACAAGGTCATAGGCTAATGCTCCCAGGGACCATGCCTTGAGCTTACAACACTAACTTTGTCCTAAAGACTAAGCCCTTCTATGAGTATGCTGAAACATTTGCTTCATAGCTCAAATAAAGCGGTGGTGAGTATAAACAGGAGTGCTTCATAAGGTGTTATTATTAATATTTTATTTACCTATTTATTTGCAAGCAGGGAGATAGAATACGTGCATGCCAGGGCCTCCAGCTGCTACAAACTCCAGATGCATGTGCCACTTTCTATATGTAGCTTTTCATGGGTACTGAGGCATTGAACCTAGGTTGTTATGCTTTGCAAGCAAGTGCCTTAACCTCTGAGCCATCTCTCCAGCCCCCATAATGTGTTCTTAAATAAGAGTTACATGAAGGTTACCTTTTGAATTTACTATGCTCAACACTAATTAATAAAACATCTGCAAACATTAAATACTGTAGAAATGCAAACTTCCATAAGCTGACATCAAATATTCAAATTCTCCTTTGAAATAAAACTAGAAGGGGCTGAAAAGATGACCCAGCAGGTAAAAGCACTTCCTTACAAAACCTGATGACCAAGGTTTGATTCTCCAGTACCCATGTAAAACCCAATGCACAAGGTGGTACATGTTTCTGGAATTAATTTGCAATGTCAGGATTCCGTGGTATTCTCTCTCTCTCTCTCGCCCTCTCTCTCTCTCTCTCTCTCCCTCCCTCAGATAAATGGAAATATTTTTTTTAAAAATTACAGGCATACCATTTTTGTTTGTCATGTGACTTCCAAAAGCAAATGAAAACACTTTTCATAGTGTCTGACAGCTGCTAACTACATAACTACAACCCCAACAAAAGTCAAAGCCTACTTCAATATTAGGGTAAGCAGAGCAGGTCACCAACAGACCTCAAGGGATTACTTCTAAGTTTCTCAGGGTGGAGGCGGGAAGAGGAAATAGTGTACCGTTGACCCGCACCCTCAGACCAAGAGCTCCAAGTGTAAGCACTCCACCCACACACAGCTGCATGGCCCAATTTTCAGCATGTGATCTTGAGAGGAAAAAGTTGGGAAAAATACAGGGAGATTGCACAATTCCAGAAAATGTTGCCAAAGTGCTCCACAGCTTGCCCTAGACATCCTGAATCTGGCTTTCAGACAGGCTGAAGGGCTTTCCTTGATGTTCACACAGCCAGAAGCAGGGTGGCTCTCGCAGCCAAATGGCTCTCCTGGGTCAGTTAGATCCAAGTTCAACGGCTTTGTAACATCTGGATGCAGCAAAGAAGACTATTCCCTTTGTTGTTGCGTCCAGCATCAGCCCGACATAAAACTGGATGATCTAAATCATATTCTTCCTTTTGATAGCTCCATGTATAATTTCCCACATAAAAGTAGTTTTCAATCGACCTACAGTAGCAAGCTTCTCTTTGTCTTATACCATATCTTTTCCAAAATAAAAAAAAATGTAAAAAAATCAATAAATATATTCATTCAATGGTAAACTACTGAAAACAAAGATTTAAGTAAGAAAAAGTCCATTTCATCTCTATTGGAGAATGCTCAATAGAAATTTAGTCATGATAGAACTAGTAAGGTCATTGTTATTTCAAGCAGAGAGAGAATTGGGTGCACCAGGACCTCTAACTGCTGCAAATGAACCCAGACTTTCTACATCTGGCTTTATGTGGGTACTGGAGAATTGAACCCCAGTTGTTAGTCTTTGCAGGTAAGCTCCTTAACAGCTGAGCCATCTCTCTAGCTTAGTCGTTGTTTTTTCTATGAAACTAAAAAGTAATCTTTTATTTCATGTTATTCTCTATGATAGGAATACTCCATAGCTTCTAAACCTTTAATGTTTTTGGAAAGCTGATTTTCAAACCTCATCATTAAGCAAATGATGTGGGCATAGAAGAGGAAAAACAAAGTGTAGGGAGAGGACTTTGTAGGGAGCTTAGAGTCAGAGCACTTGATTCACACACAAGGCCTTGGGTTTGATCCCTAGCCCCACAAGGAAGGAAAGAAAAGGAATAAAGTAATAATCTGCCCTTTGCTTAGTGTCAGGGAATACCCAGTGATAGTCCTGGGAGTGACGAAAAAGATTCTGCTCATGATGAGACTGGCAATGAGACATTTGTGCTCAGTTCTTCATGACCAGCAATCAAATATAATCAGTGTATGACTATGAGAATTTTTCTGGAGCCCTTAAGAGAAAGTGTTCTAGCAGCATTGTTTTCAATACAAGTAGGCATGCTGAGATCATGGCCTAGCTGTGGCATGTAACATACCCAAACAAGAAGGTACTGTTCAAGGCAGTTTTGTTTTTGTCTGAACTCCTTTTATCTATTAACCCTGGTATTGCTTCAAATGTGTGGGTTTTTTTGTTTGTTTCTCCCTTTGCACTTTGCTAGTGGGTCTAGCATAATTCTGCTCTGATGCCTAGATGTTGAGTGTTTAAGACTCCTCAGTAGAAACTATCAGCTCTTCTTTCCTGAATCCAAACTATAATCAATTCTTTACTTGTACAAAACCACAGCACTTCCTATGCACACCACTAACAAGCAAGAAAACAGAAATATTTGTTTTGCTGAGGGCATGTAGATAGCATAGTTTATTCCTAGCCTTGTCTTTCCAGATCAGTACCATAAAAAGAAATGAGATACTAAGAGGCACTGTCCATAAACTTACCAGCAGTTAATGGGCCCAGCACAAATGTTTAGAGGGCAAGGGGGTGAACAATTAGTGATCTTAAAGTTTCAGTTATTCCATATGAATTATTTCTAGAGATCAGCTATATAATATAGCACCTACAGTGAGTAATATTGCAATGTGTTCTTAAAAATGTAAGAGAGTAAATAGTTGTGATCATTCCTCCCCCACCCTCAAAATGAGATATAGGAAAATTTTTGGAGTGATGTCAGCTTCGAAGGAGATGACTATTGTATTATTTGTAATGATAGCTTCATAGTGTATGCATGTGTCCAAAGTCATAAGCTGCATATATTAAATATGCATTTTAATATATGAACTATATTTTAATAAAGTTATAAAAATTCTTTCAGTCATTTCATGAATAATTAGCTCATGGTTTGTCCAGTCAACAAAATCAAATGCAATCACTAAAAATAAAGTAGACTCAGCAATAATAAAATATAATGTCTTTAGAAATTACAAATTATGAAAATTTTCATTATATAAAGTTAATTTTAAGTTAATTTTAAAAGGTAGTGACTGATCATTTATCTAAAGGTTTGTGTGTATGTATATACAGACACATAAATTTGACCATACTCTTGAAAATATATTGAAAAATGCAGACAGAAAATGAATAAACATGGCCACACAATGACTATGTCAAATTGGAGGCCTACATATTATTTTTATTTCTGGTCTACTCTGTAGTTCTTATAATTCACTTTTTAATCTTAAACAGGAATGACATATAAAATGTTATTCAAACTTCTCAAGTCATTTTGAACAAATCTTAAAACTATATTGATAACTACATTTAGGATATACTAACTCTAACACAAATAAGTCTCAAACAAGATGCATACCTCTAAGAAAACACACAATATTAAGTCCCTGATTAATGTGGTTTATTCTTTAGTTTTCAAAAAATACACATCTTTATTCATGGCAAAACTATAATTGCAACATGGAAATTCCCTTTTTATTTTGAAAAAAAGAAAACACAATTAGGAATTTTTACATATAAAACAGAAGGGAACAATTTCAATTATGAAGGACCCTTTTAACTATATTTTTGAGAAATGCTAGTATTTCCTAACAATGCTGTTCTTAATTTCACTGACACTTTCATATTTTCATAATTGGGGTAATCATTTCCAAAGAGAGAATGATAATAGGAACACGCTTGTGTTTTCTCAATGTTTAAGGATGTCTAAGTGATTTCTGATGAAGTCTGACTGCCCATCTCCAGTTCTGTGTGCAACATTATTGGCATAATATTCTCCTAGTGCACTCCACCAGCTCTGAGCCTGCCGGCCACTTTTCCTGTATTTGTGCTCTGTTTAACACAGCCAGCCCACAGCTTCCTGCTAGATGTGATAACACAAACCAGGCTTTGTTGTTCCCTGCTAGACTGAAGGGAAGACAGTCCCCTTTGACCTCTGTGAAGTACAATAAAGCTTATCAGATCCTCACCAGATATCACTAAAGGAAGTGGGTTGAGAAGGCCACCTCTGCTAGGAAACATATATTTTAAAAAACTGTCATAGCTAATCTTTGTTGCCACACTAGAAAATTACTTCTGCAAATGTGGCTCCTTCCAGACAATGCACCCTACCAAGGTAAACTGAAGAGGGTAACAAGAAAAGCCTAACTGGCAGTAGATTACCCTGTGTATGGCAAATGCCCTTTAAAAAATAATTTACTCATGATGTTTATTGGAAATTAAGACTGAACCCCATTAAGTGGTCAAAGATCAATGACTAATGCAAAATTTTATCAACTTGCTTTTAAAAGTAGGCTTCACCCCAGGAATGCAGAGGTGGTTCAACATACAGAAATCTGCCAATGTAACACACCACATAAATAAGCTTAAGCACAAAAATTACATGATCATTTCACTAGATGCAGAAAAAGCCTTTGACAAAATACAACATCACTTCATGATCAAATTATTGGACAGAATAGGCATGAATGGTTTATATCTCAACATAATAAAGGCTATAAAGCTCCTAAAGCCCAAATAATACTTAATGGGGAGAAATTGAAGGAATTCCCATTGAGATCAGGAACAAGACAGGAGTGTCCACACTCACCTCTGCTCTTCAACATAGTACTGGAAGTCCTAGCTCAAGCAATAAGACAGGAGAAAGAAATAAAAGGTATACAAATTGGAAAGGAAGAAGTTAAGATAGCCCTATTCACAGATGACATTATTCTATACATAAGAGATCCGAGAACCTCCATATCAAAACTCTTAAAGGTGACTAACTCTTTCAGCAAAGAAGCAGGATACAAAATCAATGCACAAAAACCAGTAGTGTTTCTATATGCAAAAGACAAAGATTCAGAGAAGCAAATAAGCAACACTGTCCCATTTTCAATAGCAACAAAAACAAAAACAAAATACCTTGCACTAACATTAACCAAGGATGTGAAAGACCTATACAATGAAAACATAAAAGCATTACAGAAAGACATTGAGGAGGACTTGATAAAATGGAAAGAACTCCATGCTCCTGGATAGGCAGAATTAACATTGTGAAAATTGCAATCTTATCAAAGGCAATATATAGATTTAATGCAATACCAATAAAAATCCCCACATCTTTCTTCACAGAGATAGAAAAATAAATGATCTCAAAATTCATATGGAATGGTATAAGGCCTTAGATATCCAACCATATATATCCTCAGCAAGATAAACACCTCTGGAAGCATCACCATACCTGATCTAAAACTATATGAAAAAGCCATAGTAATAAAAACAACATGGTATTGGCATAAAAACAGGATTATAGACCAATGGAAGAGAATCAAGGGCCTGGGCTTTGGGTCAAGTAAATGAAGCTACTTGATATTTGACAAAGGCCCTAACAATGTAGGCTGGAAAAAAAGACAGCATCTTCAACAAATGGTGCTGGACAAACTGGATAACCATATGCAGGGAAAGGAAACTCGATCCACACATCTTGCCATGCATAAAAATCAAATCCTAATGGATCAAAGACCTCAATATAAAACGAGAAACTCTGCTACTAGTGGGAGAAAAAATAAGAGGAACTTTCCATGCTATAGCAATGGGAAAAGACTTCCTGAACAAAACTCCAGTAGCTCAGGAACTTAAACAATCACTCAACCATTGGGATCTCATGAAGCGGAAAAGTTTCTTCACAGACAAACATACAATAAGCAAAGCCAATAGATTACCCACAGAGTGGGAGAAAATCTTTGCTGGCTATACAATTGACAGAGGCTTAATTTCTAGAACCTGCAAAGAACTCAAAAACCTAAACAATAAAAAGCCAAACAACCCCCTCACAAAATGGGTTAAAGAACTGAACAGGGAGTTCTCAGAGGAAGAAATACAGATAAAAAACACACACCTAAAATGTTCATCACCCTAATCATTGAGGAAATGCAAATTAAAACAACCATGAAATTCCACCTTACCCCAGTAAGGATATCAAACTTTAAAAGATCAAATGAAAACTAATGCTTCAAGGATGTGGAGAAATAGGAACCCTCATCTACTGTTGGTGGGAATGTAAGATGGTAAAACCACTATGGAAATCAATATGGAGACTCCTAGAAAGGTTGATTATAGAGTTACCAACAGATCCAGTTATTCCCTTACTGGACATTTACCCTAAAAGCTCTATACCTCAGTTCAGAGAGATTTGCCCAACCATGTTTATAGCTGCTCAATTCATAATACCTAAGAGCTGGAATCAACCCAGATGTCCATCATTAGATGAATGGATAACCAAGATGTGGTATACCTACATGACGGAATTCTACACAGCACTAAAGAAAAATAACATAATGGAATTTGAAGAAAAATGGTAGACCCAAAAGCAGATCATTCACAGAGAACTCACTCAATCACAGAAAGATAATTGTCACATGGTCTCACTCATCTGTGGTTCCTAACCTGAATCTGCCCAAGATGCTGACATACGTAATAAGCATTTTGAGGACTAGACAATATGGAGGGTGGGATTGGAGAGCAGGGGAAGCATGGGGATGGACCACACAAAACTAGACCCAAATGACAATGGTACCATAAAATGCTGCATCCTAAAAGATAGACTAAATGGTTGAACCTTCATCAGATCCTTAGAAGGAACACCTGAATCACAGGGCCCTGGAGAGGGTATAATGAAGACTAACCTTAATCTTCTCCTATTTCTCTCTCTCTCTCTCTCTTCTATCTCCCTCTCCTCTCTCTCTCTTTTATATTACCTATCTTTTTCTTCTTTCTTTTCCCTTGACGCTGGCCTATAACTCCCAGGACCAGGATTTAGTTAACATCCACAATGAACTGTTGATCAGAGAGACCTACAAAGTTTCCCAAAAGAAGACTGACTTCTGTCAGAGCATTTGATGGCCCACCAAAGGTTAATTGTAAGACCCTACTGCCAAAGACACCATATGCTGTTTGTACAATACATGGAGAGACCAGGCTGGAATCTGGAATTGAGTCAGTCCCCAGACAATTAGCTTTTCTAGTGCAAGAAGGTGCTACATGAGCAAATAGGGGAAAATGGCCAACATCTGTACAAGCAACTCATAGTCTAAGCTACTCAGCAACAACAACAACAACAAAAAAAAACCAGACATGATGCTTCCCAAGTTCAATACTGGCACACAGCCTTGGTAGGTAACCAACTGCTATTGAACTGGCTAACAGATGTGCTCAGTGAAATGGAAACAAGTCGGAACTGGAGCTGGGAAATAAGTCAGAATTATATCCAAAAAACTAGTCCGCTCTCCATTATCAACCTCCCACTAATCATGGGCTACAAGAGGGCCTACACCTATTACATTCTCTCTAAAACAATAATGGTTATCCCATTTATTTGGTGCTGACTTCACTCCCTGTCGGAGAATTTGCTTCTCTTTTAAAGATGGATGCAGATCCTGAGAAGAAAATCAGCCCATCACATCTCACCAGCACCCCAGCTAAAACCAAGAGTAATTGGGGAAATGAGCAATAGTGCTGCTTTCTTAGTGAACCTGGTATCAGCCCAAGGGTGAAGGAGATAGACACAGAGAACAATCAACTCCTACAAATCAGATATCCAGAGACACACAGGCTCCCAAGACCTCATCAATGAAGTAGACCTAAAACGAACCCATCATAGCTCAGGGAAATTTGCAGAAGAGGATGCATAAAGATTGTTAGAACCACATGTTGGGACATTATGCACAGAGACATTGTCTCTTACCCATAACTGATGGCTTACCCCACAATGCATGGCCCACATTTCCTAGTGACTGACATCCATGCTCCAGCCATCACATGGCATTTGCCATGGGAAAGTATAATATGGCTCATTTTTTGTGACATTTTTTTATCATGAGGCAATAGGGAAAAGTAGGTTACCAAGGCTTCTTCCTACCTGAGTTGAGGCCAAGCAAAATTCCAAGAGAACTCTAAATTCTTTTCTGCTTCTCAGGGTAAAGGCTAAGGCGTGCTTCTGAGGTAACATTGAGTTCCAGTGCTGCTCACTGAGATGGGTGAATATTTCAGGGGGTTGGACTGAAAATGATGGCCATAAAAGAGGTGGTTATTTGTCAAATGTACCTCTTAAGGGTCTGTCATTTCAAGTGCAAAGTCGAATACGATGACAGCTAGCTTAATAGTTATTGGCATTTCATTTTTAAGCATTGATAGAATCTTTTTAAAAATTCTCTATTAAGGGGCTTGAGAGATGGCTTAGCAGTTAAAGGTCTTTGCTTGTAAAGCCTGCCGACTTAGGTTCAATTCTTCTGCAACAATGTAAACCCAGACACAAAAAAGTCTATTTTTAGTGGCTAAAGTCCATGGTATGCCCACCCTACATGCACACACACACATACACAAATAAACTAAAATATTTCTCAATTCTTTATTATAATCAAAGACTTTGGAGATATTAATTAGCAATAACACTTCTAGTATCTGATAGTTGAGCAATATTTCCTGCTTTTTCATTTAATTGAATATATAAATAGTCAAGGCTAATAACTTTATCTAAACATTATCTTTAGAGTTGTAAAATTGCTACCAAATTTCTCAGTTCTCAAATTACTGGCAAATATTTTATATATTTTATATATACATATATGTGTGTGTAAATATTAAATATGAAGTTATTTATAATGTATGGAATCAATTAATCTCTATATATACTATTTTTTATGTTTAAAAGAAAGCAGGACTGGCCAGGTATGGTAGCACACACCTTTAATCCCAGCACTCAGGAGGCAGAGGTAGTAGGATCATAACGAGTCTGAGACCACCCTGAGACTACACAGTGAATTTCATGTCAGCCTGGATTAGAATGAGACCCTACCTCAAACAACCAAAACAGTAAAAACAAGAAAGCAGAACTGGAGAGAGAGCTCTGTGGGTAGAAGTACTTGCTGTGCAGGCATGATAGACTGAGTTTGAATCCCCAGAGCCCACCTAAGGCTGGACACAGTAGCTCACGGCTATAATATCAGTGTGTCTACAGTAATGTTCATCAACAAAATAAGGATAGTTAGTCCCAAACCTCCTTCTCATAGTGACTTCAAACCACCAATGGCCAAATTAATTCCATTAATGAGAAGTCCAGAAAATAGTAACAAGGCTCCTGTATCCAAGGCAATCATAAAACCAAATGCATCAAAGCCACCCGGGCACTCTCTCCCCTCACAATAGTCTTTCCCCATGGCTCAGTGCCACATAATCAGGAGGAAATTCTCTGCCCCTGGTTTCTATCTGGGGAGATACAAAGAAGGCAAGACTATCCATGTGTTTTGACTTCTTTAAAGGCTGCCTAGGGGCCTGGCTTTCATCTGTCTCAGTATCTCTAAACGCTTATGGGATGAAGCATGCAGTAGATGCCCAGGGCTCACTGAGAACAAAGAGCTGGTCAGCATGCTGTTGCTCCTGAGGGACCTGCAAGAGAGCAGATGGGGTGGTAAGGTTTGGTAGTCTCTCTGCTGGGCAAAGACCAGAGTGGGAATGTGTTGTGACGAAAGGAAGGATTTCTATCTCAGCTACTTCAGAGCATGAACAAGACCATGCAAACTCTAGATATCTGGAGACTACTGAAAACAAGAAAGCTAAGAGGCATGCTACTGCCTCAAAGGATCCCAAGGAGAACAAATAGAAGCCCATTCAGCTCAGTCACCTTTCCATGAAGAGGAAAAGAAAAAAGTAGAAAATGTGTTCCAACTTTGTGGTGGGCTTCCTGAGGGGCAGGTCTCTATGTCTCATGAGAGCATAGACAAGTCCTGACATAGTCTGCATGCGTAAAGGCCACAGAGAAGGAGGAGGAGATGACGACAAACTGAGCTGCGTGCTTCTATTCTTGAAGAGCCGTAGTCGAGCAAGACAGCGCCGGTATAGTTTGGTGGGTGGCCTCTCCCTGAGTAGGAAAAGAATGGATCATGCACCCAATATGGTAACTTTGCGGGGGAGGGAGGGCCGGGGAGGCTATCCCTGAAAGACTTGTTTCTGTCAAACTGGAGTCCCAGTGGCAGGATGACCAAGAATACTCTGAATGTCTGAGTTACTGAGAAAAAACAGAGTTGGATGGGGCGTGGTGGCGCACGCCTTTAATCCCAGCACTGGGAGGCAGAGGTAAGAGGATCGCTGTGAGTTTGAGGCCACCCTGAGACTCCATAGTGAATTCCAGGTCAGCCTGGGCTAGAGTGAGACCCTACCTCGAAAAACCAAAAAAAAAAAAAAAAAAAAAAAAAAACAGAGTTGGGCACCATGCTACTGCTTGGGAGGACCTGTAGTGTCGCAGATTAATACAATAGGGAGAAACTAAGAATACCTAAGAAAAGGAATAAATAAATCCCTGTCATAAGCAATATATATGTACATGTCCAGAAAAAAAAAAAAAACAGAGATCCTCAAAAATCTCTAGCCAGCTTCATGGTCAAAGGTCTGTCTCTGTAATGTCCATCTGTCAAAATAAGAAGAGCAAACTGCTTTCAAATGAACAAATACCAAAACAAAGTTACAAGGAACATGAAAAAAAGGCAGAATGACATATCAATAAAGACATAAAATAATCTGTAGAAATTGGGCATAAGGAAATGAAAATGTATAATTTAACTGGCAAAGAATTCAAAATAGCCTTTATACTTAAGGAGTTAAAGAAAATGATATGTCAGCAAAATGAGAATTTCAACAAAGACATGGAAAGTTGAAGAGGACAAATAAAATTTTTAGAACTGCAAACTTCAGTAAGTGAAGTGGAAGCTTCACCAGAGAGGGTCAGCCACAGCCCTGGTCAAGCACCAGAAAAAGTAAGCAAACTCAAGACAAGCCAATGAAGCAAAAGTAAAAAGGAAAACAGTGAAGAAAGCCGAAAGGGTCGGTGAGAGGCCATTAAGTGGACCAACAGAGGCTTTGTGGGAGTTACAGAAGAAGAGACAAAGGGCCTGAAGTTTTGTTTGTAAGCTTTATAATGGCTGAAAAGTTTCCAAATGTGGGTTTAAAAGAAAAAAGTAAACATTCAGATTCTAAAAGCCTAAATGCATCCAAATCCAGATGCCCTAAAGAAATTCACACCAAGCCACACAATAATCTAATGGAAACAATTCAAAGACAAAGATAATTTTAAAAGCAGTAAGAGAAAAGCAAATTATGTAAAAAAAAAAAAAAAAAAAACCCTCCGGATAGTGTCTGAGATTTTCTACAGAAACATTACAGACCAGAAGGAACATGACAGCAGACACAAGTAAGGGGGGGGGGGGTTGATGGAATAGCAACCAATACTTTATCTGACTAAACTCTCTTTTAAAAATAAAGGAGAGATAAGGCTTTTCTAGGAAAAAAAGCTAAGAGCATTCATTGTCATTGGATGTTTCATACAGTGTGGTTTAGGGGTACTTATAGTTGAGATACAAGATGCAAAATAGTAACATGAAAGTATAAAGATTGGAAAGATCACTGGACATGTGCAGAATGCTGTAACCTAGTAATAATGGTGCATGAGTCCTTTTTCCAAAGCAAAGGACAGAAGAAATGGCCATACTTATATCAGTCAAAACAGAATTTAAGTTCAAACCTATCCCAAAAGATAAAGAAGGACATTATGCAATGACGGCAGGGGTGAAGCCACTAGGAAGAGGTAGCAATTACGAATATGTACACCAGCATTAAGGCATGTAAACATGTGAACCACACATTGAAGGACGGGAGGCAGACAGAGACACCACCACCAAAGCAATGCAGGGCTTCTACACCCTACCTTCAATACAAAACCAGTAGAGATGATTCAAAAACACTCAAGGCCAAGTGATCCTAACACGCATGTGTGCTATTCATATACACATCTCACTTAATGCTATCAGAATATATGATCCTCAGAAGTTGACATGGAGTGTGTTCTGGAATAGGCCATGTGTTAGGTCACAAAATAATCCTTAACACATTAAGTAAGACTGAAATTATACCAAGAATTCTTCCAATTCCAATGAAATAAAAAAGATACCAATAGCAGAAAAAAATTCACAAATTCTGTATATATTTGAATAAGTGGGTAAAAGAAAAAATACAGCAAAAGTAGAAAATATCTTAAAATACATGAAAGTAGAGTATGGAATAAAAAATGTATGGGACACAAAAACAGCAGTACTGAAGAAGAGTTTATCTCCATAAATGCTACAGAAAGATGAAATGTGTCAAACATCTGAATTCCACAAAGAAGAGATTGTATAAAAGAAGAGATGAAGTCTAAAGTTTGTAGAAAAAAAAAGTAAGTAATAAGGTCAGAGATGGAATAAACAAAATAGTCCCAAAAATAAATGAGAAGAACAATAAAAATAGATGGTTTTGGAAAAAAGAAAATCAGTAAACCTATAAACAAGCTAAGAACAAAGATAGGAAGACTAGAATCAGTGAAATCTGAAGTAAAAGTGGAGACAATGGATACCATAAAACACACCAGCTCACAAAATACTACTGTGAAGAACAATCCACCCCAAAACTGAATAACCTGGAATAATGATTTAACTATAGACATCACGACCTATAAGGACAGAAGCACAGAGAAATAGAAAATCCAGACAGACTGGTAACAAGTAAGGAGATTGAATCTGTAATAAAATATCTCCTGAGCCAGAGAAAAGTTCAAGCTTGATGAATCCCCAGCTATCTATAAAACATGTAAAATGAACAGATGTCAGTACTTCTCAAGCCATTCCCAAAGCATTTCTTCCCAAAGAAGATGGATACCTCCTAACTAACTTGATGAGGCCAGCATAACCCTGCCTCCCCCATGTAGTCTCAGTACCAAGGCCAACACAGCTAATGAGCCTAGAAGCAACCATGAGGAAAAGGTGTTGACTACAAAAGACCTGTTGTACCACACACAGACAGAGTGTAGTTAATGACAATGTATTATCTTCTCAAAAATTGCTAAGAAAGTAAATTTCAAGTGTTCTTACTACCAAATAACAATAATAATAATACTAATAATAATAATGTAAGGTAATGTATATGTTAAATACCTTGATTTAACAACTTTGCCTTGCATACAATGTCAAAAGCATGTACCAAACACAACTACAATTTTATTTAAAGTAATAAATATGTGATGTATAGAAACATAAGATAAAATATTATCCCACTATAAAAAGAAAATAAATCTGGCATAGGAAACCATATGGAAGAACCTTGAAAAGAGTTTGCCAAATAAAAGATGCTCACAACAGCAAGACTAATATCACGTGATCCCCCTCATAAGAGGTATATAAAGTAGTAAGACTCATCCAGGATATGTCAGGGGCTGGCAGGAGAGATAAATGATTTGTTGTTAAATAGATTCAAAGTTTCCATCATACAACATGAAAACACTCTAGAGATCTACTGTGCAACATTGTGCTTACATTGATTCAAAATTTAATGTGCATTGAAGAAGGAAAAAAACCACAGTATTGTGGTTATAACCCACCCATCACTTTGTTTGATAATTAAATTGAAATTCAATTATACAATTAAGAAGTAACCAGTGGTGCTTGTCTGCTTTTTTCTTAAGTGATTCAGTTAAAAGAGAAAGAGAGAGAGAGAGAGAGAGAGAGTTCTTCCTATGTTGTGTAATATAGAGCATTTGACATATTTTGACAAATATGTCAGGGTTTTTTTTTTTTTATTTGTAAACCCTCCACAACTAGCACGTCACATTCAACTTAGGTTCCAGAATAATGTTAAAGTTCTTGACATAAATGTAAACATAGTCATTCTCAGAATTTCTAGATTGCACCATGATCATTCCGTATGATCTTCTTACTCTCCAGTTTTTGCATATTTTACATAATTTATCTCTCTTAAAACTAGCCTGTGTTGAAATTCTATCCTGTCAGGCATTTGACATGCTATCTAAGTAGCTCAAGTCACCTGATGTTAAACTTCTCTGCAAGTTCTACTTTTCAGCACTTAATATCTCAACATTTAATAAAAGCTCTTTGTGTTTAAGTTCATGTGAAAAGATGAAGAAGTTGGGAGGTGAATCTCATAGAACACACAAGAATGAAGAACATATATTTATGGAAAACCATGGAAACTGCTAAGTTATGGGACTGCTATACTGTTCTTTTCTGCTCTCCCACTATTTTTGATTATGGCCCCAAGACTACCTAGGTTCAAAATCTTGTTCTGTCCTTTATTATCTATATGACTTCAGATAAACTAATATATTTAAGCCTCATTTTCCCCAAAAGAAAATAGGTCATAATAGTAACTCCTGATAAGGTTGTTGTGAAGGGCTTAGAAGAATGATGTGGTACTTAGCAAGTGGAAGCGGAAGGCATCAGACTGCCTCTGCTTCCTTCTGTGTGTACATTCAATCACTACAGCTCAGCATGACTTGCATCCTAACCTGACCATCACAATCCCTAGGTTTTCACCTTGAGTGGCTCATTCTAGTAGAATTACAAAAAACAATGTTATACTTCATACTGAGTTAACTCTGCCCCAATGGCTTAAAATATTGTGGGTCATAGCAAGGATTATGAGACATGAGGTATGAGCAAGTTCCAGTCAGTGACTATATATACTGTATACTCTTAATAAGTTACTAGTATAGTTACTGTCATTTTTCTGTTACTGTTTCCAATAATTTGATGGCATATTCAGAGCCAGATCAAATATGACTTGATTTATTTCTACTTGAGGACATTTTCTACCATTTTTTTTTGCTTTCTTCATTACTAATTCATATTAAGCAAGTTATTTTACCTCTCTAATCATTGTTTCTCAGGTATGTGGTGTAATTTATTTAAATAAGTATTTTTCAAACCCCTTTGTCCACTCAGCATGTATGGCAGAGGGCAGCATACAGGTGGAGCATTCTCCCACACACTGCAGAACACACTGTAAATACAATAGAGTCTCTGCAACCTCATCTCTCAGCCCTTCAACATGTCTCCAAGCTGAAAACAGCATACACATTAGTGGGTAAACTAGCAACAGAAGAAATAGATTAGCTCTTTTATTATGAGTTACAACTCAATAAGTTCAAGAAGAATGCAATGAAGACTGTTTAGGTAGTCTAAACCTATGAATTAACTAGTTCTTCAGTGATCTAGTAGTCTTTTTTACATTAAATAAAGACTTGAATAAATGCTCATAAGAACAAATGCTTCATATATACTGGAAATAACCGTAGTGTTGATTCTTTATGCTATTTGAAGGACAGATAAAAACATGAAATTATTCCTTATCTATTAATATTTCTTGAATTATTTGTAATATGCTGACAAAGATATGCAGAGGTTATTATTAAATCCCAAATCCAGGCTTCATTCCTATTCTTAACATTGACTAAAAAAATTCTTGGCATAACTCTAATATAAAATAATAATTCATTTCTTAGTAACACCTTTCAAGTTTATTTTCAGGTCATAATTTCATATAAGTCCTTCCTTCAATCAAAAATTTTGGCCATTTTACCAAAAGATTTTGTCATAAAACAGAATTGACTAAAACTATCTCTATCCAAATTATTATGATAAAAATGTTCTCTTCACAAAAACCATAGTCTTATCTTATTCCACTTATTTCTGTAGGGCCAGTTCCCATTTGTGGTTATTCCCAGTGGACATATCTCTACATTGGTGCAAAGAGAACAATTCTTTAAGCACAGGATATCCTGTCCAGTGGCTGCAAAATTACAAGGGCCTTGGTTTAGAATAACTTTGAGCCAACTACTGAACAGTAAGTAATAATAGCTTGTATTTGACAGGTCAGATAAATCTGAGAGCCAAAATACCAAAAATAATTTTCATTCATTTCTTTTTTTAATGTATTAACATTTATTTTCTCAGTCCCATGGATTAAATGATATATTCTATTTTCTTTGGTAATTTTTTCTCTTTTTTTTTTGTGCTTGGAACTGACTCCTTGCCCGTGTTCCTGCTAAGCCAGTGCTCAGCAAGTGAGCTAAATTTCCAACCCACTGACAGCATATATTTAACCTAAGATAATAAAATGCATCCATTTAACAAGTCCGTTTTAAGAATGCAATGATAATGTGACGAAGCCATTACGTTATCATATATACTCATTAAAATTTTTAGCAAATCATTTCCACTTTTTAGGGAATGATATAACAATCATGCTTAAATTTAACTGTAGATAAATACTGCTTCATCTTAATAGGTGTACAACATAGTTTTCACTGATCTGAAAACAGTGTAGAAAATACTAAAGTAACCAAAGTAAATGAATGTCAAGAAAAAATAAAATCCCAAAGGGGTAAAAATGTGATCATTTAAATAAACTGATAGATTGGAATTCCTCAGAGAAAATTAACCGGCACCAATCACTGTCAAGTACAACATAAGCCATTAGAGCAAGCACAGTTGGAAATTTTCCAACCAAGGAATCTTAAAGCTAGGAGCTCCAACCCCAATCTGACTTGACTTCTAAACTAGGTGACACTGTTCTCAGCAAGAAATCCCACTGACTGCAGTAAAACAACAAAATGACTTACATGACCAATGCTTCTAATTGAATCGGAACATTCTACAGCAATATTGACTTTTCCTAACAGGCTTGTACCATGCTCACCACATCTTCAGTAATCACCAATCTCAAAGACAGGAGTATGGAAGGAGATACCAACAGATGTGTAATAAATTTGTGTCCACTGCCATCCATTTTTATCAGAGACAGAGACATCTTGCTGGTTACCCGCCAAGAATGTTCCACTTACATCACATTTGTTTGAATAGTTACATGGTCATTGCTGGATGTAAAGCAATAAGGAAAATGGACTACTTGCCTAAAGAAAAATGAGGTTGGTGTGATTTAATCAGACAACTTTTAAACCTAAATAAATAAATTTTGGATTCCATTAGCACCAAAAAGGAATGAGTCTCAGAAAAAGAAAAAATAATAAACCACTGGTACATGCAATCACATGTCTGATTTTCCAAAGAATCATGCTCAGCGGAAGAAAGCAGGCTCTAAAGACTGTACCATATGGTTCAACTTACAACATTTGACAAAAGACAAAACTAGAGGGATAGAAATAAAGTCATCAAATCTTATTCCACACCTGGTTGGATTGGGGAATAGTCATCAGAGAGATTATTTCAGATAATGGAAATATTCTGTGTCATAATTATAGTGCTAGTTACCACTACAGATTTCTCAACATTCATAGATCTATACTTCTAGCTCCTAAAAACAATAAACACGTATATGCATTATAGTTGAGTGAACCAAACTAAATTAGGACCTTTCTCTGCAAAGTTAGCTAGAAGTGTGTATCACAACTCCCTCTGGTACTCTTTCCCAGAGATCATTTGTACATTCTCAAAACTCTATCTTAGGATCTAGAATTAAACTTTATGTTTCAAGACAAAGCAACCTCATTCTAGAAAATCATATCAGCAAAGACTTAGTTTAGAAAACATCCAGGTTCTCCAGAAAGTTCCTGGAATTATCTTTGCACTTGTTTTGACCAAAATCTGTTTCCCATGGTCAGAGGCAACATGTAGAGCCAGCTCTGGCCAGAGAACATTCCCCTGGCTGTGTTCTGAATGTAGCACTGAGAGTCCCGTGTGTCCTCAGATGGAGACTAGTTACAAAATTGTGATGAACGCATATAATGACACAGTTCAGCATAGAAGCTCTTCAGAATATATTAACCTCACAAACTGTTGTTGCATAGAAATTTGTTACAAAGGAACCTTCATTTTAATTTTAAGGCACTAGTCTCTTTATACACCTTCAGTTATATTATGAACACTCTAGATCAAGAAAGTTCTATACAAAATATTAAGTGTTTTCTTCCAATAGTCAAGTCCCATGGCTTAATCTCATTAAAAGAGATGCTTCCTGTTTAGGGTAGAAATGACCTAAGATACTAATGGATAAAATTTGTGCATAGTTCTAAATGAGCATTAGCCATTGATCTAGTGCTTAAGTGGAAATAGACTTGGTCCAATAAGAAATGAACAGGGTAATCACTAAATTTAGGCCACAGACCTCACAGATTTATAAATAAGTGTCCATAGAATATATAGAAGTGTCCTTTTGGTTTGGTTCTTACAGCAATGTTTTTTAGAAAGCCAACAACATGCTAAGTAAATACAACAGTAAATTTGAATAAAATCATGCATTTTATCTGTCTGTATTGATCTGTTTTGTTCTGTTTTTGAGGCAGCATCTTACTCTCACAGACTGACCTAAACCTCACTCTGCAACCTATGCTGGTCTTCAACCCAAAGCAATCCTCCTACTTCATCTTCCCCAGTGCTGGGATTAAAGGCCTAAGCCACCCTACCTAGTTCTGGTTTGTTTTGCTTTCTCCTACATTAATTAATAGATTTACTTACTTGCATGTGTGTGTGTGTGTGTGTGTGTGTGTGTGTGTGTGTGTGTGTGTTCGTGCCAGGGTCTCTTGATGCTTCAAACAATAGCCCATCTGGTTTTATGTGGGTGGCTGGGGAATTGAACCCAGGCCAACATGCTTTACAAATAAGTACCTTTAACTGCTGAGCCATCATCTCTCCAACCCCAATTTTATCTATATTTTTAATCATCTTAAGTAAACATTTAAATATTCAAAGTTTTCTTTGTCAC
Source organism: Dipus sagitta (assembly GCA_036346955.1). Taxonomy (NCBI): domain Eukaryota; kingdom Metazoa; phylum Chordata; class Mammalia; order Rodentia; family Dipodidae; genus Dipus; species Dipus sagitta. The sequence continues at coordinate 52,225,348 of CM070774.1, forward strand.
TTTATCCAGTTGTTTTTGCCATGTTAGAAGAAAATTGGGAACACGACATAATGAAATCAAAATAAACCAACTTGAAATTTTAAGTAGAATTTGAAAAAGTCACTAGACATTTGAATGAATATTGTGAATGCTTTTTGAAACAATGAACAATCCCAAACATCTCTTCTCAAATGTGACTAATGATGTGCCACCAGCACCCACCCATTCTGCAACCACAGTTAATCTCGAAGGTCATTTGGAGACCTAAGAGCCCTAAAATGAATGTTACCCTTAGAGGCAAGCTCCAAGGTACACAGGCTTCCCTGGTTAAAGACACAAAGGTAAAACCTTGCAAACCCAGCAGTCCTGCTGAGTAACTGACTCTCAAAACAAAGCATTTCTAATAAAATAGTTTGTTTGGCAAATCACTAGGGTTGTACTATTATTAGTTTCAGGCAAACAGATGTCTTCCTGGATAAAATCCAAGCCAGGCATCCTTCTTATGTTTTGGCAGGCGGGGAGCATGTTAAATTATACTTTTCCATCTTAGAAACCCTTTAGAATTAGAAAAAGCTGCAATCTTGCAATTCCATGGGGATTGAATTTTTAATATATGCTTTTACAGACGATGTCATTAGAATTTGATTCTTTACAAAATCAAGATAATAGATTTCAGCTTTTTCAAAAATGTACATATATGATCTAATGACATTGTATGTACAAGACCAAATTATTTACAGTCACTTTGATGGCACTGTTTTTCATGTTCTTAATATTAATTAATTAATTTATTTACTTATTTATTTATTTATTTATTTATTTATTTATTTATTTAAGAGAGAAAGAAAGCAAGCACACATACCAGGCCCTCTAGTCACTGCAAACAAACTCCAGACACATGTACCACCATATGCATCTGACTTTCATGGGTTGTGGGGAGTGGAACCTTGGTCCTTAGTCTTTGCAGGCAAGTGCCTTAATGCCCTGGCATGCGCTCTCTCTCTCTCTCTCCTTTCTCCATCTCAAATAAATAAATAAATATTTTAAAAAATAATGTTGGGGCTGAAGAGATGGTTTAGTGCTTGCCTTTGAAGCCTAAGGACCCTGGTTCGAGGCTCGATTCTGCAGGACCTACGTAAGCTAGATGCACAAGGTGGTGCATGCATCTGGAGTTCGTTTGCAGTGGCTGGAGGCCCTGGTGCACCCATTCTCTCTATCTATCTATCTGCCTCTTTCTCTGTCTGTCTGTGGATCTCAGATAAAAAAATAAAAATAATAAAAATAATGTTTTTTTAAAAAATGTCCTAAAACACACTAAGTTTTGTTCCAACATAGACCAATTTCTTTTTCCATATTCCTAATAAAAAATAAAATGTAACAATGGTGTCCATGGTAAATGTAATTACATTTTTTTACATGTTTTTTAAATTTATTCTTCAAATGTCTATATACCTAAAAGGTAGAAGGATTATAAAGACAAAGACTTGTCCTCATATACATTCCAACTTTCTTCCTTTTGGTAACAGGATGCTCCTGAATTTATGTTGTCAGTGTATGACTGCCCAAATAGATATCATTTCACCACCCTCCTTTTCCCACCATGAATAGCCATATGACCCAGCTGGCCAGTGGGCTATGTGCTGGGAAGTGGTGGGAGCAGCTTCCAGATCACGTTCTCCAAGGGAAGCCATTTTCTTTAACTTCTTCTTCCCAGAAGGCTGCTGCTAGTAAGATAGGTTAAGCTTTATGGAACAGCGAAATATTAAATTGAAAGAACTTCAAATTCTAATTGTCCTTAAAGAATACTCACCTAAACTCCCTGCACTGCTTAGCTACATGTAGAATGTTCCTAGAGACATTCTGATCTGAGTCACGACATAGCTCATTCTTTAGGCATGTCTGTTTCATCTACTTGATGCATTAAACTTTTTGGTGTTTCTTTTTTTTATTTCTTCCGTGTCCCCTCTTCCACTGAACAACTTCTTCTTTCCAACTAGTCTGCTTCTATTTTGATGCTTTTTTAAAAAATTTTTTTGCCCTCCTCAGTTATCCATGATGGAATGTTTATGAGACCAATATTGTGTGAGTCTTGTGTAGGTAATGACAGCCACTGTGAGGTCATGGATGCATTAATATTTATACTGTGCTTAATCAGCACAAATATCACTTAGAAATGCTTTAGTGGTCACATTCATTTGTCTAGTAATGGTTCAGCAAAGGATACCTCTGTCACTAACAGCTGTAGCTTGAACAATGGGGTATCTTCCAATATTTACGTTGAAACTTAAAACCCAAAATGACTGTACTAAAAAGTACAGCACTTGAGAGTTGACTAAGTGCAGAATTCATCCTTGTGAATGGGATTAAGGTTCTTCCAAAGAGGCATCAGTGTGAAGGAAAAACAATTTGCCTTTTCCTCCCAAGAATGGGGATCTTCTCTCCTGGATGCCACAGGAAACAAAATCAGACTTACCTGCATCTTGATCTTGGACTTCCCAGTCCCCAAACTATGAGGTCTACGATTCTAACATACACAAAACACTTATTCTATGGTAATTTATTCTTGTGGTATGAAATGACTAAGACACTAACCTTTCCCATAAAAATTAAAAGAGCCCCTTTCTGGTCACTCAGAATATGACCTTGCTATGTCCAAAAGGAAGATTGAGTGTTTCAGACATGGAAATGTGGCCCATGCCAGGCACATAAAAGCCCTTCTTGCTTTTTTTGTTAAAACTACCAGGCAAAAGAGATTTATTTTCCCCTTTAAATATTAAAGGCAATGTGTACAATTCAAGCTTGAACTCTTGAAAGTCTTGGCCATCAAATAGGGAAAGTGTCCCTAAAATTAATGCAACACAAAAGCAAACCAGGCCAATATAAGATCTTGATATCATTTAAACTCTTGCTATGCTTGGAGTTGTCTCAGTTTTATGTACCAATAAATTCTCATTCTGAGGAAGAACTAATTGAAGTCAAGTCTCTATAAATTGCAACTTAACTACTATTTTTAATATCTCTGTTGGGAGGGAGGTACTTGGGATCAAATCTGGGCCTTCCATATTTGCATATGCTAAGTAAGCACTGTACCACCAAGCTACATCCCACCCTATCACAACCCTTTAAATGGCTGAGAATTATATCATTTAATGAATAGAAAACATTAAATTTTACTCTGAAAATACTTCTCAACCTCAAAGTCACCCCCATGTTTCTGAAAGTGTCAGCTGAACGGTGTTTAGTAGAGTCATAGAGCTGGCCTCAGTAGGCAGCTGCTACACCTAAACAAGCGGTCTGTCTGTCCAGCTGAGAGCTCTCGAAGCTGGAGACATTGGTCACCTTTTGCCCAGTGCAACTCAGACACACATTCCCGAGGGTGGTCTCATCTCTCTTCTGTTCTCATTTTCATACCACTTGATATCTTGACTGCCAATACTCTACCCTGCCCCAAAACCTGCCTTCGAACTCTGTGGGATTCTTTCTCTTTCTTTTTCTCTTATTAATACAATAAATAATTATTATTTATCGATGAAGACAATATTCAACATAAACTTAATGCCTATTTTCCTATATTTACAAATAGTAAGAACTGTAACAATGTAGAATGGGACACATTTGGGAATAAAAATTTAGGTACTAGAAATACAATTCAACTATTAAACTCTTTTCTGGTAACATGCAAAAAATCACAGCAATCTTCTATGAAAACAATCAATGATTGATCAGTTCCTTCAATTATTTTGAAAGCAAAAGCAAGTGTCACAAATTGTATGTTTTGGTGCATTCTGTGTGCTATCCTTTGGAAATTACTTCAGCATACCTTTTCGTACTTTAAAATGTAGTAAAAGTTATATTAAGCAAAATGGAAAATATTTTGCTTACTAAAAAAGACAAATGAATATTAAACAACTTACAGAGATATTCAACTATTTCTGGTCTGTGGCACTCAGAACTTGAGGCACATTTTTTGTATGCTTATATTGAGGTGAGCCAAGGTAAGTCAACACAAAGATTTCAAAGCAAATGAAGCTACTTTCCGTAGCTTCAAAAATACAAAAAATATCCGGCTCATGAATGACCCATCGTGTCTTCTTAACAAGAAGGCTTCTCTGTCACCATGTCACGAAGGCGCTCAGTTACCACCACATCATTCACAGCATATTTATAACTACATAGCAGAAGGTGGAAATGCTGGACTGTTGATCTTCTCATAGTCCATATTTCTTTCATGACCTACGAAGAAGAGCCGCTGACTGAAAGCCCAAAATACACGCACAGGAAGCACATTCGTTGTCATTTCTGTGTGATGTGGGATGTGTTCCCATCTAGTCCCTTGATGTGGAATTAGCACCAAATCTTACCTAAGCGGATGTCATGAATATGGCTAGGTTTTTAAGAATTGTGTAGACAATAACTCTTACAGTGTGCAAGATAAGTGCATTATTGAATTTCAGATTCATCTCCTCATCCTTTAGGAAAAAGAGCCATGCATATGAGCAAGCAATGATTTTATAACTAAGGCACCAACTTTCAGATTCGCGGTGCTATACTGCCACCTAGTGGAATAAACGTAAACGCCCAAGATACCTGTTTTTAAGCTTTTTACACTTAATAACCCCGTAGGAGGGAGAACACACCCCTATAGATAATACATGTGGGCGCGCGTACAGCCCGGGAGGGCAGAGAACACACTCGAGATTTTAGTCTTTTTCCACATTGTTTGAAGACAGCGTTTCTCATGTTGTTCTGCCTCTGGGAAGGTCAGATTACCTGGTTTGTGAGCCTCAGGAGTCTCCTGACTCTGCCTTCCATTGCCATAGGCACTTTGAGATTATTAAAGAATCAACGTTAATTTTAAAAGGGGGCGCTCTAACAATTTTTTTGTTTCATTTGCTTCCCACTATGAAGGTAATTTGACTTTTCCTACCCCTGCCCCACCATACACATGCACCTTTCCCTCCTTGGCATCGTCATGATTGAATTGCATCATACTTTTAGTTAGGTCACTATTCATAAACATGAACATATTATTAACATGTCCATAGTAAGTAGAGAAAATATGCCATAAAATGTAATGGCAGTTCGCATTTGTCCACGCTATTTCTCCCCTTCAACTAGTCACTGTTGAAGAAGTACTGCTCTGTGGTTTGCCTCTAGGCCCGAGTTCTCTAGAGCAAAGGGTCTAAGGCAAAGCTCCTCTGCCGATATTGTACTGGGGAGTGTGGTTTCAAAGGAAGGACGAATACAGAAGAGGAGGGAGGCACAAGAAAACCACGTTAGCGAGCATGGGAGCAGGAAGGACTAAACCCATCTCTTGATCACAGCTGTGGGGTCGCTTCTGTGGGATCGTCTTGGGGATGTGCATGTCAGCGTGGTGTGCCGTGGGGGAGGGAAATCCTCTGTCTGCTGACTTCTAGATCTGACTAGTCTTCTCCCAGGCACACGAGGGCCCTAGGAATCTTAGCTACATCCAAGGTTTAGTGCTGAAAGTCCTGCTTCCTGGCCACCACCCTGAGCCTTAGGTAAGTAAGGACGAGCTGGGCAACCCCTGCAGCTGACAGCAACAGCTCAGCCTGACAAGTGAAAGCCAGAGACACATGGTCACAAGGCCAGTCCTAAGACAGGTCACTGTCGAGTTGAATTATAAATGTGTCTACATAGACTCATGTTTTTGAACACCTGGTCTCAGTGTGGTAGCCCTATTGGGGAAGGTTGGGAAGCATTTGGGGGAGGAACTTCCTGAAGGAAGTATGTCACTGTGGGCAGGCCTTGAAGTTTTATAGCCCAGCTCAACTTTCTCTTTAATCCTCCACTTGCTAATTGCCCATGTGACCAGCTAGCCACCCAGTATGCCTCTCCTGTCATGATAGACTATATCCTCACAAGACTAAAAGCCAGAGTAAACCCTTTCTGTCCTTAAATTGCTTCTGATCAGGCATTTTGTCCACAAATAACTAATACAGCCTCCTTTCTTGCTGTAGGTCTGTGGCTAACCAGGGTTTTATTCTTCCCCTGCTGCTCACAGCTGGCCCTTGGTGGTGGGATTGGCCCAGCTGCTGGTGGAAGGCTTGTGAGGGTGGGGGGACCTGCTATTAGGGTTGGGCCTTCACCAGGGTCTGTGGGGGACCTGTCTTATCATAAGGCTGTGTGGTTGGTCTGGCACCCTGTGACCCCCCCCCCCCGACCTTGCCAAGAGTGTAGAATGCACTAGCATGATGCTGAGGACAAATTTGCATGTGTGGGTCAGAGTCCTTGCTTATGCTTATCAGTCAGTGTGTGCAGTTCACACAGATTGTCTCTGTGCTCCAACAGGACAGGATGTAGTGTTCTGACAGACCCAGCCCAGTGATCTGACTCTGCCACTTCCGGAAGTCAGGCTGGTCCTGCCCATGTGCAGGCCAGTCTCTTTGGTCTGGGCACCTTTTGTCAAGAGCGTGTGGAGGTGTGGGCCCAGTTCACACCAGGTGTCCACCCATGTGAAGAGAGTCCTTCAGTCTATGTGCCCCAGCCTTGCCACATCTGTGGAGCTCAAGAGGACAGCTCATCCATGAATGTGAATAATAGGCTACTATCAAGCATGAGCTCACCCCACCCCCACCCCTGCTGAGCCTCAGCATGTGCCAGCCACTCTGAGCTGGTCATCTGTTGGAGAAAGCACAGGCATTCTGGGCTTGTCCCCAGTTTGAGAGTGCATGGGTGTACGCCCAGGTTCATTCCAGCTGCCCACCCGTGTGGAGGTCAGGGAGACCTCCAGCCATGCCCCTCCTATGGGGATCAGGCAGACAGCCCTCCTGTGTGTATGTAGAGCTCAGACTGCTTGCCCACCAGAAGAGCATGCTCTAGCAACACAGCTTGTGGAGAGGGCCACGTTGTCCCCATCTGTACGCACATCACTCACTTGCTCAGTGGGTTGGTCTCCTGAGAACGTGCGGGGTGTGAAGTAAGACTGATCACCCACCTGCCCTGCCCACCAGTACTCAGCTGCCCATGTGCAGTTGGGCAGGCCCCAGTGTACCCCAGTATGAGAAACTGGTGGGTTGCCTGCTTTTCCCACAGAGCACAGAAGGTGTAGGAATAGACAGATTCCCTGTTTGTGAACACCCATGACCACCCAGTGGGGGATCTGGTAGGTCCCTCCTAGACTGGAGCCCCCAAATCTTGTCTTCCTTATTCCCCTGAAGTTCTACCATGGTTATGAACCCACTATCTTAACCAAAAGCCCTAATGTAATATTTTTTTCTCTCAGATAATTATCTATGTTTATGTAAGTTATCACACATGCATTTTTATTTTTAGTAGCACAGAAATAATTGTCCTAATTTTGCAGAAGATTGAATCAAAGTAATGTGGAAGAATAGAAAAATAACAGCATATAATTTTTGTTTTTTATATATTTTTAGATATTTATGCCCTAGACATATAAAATCTCTTAATACAGATCCCACTGAAAGTCTCATGGACACCACAATCTTAATATGCCTAAACCAGGCCTCAGTATCTCCCTCCTCAATGTTGGTCTTCCTTCTGTTACCTACCACAGGGCTCTGGAACTCATTATTTTCCTGTTTACCCTCCCTGCCATCCATGTTCCATTGGTTTATAAGGCACTGTAATTTTATTCCTTACACCTTTTCTTTCTGCTTCGTTTTTACAACCAACAACTTAATGCAGAACATCATTGAATTTATTCATTTGATAACAAGAAAAATAGATTTGTCCTAGGGATTTTTATCAAGAATCTGTATTGCAATGAATACTTGTGAAGCCACACAATAATCTTGGAAAAGTAACTACACAACTATACTAGAGTTTTGGTTTGGTGAGGTTAGGGTTGGAGAATGTTTGAGACTCGTGGTTTGAGGATTTTGGTAGTAAGAGACCACATTCCTTTTGTAAATCAGTTTGACCATGAAGCCCTGCATAGATCTATTATTTTATATCACATGTGTACATGCACACACACACACACACACACACACACACATACACACACACACCTTCAAAACAACATCCCTTTAAGTATCACCTTTCCCATCCAGGACACTGAAGTCATACTACTCTGAACCCTCCTTGAATAGTGCCTGCTTCAAACAGCTATGCAAACGTGGAGGCTACTTTCTGTTCACAAAGGTTCTAGACTGAGGGGGTCCCTGAGAGATCTGCAAAGATGTGCAATACAACCTCCACAACCCCACTGCACACTTTTGTCTTGCTTATGCCAACAGTACCCAGACTCATGTAGAATTATATTGGTGGAGTTCAGAAAACCAATATCAGAAGTCAAAGTATGGGGTAATTTTTACATGGCTGCTCAATCCAGGGACCTATCTCATCTTGAGAGTTCGCTCAAGGCTGAGGTTAAAGGCTTAAGTGTAAGCACCATATTTTCTTGCTAAACCTGAAACACACACACACACACACACACCACAAGGACAGAGTACTTATCCTTTGCTTAGGAAATTTCCTATTTTTCTATTTATAATCATATTCTATTGTTCTACTTCAGAATTACAGATGTTGTCATTGTATGCAAAGGCAATGACAAATAATATGTTCAAATTTTAAATCAACTGAATTCAATTCTATTGTGCAGTTGAGAATAGTGGCCAAAATAACATGAAAATCATCACCTGATGATACAGAGGATAATTATTTTCCAGATTAATAATGAAACACAATAAAGTGAAATGTGATTTAATTTGATATTAAGTTATATATTATATGTAGACCTTATTATCAAATTTTACACTGGTCACATAATGGCCCATGTGTCTACAAGAAAGATTCACCAACTAACAAGATGTTAACATTCGCAGACAGAATATTGGAAGTTGTGCATATGTTGAAAGAACTCTGAAACTACTTTCATGTTGACTTTCTTTAGGTATGTAATTAAGGTAATGCATTACCTTATTGCCATATGCCACACTTAGAGAAATTCAAAAATGCAGCATGGGATTAAGTCATTGGTACTTACTAATCTGCATTTCTCTACACCAGGCTTATTTTCCCACCAAGACTAGGGCATAGTAGTCTTCTCATTCTCAATGAGTGTGTTTCAAAAGAATAGCACCATGGTTCTTGAGAACTTCACTAGATTGTGATTATTGGAGTTGAAATTTTTCTTAAGTAATGTTCTAAGACAAGGGAGGTCAGGCATCTACAGTCAGGAAAAGCCCCTAAGTGTAGTGGAGCTAAATGGAGTGTTAAGGCCATCTTAATCACTACTAATAATAAAATGCTTAGGATTTCAGAGTTCTACTCCATTCTCTTTTTCTCTCTTCAAAGTTAATAGGATGTTGAAACTTTGTGATATGTGGCTGATAAGAAAAGATGAAAACCAGTCTGAGTTCTTTGTATGGACAGAGTGTGGGCAGGTGCCGCAGTCTGGATTGAGTAGGCTGGACCCATTTCTGCACTCCTCCCACCTCCCAGGTCTGACTTCCTTGTGTGGTCAGCGTGTGGACAGGCTAGGTGGTCTGGAGTGAATAGGCCTGACCCATTTCTGGGCTCCTCCCGCCTCCCTGTTCAGAGTTGCTTGCACATACAGTGTGTCAGCTGGCACAGCACTCTGGAGTAAGTAGGCCAGACCCCTGTACCTGGGCTCCTACCACCTCCCCTGGCTGGGTTGCCTGCACTGGTCTGTGTCCTAAAGGGCACAGCATGAAGTAGGCCAGATCCCTGTTCCCTGTTCCCTTACTCCTCCTAGTCCCCCAGTCCTGGTAGGTCCCATTGTGCCTTGCTTGGAGAGGCCTGGCCCCTGTGTGACCTGTGAAATCAAGCCTTTTCCTCTGGTATCCTGACTGGCCACTAGGTACCAACATCCATGTTTACCTGAGTCAGAGAGTGAATGGGCCAAAGGACAAAAACTTGCTTCCTCCACAATAAAATAATCTTCCTAAAATGGGTAGAAACAATGCAAACAAGCCAACGAAAGTCAGAAAACTGGGAGATCTCCACCAAGGATGCCTATTCCTACTACAGAAGCCTCCAATGAAATCATAGAGAAATCAACAGAAATTCATTCCTAAAATAAAAACTCAACAACCAGTGAGACCCTGACTAAAATAAACTGCTGAACTTGAAGCAAACTATCAAAGAATCAACAATTGTATCAATGAAATTGAACAGAATGGTAGCCTAGAGCATTCAGCCTTTGACAGTAGGCTTAACTTGATTGAAGAAAATCTTAGAACCCTCCAAAGAGATATGAATAAATTAAAGGTAAGTCAAGAAATGGAAGACCTCAACAACTAGTTGATCAAGCTTAATGAAGACTTGACCAAATGCAAAGATGAACTACAGGAAGCATCAAGAAAATCAGAACTCAAATTGAAATCATACCTCAAAAGAGATGGACACTGTATAAAATAATACAACAGAAAACAAAAATGAAATAGAAATTATAAAAACCCTTCTAGAACCACTCACCAACAGAGATACTCATGTGGAAGACAGAGTGTGGAAGACACTCTGACCTGGAAGACAGAAGAAATTGATCCAGAGGCCAAAAAATTTGTTCAGAAAAATCAAATGAACAGAATATGAGGGGACTGTGGGACACCCTAAAATGATGAAAAATCGGGATCATGGGTACAGCATAAGGAGAAGAAATTCCAGCCAGAGGCATGGAGAACATATTCAACAAAATTATTGAAGGAAATTTTCTGAATCTTCCAAAAGAGAGACCCATCCTGATACAAGAACACCACAGAACACCAGACAGGACTAAAGAAGAAACTCTCCAAGACACATCATAGTTAAAACTCTTAATGAAATCAAAGACAGTGTGAAAAGCAGCAAGGGAGAAGCAATTCAAAACATACAAAGGCAATCCCATTAGAATAACATCAGATTTCACAATAGAAACCCTGACAGCAAGAAGGGCGTGGAGTGGAACACTTCAAAGTCTGAAAAACTATGGCTTTCAACCCAAGCTAATTTACCCAGCAAAAGTATCCCTCATAAGAGATGGTGAAAGAAAAATTTTCCATGAAAAAAGTCAACTCTATGATTACATGACCACAAAGCCAAACCTACTGAGAATACTTGAGGGAATACTCAAAACAGAATAGTCAAAAAAACCAATCTCAACAGCCAACAAGAAGAAGATCACAATAGCCAAAATAAACCAGGCTCAAAACAGAACATAACACAAGAAAGCACAAAACCCCATAAAACACCTCGTCATGGCAGGGATTAATTCAAACCTCACAGTAATAATGTTAAATATTAATGGTCTAACTCACCCATCAAAAGACACAGGTTATCAGGATGGATCAAAAAACTGGACCCTTCTATTCGCTGTCTTCAAGAAACCCACCTTGCCACTAAAGATAGACACCTCCTAGGGGTGAAAGATTGGAAAATGATATTCTAAGCAAATGCACATAAAAAAACAAGCAGGTGTGGCTACACTAATACATGATAAAATACACTTCAAACCAAAAGTAATCAAAAATGACAAAGAAGGCCACCTCTTATTCATCAAGGGAATGATCCAACATGAGCACATCACAATCATAAATATATATGTGCCAAACACAGAGGCGCCACAGTTTAAAACAAAATCTACTCAACAATAACACAGAAATAAACATCATCATAGTCAGAGACTTCAATACTACACTATAGTCAATAGACAGATCATCCAAGCAGACAATTAACAGGGAGATAATAGAGCTCAAGAGCATCATACATCAACTAGACCTAATGGATATCTGTAGAACTTTCCTCCCAAACTCTACAGAATACACATTCTTCTAAGCAGCCCATGGAATCTTCTCCAAAACTGCTTTCATAATATCAGGAAAATTGAAGTAACTTTCTGCATCATGTCAGACCACAATGCTTTAAAGCTAGACATTAACAACAAGAGACACATTAATAACTCCACCTACTCCTGGAGACTAAACAACACACTTAGAAACAGTGAATGGGTTGTGGAGGAAATGAAAAAATAATTGTAAAATTCCTAGAATTGAATGATAATGAAAACACAACCTACCAAAACTTATGGGACTCAATGAAGGCATTATAAGGGGAAAATTCATAGCCATAAATGCCTTCATTACAAAGACAGAGAGAATACAAATCAATAATATGATTGTCTACCTAAAGATGCTGGAAATATAAGAAGAATTCAGCCCAAAGAGCTCCAGATGGAAAGAAATAATCAAGATTAGAGCAGAAATTACTGAATTGGAAACTTTGAAAAAGTAAACAAGATTGATAAATCACTGGCCAAACTGATCAAGCAAAAAAAGAGAAGTCTCAAATTAACAAAATCAGAAATGTAAAAGGAGAGATCATTACAGACATCAATGAAATTGGATGAATCATCAGAGAATACTTCCAAAATCTCTACTCCACAAAATCAAATAATCTTGAAGAAAGGGATGAATTCCTAGAAACATACCACCTGCCAAAACTAAACTCAGAGCAGATTAATCTCCTAAACAAACCTATCATATCCACAGAGATTGAAAAGGTAATCAAACACATCCCCAAAAGGAAAGTCCAGGACCAGATGGCTTCTTGGCTGAATTCTATCAAACCTTCATTGAAGAACTGAAGCCAACTTTTCTCAAACTGTTCCATATAATCAGAGACCAAGGAATCCTCCCTGACTGCTTTTATGAAGCTGGCATCACCCTAATACCAAAACCAGAGATACAACAAGGAAAGAAAATTATGGGCCTATATCCCTAAAGAACTTAGATGCAAAGATCCTGAACAAATTCCTTGCAAACTGAATTCAATAACACATCAAAAGTATTATCCACTTGATCAAGTAGGCTTCTTCCCAGGGATGCAGGGATGGTTTAACATATGGAAATTGGCCAACATAATACACCACATAAATAAACTGAACCATAAGAACCACATAATCCTCTCAACTGATGCAGAGAAGGCCTTTGACAAAATACAACAAACACTATTTCATGATCAAAACACTGGAAAGAATAGGAATGGAGGGTTTATATCTCAACACAATAAAGGCTATGTATAAAGCTCCTAAGCCCAAATCATACTTAATGGGGAAAAAGTCAAGGAGTTCCCACTGAGATCAGGAACAAGACAATGGTGCCCACTCTCACCCCTGCTCTTCAACATAGTACTAGAAGTACTAGCCCAAGAAATAAGACTTGAGAAAGAAACAAAAGGGATTCAAATTGGAAGGAAGAAGTCAAGTTAGCCCTGTTTGCAGATGACATGACCCCATATGTAAGTGACCCAAAAGTCTCTATCCCAAAACTTCTAAAGATGTTAAATCCCTTCAGCAAAGTGACTGAATACAAAATCAATACACAAAAATCAATAGCTTTCTATATGCAAAGGACAAATATACAGAGAAAGAAATCAGTGAGTGCTGGGAGCCAGCCCCAGCTGGAGTGAAGTCCTTTGAAAGAAATGCAGAATCAGTGGGGGAGGAATGAGAGACACCAGGTGGCTGTTTCAGGTGATTCAAGCATCTTTGCCTTCCCCAAAACCTTGTGATTTATTTACACTACTACAGAACAAAAGTAGGCTTATTTTCCAGGAAATAAACACTCAATTCTCAGGAAAAAAGCATCAGACAACTGCTGTGCAGACTGTTTCATACCAAAAAGCCATTCTTCTAACTTTCAGCAAAGTACTTATTAACCTGTATGATTACACAGTCCTATTGTTCTCTGGATAACAAGCATCAAACAGGGCCTAATTGAGCAAGCCTTTCCAAGAAAGGCAATGAACTATAGCATATCTATTTTCCATTCTTATTCACTACATGACCTATGTTTTCATCATAAATTCCTGTATAGGGTAGAGGTGTGTCAGTAGGATCAGGAAACCTAAATGCACTTGCCTTAGCTCCTCATGATGGACTTTGGAATTTCTGTTGTAATGGGAGGATAAAGTAAATCTTTTTTTCCATAACTTTGCAAAGAACTCCTTATTAGTCATATTCTTATATTTATCTAGGGATCATAAGTCTGTACAAATGGTTATAGTTTCATTTTCTTTCAGCCCTCTTATTTCTCTACAGTAGGGAACAGTTTCAGTTTCCTTTTCTTGAAAGCCTAAAAAAGACAGGAGTGCTATTACTAATAAGAAAACCAAACACAAGGAATCAAATGGTTTCAGCTCCATCATAAAGTTACAGCCATGCAGAAACCTCCTCCTATCTAGGACCATCACATATGGCAATGAGTTTGCCTCCACAAAGTGAGGCTGCCCCATTTTCAATAGAAACAACAACAACAAAAATTAAATCCCTTGGAATAACACTAACAAATGATGTGAAAGAACTATATAATGAAAACATAAAAATACTCAAGGAAGAAATAGAGGAGGACTTGAGAAGATGGAAAGACTTCCCATGTTCCTGGATAGGTAGAATTAATATTGTGAAAATGGCAATTCTATCAAAAGCAATATACAGATTTAACACAATACAAATAAAAGTACCAGCATCATTCTTCACAAATATTGAGAAATGATCTCAAAATTCACATGGAATGGCAGAAGGCTTCGTATATCCAAACATATCCTCAGCAAAACAACAACAACAACAACAACAACAACAAAAATACCTCAGTTGTATCACCATACCTGATCTAAAGCTATATTACAAAACCATAGTGACAAAAAGAGCATGGTACTGGAATAAAAACAGAAACATAGACCAATGGGACAGAATTGAAGACCCAGACCTTAGGGCAAGCAACTATAGCTGCTTGATCTCTGACAAAGATGCCAATAATATAGACTGGAGAAAAGAACAGACAGCATCTTCAACAAATGGTGTTGGACAAATTGGATGACCATATGTAGAAAAATGAAATTACACCCACTCATTTTGCCATACACAAAAATCAAGTCCAAATGGATTCAATACCTCAATATAACACCTGAAACTCTTCAACTACTGGAAGAAAAAATAGGAAGCACTCTCCATGATATAGGACTTGGAAAAGACTTCCTGAACAAAACCCCAGTAGCCAAAGAAATTAAACAAGCACTCAACCAATGGGATCTCGTGAAACTAAAAAGCTTTTGCACAGACAAACATACCATAAGCAGAGCCAATAAATTACCCACTGAATGGGAGAAAATCTCTGCCAGCTATACCACTGACAGAAACCTAATGCCTAGAATCTACAAAGAACTCAAAAAACTAACAATAAAACAAAATCAATCAACCCACAACAACAGTGGTGCAGAGAACTAAACAGGGAGTTCTCAGAGGAAGAATTACAAATGGATAACACACACTTAAGAAAATGTTCATCATCCCTAACCATTAGGGAAATGCAAATTAAAACAACTATGAGATTTCACCTTACTCCAGTAAGGATAGCAAACATTTAAAAAATCAAATGAAAACACATGTTGGCAAGGCTGTGGAGAAATAAGTACCCTCATATACTATTGGTGGGAATGTAAGCTGGTACAACCACTGTGGAAATCAATTTGGAGACTCCTGAAAAAGGATGAGTATAGATTTACCAGCAGACCCTGTTATTCCATTACTGGGCATTTACCCTAAAAACTCCACATCTCAGTTCAGAAATATTTGCTCAACCATGTTTATAGCTGCTCAATTCACAATAGCTAAAAACTGGAATCAACCCAGGTGCCCATCGTTGGATGAATGGGTAACCAAGATGTGGTCTATCTACATGATGAAATTCTACTCAGCAGTAAGAAAAAATGACACAATGAAATTTGTAGAAAAATGGTCGAACTTGAAACAGATCATTTTAAGTGAACTCACACACAGAAACATGCTCATCACATGATCTCACTCATCTGCAGTTCCTAGCCTGGATCAGCCCAAGTTACTGATATAACTGAAGAGCATCTTGAGGCTTGGACAATAGGGAGGATGGAGCTTGGGGAAGGGAACGGGTGGACGGGAGGACACAAAATCTGAACCCAAATTGAGCTGGTACCACAGAATTCTGTATCCTGGAAATCAGACTAAAGGTATAACCCTCAAGCAGATCTTAGAGGGAGCAACTGAATCGAAGGGACCTGGAGAGAGTGAGATGAAACCTAACTTCAAATTTCTCCTGTTTCTGTTTCATCCCTGGCTTTTTCTTTTTCCTTCTCCCTTGGCACTGGCCTGTAATTTCCTGTACCAGGATGTGGTCTACATCCACAATGAGCTGTCGATCAGAGAGACCTACTAGATCTCCCAAAACAAACAGACTTCTGTCAGAGCACTTGATTACCCACCAGAGGCTAATAGTAAGACCCTACTGCTGAAGACACCAAACACTGTTGGTGTGGACCATCGAGAGACCTGATTGGAATCCAGAGGAGAGCCAGTCCTCAGATAGTTAGCCCATCTAGTACTGAAAGACACTAATATGAGCTACCAGGGTAAAATGGCCAACATCTGTCCAAGCAACTCAAAGTCTAAGCAACTCAGAAGCAAACAATCTGACAAGATGGTCACACAAGTGCAATAGTGGCACACAGCCATGGTGGGTAACCAACTGCTCTTTGATTGGTTGACAGATCTGCTCAGTGGAAAGGAAACCATATCTGGAACTGGGAAGCAAGTCAGAATAATATCCAGATAATGATTCTGCTTTCCATCACCAAGCTTCCACTAACCTTAGACTGTAAGTATCTAAACCCTTTTAATTCTCTCTAAATTAATAATGGTTAACCCATTTAACCAGCACTGACTGTACTCTCTGTTGGAGAATCTGCTTCTTTTTCAGATGGGAGCTGGACCTGAGGAGATAATCAACCCAGCACACTCCTGGCCCCAGCTGAAACCACAGAGGAATTGGGGAAATGAGCAAGGGTGCTGCTTTCTCAGTGAATCTAATATCAACACGAAGGTGATGGAGATAGACACTGAGGGCACTCAACACCTACCAAACAAGAGATCCAGATGCACCTAAGGGCCCATAACTGAAGTAGACCTACAATGCTTCCAGTATGGCTCAGGGAATTTTGTGGAAGAGGAGGTGGAAAGATTGTTAGAGCCACAAGTTGGGACATTTTGCACTAAGATATGGCTACACTGCTCTCCACTGGTGATTACTAATCTGTGATTTACCCTACTTGGCTTTTGTAAGACATTATGTTGGCACTGTCCATGGGAATCCCTGGTTCTATGTGCTCTCAGTCAGGAAGTCTATGAATTCTGTAGCTTCTTTACCAGACATGATATGCTTCTCTTTTGCCATTCAGTAGACATAAAGACAATGTCTAGTACTCACTGCATGTCCTTAATCCTTGGAGGCTTTTGGCATTATAGAGAGTTCATTTATCTGTCTTCCCTTGTTACCACTGTAATTTGCTACACGTGTGTTAGAATATGGCAACAAGGTGAAGTTTCCTAGTGGATTACAAATCCCTAACACTATCGCAGAACTTTGTTTCTACACACATTTGTCCCAAGTAATCCAAATCATCCCAAACCGATCTCAACACCTGTTAATCCACACCCTAATGCATGTGCACCCACTGATAGCATCTGACTCCTTCCTCTGACTTTGGCTCCTCTTCTCCTTACCATTCTAACACTGCAAGCCCATATTTATATCTTAAATTGGAGATGAAGTGATTTACTGATTCCTGTCCTTTCTGATCACGTGTATAAAAAATTCATGAATGGAAGGCAAGTTTGCTAATCCATGAAAATCAGTCAAGTTTGTTTCTAGCAATGACCACCTTTCTTCCTTGAAACAATATGCACTGAAATGCATCTTGAAGGAGAATGCTGTGAATTTAAGGGAGGAATTTAATTATACAACTTAACATTTTCAAAATATTACCCCTGTCAACACAATTTTAAAAGATTAAGCCAACATATGGGATAGTCACCTGCTATTAAACTGTTTCTAAAGCTTTAGCTGCCAAATACAAAAACAAATGTCTTTCAGCTAGACTGAAGCTCTGTCTACCAGTATGTGCTGTGTTTGTTTTCCTCCTATGATTACCTGAATACTGTTACTTTTACCATCCCGCAAAATGGAATTTATGAACCCATGTTCAATTGGTATAATAACTTGTGTTTTAAGAATGTGATCTTTTTTAATTTTTTTTGTTTATTTTTATTTATTTATTTGAAAGTGACAGAGAGAGAAAGAGGCAGATAGAGAGAGAGGGACAGAATGGGCAGCGCCAGGGCCTCCAGCCTCTGTAAACGAACTCCAGATGCAGTGCGCCCCCTTGTGCATCTGGCTGACGTGGGTCCTGGGGAATGGAGCCTCGAACCGGGGTCCTTAGGCTTCACAGGCAAGCGCTTAACGGCTAAGCCATCTCTCCAGCCCACATGTGATCTTTTTGAAAATACTTTTTATCATTTCAGGATGGAACATGTATAATCTAATTCTAAATAAAACACAAGCAGCTTTAATTATTGCTGTTTGATTTCAAAATGGTTAAGTATATGTATACACTCAGGTACATGAGGTTGTGGGTGAATCGTGACTGAATCAGGTGCCTCTAATATGGAACCCAATTTATTCTGTTACATAGAAAACATGGGGCTGAGGAAATGGCTCTGTGTATTAAAAACACTTGCTGAATTCAGGTTCCCATACCCCATATAAAAATCAGAAGCTAAGATGAGTTTCTGTAATCCCAATATGCCTACAGTAAGAAAGAGGGCAGAAACAGGAGGCTTTCGCAGAAGTTTGCAAACGTTGTGGTGAACAGCAATGAGAGATCTTGCGTCGAAATGAGGTGGAAAGTGAGGACCAACCAGAAAGTTAAACAACATTCACCTAAACACACACGCACACACACACACACGCCAAATAAAATTAATAAAATTTTTCAAAATAAAAAGTGAATTGTCATTTATTTGTTTTGAACTCTTAAATTATTTATTTATACAATTAAATGTATAATTTATTTTGTGCTCAGGGCTGTTTTCTAATGCGTAATGCTTACTTTGCTGACGTTTAATTGTGTTGACAACGTTTTGGCAGTGCTAAGAATAGAAGGAGAGTAGAGTGTATGTTAGTTCTTATTATACAGAAACAAAATTCAGCCTGTAAGATCTGAGGTCCCACAGTGTTTACCCAGACACTGCGAGTGTGAAAGGTGTCTTTGCTATCACCTTTTACCACATTGTGGCCAATGCTGTTTTCTCCTGTCCTGCTCTTAAGTTAATCTATTTGTAGTTTCTTCACATAATAAAATAATAGAAATACCTTCTGTCCTTGTTTAGGCTACTGGGCCAAGCAGTGTTCTCTCCTACTTTCAATTTCCAAGAGAGATCAGGCAGCATGGCTTCTTTTCACATAATCACAGTTCAAATGTTGGCCCATACTTTATCACAGGTCTGCGCATAGAAAGTAGTAACACAGTTCAGAAACAATTTGGACTATGTCAACACTGCACACTTTGAGAAACCTTATTCCTTAGAATAGAGCTTTGTAAACTCAGATCCCAAGGGATACTGTGCCACAACCCAAACATGCAATTTATAGAGGGTCGCCTCGCTTTAAGACATAGAGATAGAGAGCGAGAAGAGACCCTGTCAGTCTCTGCTCACCGTGAGCACGTTATCACCCTAGGGTCGCTGATAAGGAGGCTTAAGCAACAAAAGCTAATTTCAGCATCCGGGTCCCAAAGTGTAACTGGATGGCCCAGTCCTGACACGGACTTCACCAGCTCTGGTAGCGAGGAATCCGCAGAGGAGAGGCCAGAAGTTTGCAGCTCAGCCTCACGCCCCCAGCTCTTATTAGATCTGGATTGAAGGGGAGGCTGACTGACGCTGCAGAATATCTCAACCCATCCGGGATTTTAGCTCCCCCGCAAGGCACGCCGGGATTCCGAAGAGCCAGACCACCGTCACCAAGGCAACCGTGCCGCGCGCCCCCGTTGCCATAGAGACCCGAGGCCGCCTCCGCCAGCCGCCCGCAGGATGCTTCGCGGAGGATGTCAAGCCTTGGAAAGGCGGAGACACTTGAGCGACAGCCTCAGCTGGCAACAAGACCAGGCGCTGAACAGCAGCATCTACCTCCTCCGGGAGATGGGCCCCACCGGCTTCCTGCTGAGGGAGGAGGAGCCCGAATTCGGGGATTTCCGAGTAACTACCGCCCAGTTCTGAGCCCCACGCGGGCTCGCCGGGTCCCCTCCCCCACACACAGTCCGGACCACCCCGTGGGTTCAGGCCCCTCCCAGGCTCTGCACACAGTGAGCCCTCAACCCAGTGGCCATCCCCGCTAGTACTCCCCACACTCTCCAAATGTGTGAAAGGAAGGAATACTCAGCCGAACAGTCTCTTTGTAGGTGCTTAGGACCTCCGATTGCAAATAAATCTAATAAACTGATGGACCTTGACCGGTAGGGCAGAAAAAATGTCAGAGAACATATATTTAAAGGACCATTTGGCTTGCATTATGGTATTCTTAGAAATCTTGTGAATGGTCGTTAGCTCTGCAAGTCAATGAGTATCCTACAATCCTCAAGGAATTTGCTAATTAAAAATCAAGTTCTCTGTAACACTCGCCAAATAAAATCGCTTTCCCTTTATTCCCACAAAAGCAATAATATAGCCTCATTAAAGGATAAAGTTTGAGACGTTGGAAAGTCCTCAATGAATAAAAGTTCCTATTCTTATTTAGCAGAAAAACCATAGATATTTTATAATTACATGTCTCATTCTTTATTGTCAAAAATCAGTCAGCACACCACCTCCCGGTTGATTTGGAAAATTTAAAGTTAATACCACATATTTTAAAGGACTGAATACAGTTTAACACTCTGCACTTTGTCAAAACATCCTTTTCTATCCTGTTGATTACATAATTTGTTGAATTTAGTAACCTGTTTTTTTCCAAGTTAATCTTGGATAAAATTAATCCTATTCAATACAATTAAATTTCAAATGCAAAATATAAAAATAAAATCCAGGGGCCGGAGGGATGGCTTAGCGGTTAAAGTGTTTGCCTGCAAAGCCAAAGGACCCAGGTTCGATTCCCAGGACCCATGGTAGCCAGATACACAAGGGGCGCGCTTGTCTGGAGTTCGTTTGCAGGGGCTGAGGCCCTGGAGGGCCCATGCTCACTTGCTCTCTCTCTCTCTCTCTCTCTCTCTCTCTCTCTCCCCCTCTTTCTCTGTCAAATAAATAAATAATAAAATATTTTAAAAAATAAAATAAAATCCATAGTGAACTGCATTACAAGGATGTTTAGCTCCACTCCTTAAAAATTAATAGTTTATGCCAGGCGTGGTGGCGCATGCTTTTAATCCCAGCACTTAGGAGGCAGAGGAAGGAGGATCACCGTGAGTTCAAGGTCACCCTGAAACTATGTAGTGAATTCCAGGTCAGCCTGGGCTAGGGTGAGATCCTACCTCAAAAGAACAAAATTAATAATTTTAGGAGAATGATATTTAAAACTTAGACCAATTTTGATCTGATGTCTTAAAAACTGTCTTAACTCATGATGCAAGTTGTTAATCAAAGCAAAGAGAAAATGAAAAATTAACCCAGAATGTAGTAGAAATAGTGTATTACTTAGGTTATTATTTCTCAAAAGATTCTGTTCATAGACTCAGTTTGGAGTCACTAAACCAAATTATTTCTTCTGATCTGCTCTAATCCAGTTATATATCAACTTAGTTTTACCCTAAGTCTAATTTTTTTTCCTTGGCATATTGACCAGAACATAAGTCAAGATTTTTAATGAAATAGATGCCCAAATCCATAAGATAGGAATAAATACATCTAGGTAAAAACAAAGATGGTATATTGATTAAGCATAGAAACATGAAGAAACTGCCAAGCCCCAAAGTTACCTTAAATTTTGCATTTAAAATGGTGAGGGGCAGCCTTTACAATGCAGAAATAGGTAATGATGAAGGTAATTTTAATTGTTTTTACCAGAAAAATAAAAATGTTGAAATTGAAAATTATAGGGGTATAGGGAGTAGGACAGAGGGACAGTGATTCAAAATAAAACCTGCAGTTAACTTTGGAGATGTGAATATTCCTACATGTACTCTAGTAATGAATACTGCTGACATGGGATGGAAGTGATGGAAAAATCACGTAGCCTTTTCACTGGGGCTTTGGTGACTCTATCTGCAAAGTCACAAGTGTTTTCACCTTAGGAATTTTACTGTCTTTACTGCCAAGTGTCAGGAGGAAGAGATGGGGGTCAGTGGTTGGTCTAATTGTGTTTGTGAGTGCTGGAATTTAAGGTAGACATTTTGATTAGGAATTTATAATCACCACCCAGTTTTGACATCTGAGAGTCCTAGCTCTAAAATTTAACTGGCATTTTTGAGTATATTTCTCTTTAAAGGTTTTACTAGGAAATCCTCACGTTTGCAACTGTTCCACATTTCTGAAAGGAAAGGAGCTATGTAAGCATATTTGCTGGTAAGTGGCTTTTTCCACCATCATCTTCCCCAACGAAACATCTTGATGTGTTACATATTTTACCTTTCTTCCTGGTGTGAGCACAGGAAGATTAAAAAAAATGGTGTTTGGGGAATGTGAAGTTAAAATGGCTGCAATTTACCTGTATGTTTCTCAGTATTCTATCTCCTCTGAAAACCGAGTAAAGTTTGAATTGGAAGACATCTGATAATGGAATGTTTTTATTTTACCTTTGTGTGGGGGGTGTGATGAAGGTATGTTCAAGTGTTGTCTTCTATAGGTATACATAGGCACAAACAGTATTCTGTGTTTTAAACTGGTTTATTTTAGTCATGTTTCAGAATTTATTTTTGCTTTCAGTGAAAATTTTGTCTATGGATATTTTGAGACAGAAGTAAGGACTCTGTTGAAGGTGACCAGTCAGTCTGATAATTTTCTGTAGTATTAGGGGAAGCTATTTGTAGGGTAAGGAATCCCCCAAAATGGAAAAGAATTCACCATTTCATTTAACCCCAACTTAATTCATTTTTTTTGCCTTCCTATGCTTACAAATAGCTTAAAAATATTATAAATAATTTGTAGCACTGCATAGTAACCGTAAGCATGCCTATAATCCCAGCACTTGAGAGTTGGAGGAAGGAACTTCAGGAGTTCAAGACCAGTCTCAGCTACAGGGCAAGTTCAAAGTCAGCCTCAGTTACATGAGATTCAGTGTCTTAAAAAGTAAATAAGGCCAGGCCTGGTGGTGCACGCCTTTAATCCCAGCACTCAGGAGGCAGAGGTAGGAGGATCACCATGAACTTGAGGCTACCCTGAGACTACATAGTTAATTCCAGGTCAGCCTGAGCCAGAGTGAGATCCTACCTCGAACCCCCCCCCCGACAAAAAAGTAAATAGGTAAATAATAACAGTAATAATTTGTCATTTATATTTGAAGAAGAAAATGAAACAAAACAATGAAGGAAAGAGTGTATATACTATGTCTACTGCCTTTTATTTTCAGGTTACAAAAACTGTATATCTTCTTTTCTAATTCTTACCAAGTACCAAATTTGGGGGCATTTCATTTGGTCATTGTTTATTGTGCATTTATTAACTCAGGTTATTGGTTCTAACTGAATAAAGTTATGGTCCTTTCAAAACCTGCAATGTGGTTTATACTCACAATAGGTTTATACTCACAAGTAGGATTATACTCACAATAGGTTTTTGCATGTTGATTTTGTCAGGACAACATTATTCCTTTCTGGTTTTAATAAGCTGTAACTCGTTTTGTTTAGGATCTTGACCATAAATATAGAAATGTGTAATCCAAACGTTTAATATACTAAGGTATAAATACTATATTTTGAAAACAATATGTTTCCCAGTTTTTCAAGTTGAAAATAATATTCTTGCATATATTAAAATGGTATAGTTTGAAAAAATGCCCTCAGTACTCTGTTTAAAAACATACTTCATTTGCAGAAGGTTAAAGTAAGTACTATGAATAACTAAACCCCCTCAGTATCCTCTGAAGTACTAGGTGTTGGGGAGTTGGGAATAAATGGATTTTCTGTGGTTAGTTAATTCACTGTGGATGTAATTTATAGTAATCATACTTTTTTTTGAGGGGGTGGTTTGAGGGAGGGTCTTACTCACTCTAGCTCAGGCTGACCTGGAATTCACTGTGTAGTCTCAGGGTGGCCTCGAGCTCCTGGTGATCCTCCTACCTCTGCCTCCCGAGAGCTGGGTTTAAAGGTGTGTGCCACCACGCCCGGGTATAGTCATACTTTTTTCATATCTACTTATTTTACAACATAACCACCTTTTTGTGTGTGCATGTTCATGTGTGTGCAGGTGTACATACACATAGGTGCCTGTGCTTGTGTGGACCAGAGGACAACGTTGAGTGTTATTTCCCAGGCATTTTGGAGACAGGGTCTCCTCCTGACCTGGAACTCACCAAGTAGGCAAGACTGGCTACCCAACTACACCAGGAATCCTGTCTCCACCTCCCAAGCAAGCCGGGCTTGTTTTTTTTTTTTTTTTTTTTAACATGGGTTCTAGAGATTGGATTTGAATCCTCATGTTTGCAAGGCAAACATTTTACCAATGGAGCTATCTTCCCAATCCAAAACAACTATAATTATAGCAAAAAAATTAACAAACTTTCAGTTTGTTCATGACACTTGTAGCATCAAAAATCCTATGTTGCTTTTTAAAGCTTAAAAATGTCTTCTGAATTTACATCAAAAATGAATGTCTTAATTTTTCTTCTTTTGAATATTAGGATATTATTGAAAAAATTCAAGCTTCCAAGGAATCATGAATGTAAGTTTTGGAGTTTCTTTATTCTGGTTAATCTTTACTAATTTGAAAATAATAAATATAAGGAGTTTAAAAATCTTTATTTCTTTATTTGCAATCAGAAAGAGATAGAAAAGAGACAGACAGAGAGAATGGGCACACCAGGGCCTCCAGCCATTGCAAACGAACTCCAGATGCATGTGCCTCTTTGAGCACCTGGAGTTATGTGGGTATGAGGGACTCAAACTCCAGTCATTAGGCTTTGTAGGCAAGTGCCTTAACTACTGAGCCATCTCCCCAACCCCAAGATTTTTTTAATGAAAACACAAATTTCAATGCTTATTGTAACAGGAAATCTAATAATTGTAGTCCAATCTGTAGCCCCATTATACTTTTAAAATGTGGAACACTTTTCTTTTTTAATAAAAATATCATATTATATCCTATTTTCAAACTCAAAATCACTTAAAAAACAGATACAACAATGGTTAGCTTTGAAAATACTTTCCTTTATATTCTAAAAAGAATATTCATATTTTTGTGTACAATACTTTGTATACAGTAAATGAAATTTTTAGGTCCTAGTTTTATCGTGGCACATAATTTCATTTAAAACTTTCTCACTGAAATTTTGTGTGAAAAGGTGGTTTAGTTTTGTTTTCATGTCAGTACTTGAGTTTAAAGATGGTATTAAACTTCAGAGTCCTCAAAGAGAAAGAATAATGGTTTTATTGCAAGTCACTTAGATTTACAAATTTCATAATAATGATGCCATCACTATGAAAGTGTTACCTGCATCAAGGAGTTGTTTGACCTATTCTAAAAACTGAATTTTAAATGTTGTTAATAAATGTTTATAATAGTCACAAATGATTACAGGCATAATCAGATACTACGATTTTCAGTTCAAAGGTTCTATCTAGGTAAGTTCATTTCCCCCAGATATTACATAAAAATATCTTAAAGTTATACCCCAAAATAATGCTGGGATGGCACAGGAAGCTTCCTTTTGTTTTCTCAGTCTATGTTCTATCAGAAATGTCTCCTAGTTTTGATACCTCTGATTAATTCTGCATCCTTGATTTCCATATCTTAACAACAGACCAGCATTTCCAGTTTAGGGGCAGTTTGATTTGGGTATCCCATGGGTATTTTGAATGTCAGATGTCCCCAACCCTTGCTTGCCTCTTATATTCTCTATGTCACATACTGACTTTCTGTTTTGTTTTGTTTTGTTTTTTTTAATTAGTTTTGTACTCAGTGAATATAGTCAAGTCAGTACCTTTGTTAGCCTCTTCCCTGTCCTCCCCCCTCCACAGGGACCTTCCTTGTTAGGGTATATGTGTCATGCATTGAGGGGTTAGCCATCAGTTATGGGTAGGAGGAAATGTCTCTGTGTATCATGACCCAATGTGTGGCTCTGACATTCTTTCCACCCCTTCTTCCACAAATTTCCCTGAACCATGTTGGGTTCATTTTAGGTTTGCTTCAGTGATGAGGTCTTGGGAGCCTCTGTGTCTCTGGATCTGGTTTGGTAGGAGTTGATTGTTCTCTGTGTCTATCTCCTTCACCCTTGTGCTGGTACCAGGTTCACCAAGAAAACAGCACTCTTGCTTGTTTTCCCAATTATTCTTAGTTTCAGCTGGGGCCCTTTTGAGGTATGATGAGTGGTTCGCTCCTTAGAATCTGCATCTATCTGAAAAAGAGAAACAGATTCTACAACAGAGAATAAAGTTATCACAAGATAAATGCAATAACCATTATTTTATACAGAGAATTTAATAGATGTAGTTGTTCTTTTAGCCCACGATGGGTGGGAGCTTGATAATGGAGAGCAGGCTTATTTTTGAATATGGTTCTGACTTTTTTCCCAGGTCCAGCTATGGGTTCCATTCCACTAAGCAGATCAGTTAGCCAAATCAAGAGCAGTTGGTTTCCCACCATGGCTGTGTGCCACTATTGCACTTGTGTGAGCATCATGTCAGGTTGTTTGCTGCTAAGTAGGATAGACTATGTGTTGCTTGGACAGATATTGGTCATTTTTCCTCAGCCGCTCATTTAGCATCTTCTGGCACTAGATGCACTAACTGTCTGGGGACTGACTCTCTTCCAGCTTCCAGCCATGTCACTCCATGTTACATGTCAACAGCATATGGTGTCTTTAGCAGTAGGGTCTTACCACTAACCTTTGCTGGGTCATCAAGTACTCTGACAGAAATCTGTCTTCTTTTGAGAAACCTTGTAGGTCTCTCTGATCAAAAGCTCATTATGGATGATAGCCACCTGCTGGGACTGGGAGTTACAGGTCAGCACCCAAGAAAAGAGGGAAGAAAAAGATAAGTATTACAAAAGAGATAAAGAGATGAGAAAAAAGAGGGAGGGAGAGGGAGGGAGGGAGAGGGAGGGAGAGAGAGAGACAGAAATGGGAGAAGATTAAGGTTAATCTTCATCATACCCTCTCCAGGGCCTTGTGATTCAGGTGTTCCCTCTAAGGGCCTGGTGAAGGTTCAACCATTTGGTCTGTCTTTTAGGATGTAGAATTATATGGTACCATTGCCGTTTTGGTCCAGTTTTGTGTCCCTCATCCTCTCTCTTACTCTCCCCTCCCTTCCCACCCACCCTATTGTCTGGTCCTAGAGATGCCGGCATCTTGGGTAGATTCAGGTTAGGATCTGTAGATGAGTGAGACTATGTGGCGATTATCTTTCTGTGATTGGGTGAGTTCACTGAGAATGATCTGTTTGACCATTTTTCTTCAAATTTCATTTCCATGTTATGTTATCTCCTAACCTAGAAATTGTGGGATTCTCCTTGCTTTTCCTCTCCCATACTATTTTCCCATGTTTATTCATTCTATAATTCCTGTTTATTCTACACCCTACCTGTTTCTCAAGTGTTTCCACCTTGTGCATTCTCACCATTGTTCAATGTTCTTAACCCCACCTACTGTTCTGTTGGACTTTGTTATTTCCAAAGCCTTCTCTTTGTGCTTCCTCCTCCTCCATACTCTGGCCAAACAAAGGGTTCTTTCTAAAATGTCACTCTCTTCTTAATCCGCTCTCAAATCCTCTCATGCACGATGACAAGCTTGTATATCACATATATTTTCTTTTCCATTTCAACATGTTGACATCCTCCAAAAGTTTTGGTTATTCTTAAGATTGTCTTCCCACATCAATTTCATAAGCTTCTATGTAGAAATATAAAAATTCTAAATTTATCATTTAGTAGTTTCATCTGAATATGATGATTCATAAATGCAACGTTTTATTGATTTATTCAGATATAAAATAGAAACAACGTTAAAAAGGAAATTTCTAAATTCTCAACAATAGCATATAGGAAACTTTATTTTCTATTTTGTTGTTATAATTTTATATAATTATACATATATATTTCTGATAGTCTGTTGGAAGTTTGTGTCCTGCTTTTATCACATAATTTCTATAACTTCAATTCTATGTATTCTTTGTAAAGTCAATATCTAATTAATCTACTTTTATTATTAGCCACTTAATTCTTTTCTACTTTTTATATTCTTTATATATGAGGCTTTCTTTTCTTACCAGTACTTCCTTAATTTCTCCCTTATTAATTACAAATAGAAGTGTTAAATTTTTTTGTGGCTGCTTCCCATAACACTTGCCAAATTGGTCTTTAATACACATATACTTTTTTACAATGCTTTCCAAAGTTTATCCATATTCTTTTAATTTTATGTAGTGCTTTGTATTCATGTATACTAGCAATTAAAGATTAGTAGTACAGTTAAATTCTTGGAAATAAAAATATATAGAAATATTTTAACATTTTACTATTTCTGTAATTTTGGAAAGAATGCCAGATGCAAAATAATAGTAATTTATTCATCCTACTAAAGAAGATCCAAAGAGGAAAAACTATAAGGAAGAAACATGTTTGCAAACAAGCATAATTTCTATAATATTGAAGAACTTGCACTTTTAGCCCAGTAAATAGCCAAAAATAATTCACACATGAAGTCCAAGCAG
Source organism: Dipus sagitta (assembly GCA_036346955.1). Lineage (NCBI taxonomy): Eukaryota > Metazoa > Chordata > Mammalia > Rodentia > Dipodidae > Dipus > Dipus sagitta. The sequence continues at coordinate 52,253,974 of CM070774.1, forward strand.
CAGAGGAGACTAAGAACGATAGCCTTGTAAGTGGCATTAGTGTCAGAGAGTGAGCTAAAGCCAGAATGACAAACAGGGAACTAATACCTGCTAAATAAGTAAATGTTTTGTTTGCTTAATGTTCTGATATGGCATTTGTTGTTTGTAAAACAGACTGTGACATTAGACAGAGTTAGCTGCCTTGCTCTTATCTCTCAGAACATTCTTTTTTGGTCTCATATATTAATTTTTCCAAAAATATTTCAGTATGTTTTCTTCCTTACTTTATTTTTCAATTCATGTTGTACCCTGCAGAACTTTTTCTAGATAGCTACTTTTATGAAACTTAATTATTCAATATTTATTTATTTTAAAAATCTTCATTCCTAAGTACATAATCTTTTGTTCTTCATTTTCTTCTTTTTTTAAAAAAAAAAAGGAGCAGATGTTTCTGTGACTCTGACAAATAGCCCTCCTCCCCCTCCCTTGTAAAGGGTAATTAAATATTATCCTCCCTCAGCCCACCTGCCACACCACCTCAGACAGGGAACAGAGGGCTCAGTGCTGGCATATAAGCATGATGCTTACAGTAAATGTACTGTTTAGTTGGGGGGGCCTTAAACAGCTTTAACTATCTTGTAAATAATATGTAATCTGCGTGTGTTGAAGAATATGTAAAATGAGTAGAACTCAGGAGTCTGCTTAACAACTAATATGCTATGTTAAAGAGAGGGCAAGGGCAAAGGAGCATAAGATGGGGTGGACCCATGAATAAAGAATATGCGGTGCTTAGAGCAATCCTATAAGCCCTTACAACACTGCTTGCTATAAGAATAGCAGGATGGAGACAATACAGAATTCTAGAAAGCACATCTCAAAGGTAGTGGAAATACAGTTTGGGGTTGACTGTGCTAAAGAATACTCACCAAATCCAAGAAGATTGGGATTGTAAAAAGACTCCTTTCTAGGCATGCAAAACAAAAGCAGGAAAATAACCACAGTTAATCTCATTCTCCCATTGTGGTGGCTTGATTCAGGTGTACCCCAAAAATTCATGTTTTCTGAATGCTAGGTCCCCAGATGGTGGGAATTTGGCAATTAGAGCCTCCTGAAGGTGATGTGTTGTTCTCAGGTGCCAGATCATGAATGCTATAGCCAGCTTCCTCTTGCCAGTGTTTGGCACACATTCCTGCTCCTGTTGTCCACCTGATGTTGGCCAGGAAATGATGTCTAGCCTCTGCTCATCTCATGTTTTCCCTGCCATTATGGTGTTTCCCCTGAAACCTGTAAGCCCAAATAAACCCTTTCCTCCCATCAGCTGCTTTTGGTTGGGTGGTTTGTGCCAGCAACACCCACCATCCATCCATTCATTACTTCATTTAGCATCTATTCATACATGAACAACTCAAATGCTCCTGCTTCCCCTTCAGGTATTTTTGCCCTTGTTCATTTCTTGCATGTTGATAAAATATTGGTTGATGGGCACAGGGACAGACCAAAATTAGGTATGATAATGACACAAATCCTAAGGCAGATATCCCATCCAAAATCACATAGTGCATTGCTTGTACTATTTTCAGTAACATGGGGAAAAACACTTTCATGCTTTTCATAAGTGACTCTTTTGACCTTTGTGACTCTGAAAGGAACCAAAGAATTGGTCAGTGTCAATAGAATAGTCCAACTAATATTCTTTCTGATATTTGAATAAAAATTCTAACTTTTAGCTAGTTATCACATCTCTATATTTTTTCCCAATTTTAATTTGTTGGTATTTTCACTAGCTGCTTTCCAGTTAGGCCTTGCAGAAGGAGAAATAAATGACTTGCTGCGGGGGATCCACCGAGTTCAAACTCCCCAACCAGGACCCAGAGATCAGATCTCACATGTGGAAGAAGATGGGCACATAAAGCAGAAGGAAGTTGGCTCCGAGGATATCTGCCCTATTTGTCAAGAGGTGTTATTAGAGAAGAGGCTCCCTGTGACCTACTGCAGGTGACATGTACTGTCTTTGGATTCTAAAAATATGAGAACTTGTTTTATCTGATTATTCAAGATAGCATCTCAGCCTAGAAGGCTACCCTGGAATTCACTATGAAGTCTCAGGGTGTCCTTGAGCTCACAGTGATCCTCTTACTAAACATAGTATGCTTATAACTAATCTGGAGTTCATTGATAGGAAAAAAACACATGTTTACCAATAGCCACTTTATATTTCCTTAAAGCAATTCTACAAGTCATTACAACACTATTTGTGAAAAGGATTGCAGGATGGAGACAATACAGAATCCTAGAAAGTGTTCTAGTTTTTTAAAATACTTGTTTAATATTTAATATTAGAATGTGAAGTGTCACATTCTAGCCCAGGCTGACCTGGAGTTCACTATGTAGTCTCAGGGTGGCCTCAAACTCACAGCAATCCTCCTACCTCTGCCTCCCAAGTGCTGGGATTAAAGACATGTCCCACCACACCTGGCTCTCAATCAAATTTTTACTTGTGCAAAAATCTGTGCTGAATTGAATTTATTCTATTCATCATGGCCTATGAAGTTAGACTTACAAAATTTAGACAGCCATCTGCTCTTGGATATTTTTCTTTTCTTTTTTTCTCGTGGTTACTGGCCAAAACTTACATCTCCATGCTTCAGCTTCTTATGTGGTTGCTTCTGCTACATATTGTAAGATTATTAACATTTCCTTAAATACTATATTTTCCAGAAGATATACAGATTCAGCATAAAAACACTGGTTCCTTGCTCTCAATAAAATGTTTTATTTGAGTAATTATCAAAGGCTGATGTTGCAGTCAGATTCACATTGCTGGTAGGAATCACCCAACCAAGAGCAGCTTGTGGGAAAAAGAGGTTGATTTTGGCTTACAGGCTTGAGGGGAAGCTCCACGATGACAGGGGAAAAGCCCCTGGCCAATATAAAGTGGACAATAGCAACAGGAGAGTGTGCCAAACACTGGAAAGGGGGAGCTGGCTATAACACTCATAAGCCCACCCCTAACAATACACTGCCTCCAGGAGGCTTTAATTTCCAATTCCCATCAGCTGGGGAACCTAGCATCCAGAACATCTAAGTTTATGGGGGACACCTGAATCAAACCACCACATTCCACCCCTGGCCCCCATAAACTGATAACTATATATGATGTAAAATGCAATGCATTCATCCAACTTTAAAAGTCCCCATAGTTCAAGATCTTTTAAATGAGCCATAATACCAAAAATAAACCAAAAAAAAAAAAACCATAGTTGCACAGAATAAACATTCTCACTGCAAAAGATGTCATTGGGCATAGCAAAGAAATATTCAGCCAATACAAGATTTAAAACAGCCAGGGCAAACATCAAACTCAACTGTAGCTTCAAGTCCAACAACTCTAGTTAGTGACAAATCTCAAAGTCCGATAATTCTAACCAGCAACAAGTCTCTGGCATGCCAATTCTGCCCCTCCAGCTAGGCTACTCACAGTCCTGGACAACTTCAGCAGGGCTGGCAGCTTTCTTTAGCAGCCATCTCATGGTCCCTGCATCTCCTCTGGGTCTCTGCTGCAATCCAAGGTTCATCCTCATGGCCCCATGGGGTCTCCATACAAGCATCCAAAAAACCTGCTTCACACTGCCCATGGCCATTTCCAAAACATAAGACCATGTTGCAACCTCAATGACCCTCTCTTTCCTGCATTTCTTATACTCCACAATACCAGGTAGGGTGCCAATTTGTTAATCCAGGGGAGAGTAAAGCAGACTTTGAAAGAACAGGACACTCCTTGAGCACTCAGGCCCCTTCAAAAAGGTCGACATTCTTCCTGTTGCCCCAGTGCAGGTCAGCTGGCCCAATCTCAAAGGTTGTAATCTATCAATTGCAGCTGAACAGGCAGCAGTCCACCCAGAATTTTCATTCTGTGCCATATCCCTCTGCTCATACCAGCTCATTTCCATGCAAAGCAACCCTGGACAACTTCTCAAGATTCAGGCATAATAGCAAGCTTCCGGTACAAACTGCTAGCCCAGTCCAGGCAAAGCTCTTTGTCACCCTCATAAGCCAAACCTCACAGTCCATAGTTCTTACTGCATTCAGGTCTTTCAATTCTGACCAGAATAGTCCATCAAGCTGTACTTATAGCACTGCAAGGCATCTCTTAGGCAAAGGTTTCAAATCCTTCCACATTCCTTTTGAAAGTCAGCTCCAAAAAGCCAAAGCCACACAGTGAGGTGTCTCACTCCTTGGTACCATTTTACTGTTGCAGTTGGGTTCGCCTTGCTGGCAGAAATTACCCAACCAAGAGCAGCTTGTGGGGAAAAAAAAGTTTATTTTCACTTGTAGGCTCAAGGGGAAGCTCCAAGATGGCAGGGGAAAACAATGGCATGAGCAGAGGTTGGACATCACCCCCTGGCCAACATAAGGTGGACAATAGCAACAAGAGAGTGTGCCAAATACTGGAAAGGGGAAGCTGGCTATAACACTCATAACCCCACCCCAACAATACACTGCCTCCAGAAGGCTTTAATTTTCAATTGCCATCAGCTGGGGAACCTAGCATCCAGAACACTTAAGTTTATGAGGGACACCTGAAGAGTGCTGGATATGAGCACTTGCTACACAAGCATGAGGACTTGAGGACAATCCCTGAAAAAAATCTAGGCAGGGTTATCCATGCCTGTGAACGTAGCTCTGAGAGGGGCAGAAACAGAAGAATCTCTGGAGCTCACTGACCAGACAGTCAAACCAAAAAACAGCAAGCCCCAGCTTCCATGAGAGACATGGTATCAAGGAAATAGGGGGGAAAAGCAATAGAGAAGGACACTCAGCATCCTGTTTCACCTTCTGCACACACGTGTCCACAGTCACATGCCCCGCACAGACACACACCACAATCCAACTGCACACACAGAGAAACAATAATAGAGTATTATCATAATTTCCTTGTGTTAAAACTATAGTACTCTCACTTTGTGGCTGAAAATATTTTTCTGATGTAAAAATTTTCCGCATTTCTTTGAAATAGGGCAAAATCATGCTTGGATATCTGAGAAAGAAGGCAAATTATATATATTGTTATGTGTTTGTAATTAAGCTATATCTAGGAATTAATTTAGAGTTTATCTTATGGAGAATAAAGATGTTGCCAGAAAATTTTTTAGTTTACATGTACTTATAAATGTATAAAATGTATTTATAAAACTTTCCTTCATGCAAATGGCAAACTTGAAATTTATTTCTCTTAGATTTGGCTGTGGCAATAATGTTCATATAAAATGCATGAAGATTTTGGCTAATTATCCAGATATGATATCAAGTATGTCCATGTTGAAGTGTCCTCTATGCAGGGAGGAGTTTGCACCATTAAAGGTTATTTTAAAGGAATTCAAAAATGCTAGCAAACTTGTGACTACATCTGAGAAAGAACGACTAGACAAACACCTTGGGATTCCATGTAATCACTGTGAACAATTTCCAATTGAGGGCAAGTGCTATAAGTAAGTTGCCAGTAAAATGGTATGTACCTTGTTAACTGTGCAAAACCCTAACCATTATGTTACTTATCCCTGCCCCTGCCTCCTATGTTCTTCACACACCATGCTTGCCTTATGTGATTGATGGTAATTTATGTGGGATTTCCAGACTGGTGGTTTCATTTTACTTCCCTCTTCTGCCCAGAGCAATGGATTCACATTCAGGTCTAGGTGGCATCTCACCTAGAACCTGTGGCTAACACAGGCCTCTTACTTTGGCCTTGATCAGTTTCCAAGCTTGGAGCACTGCTAGATCTCTCACACTATAGAACTCTGGCCCACCAATGAGGTCATTACCCAAACTTCCAAATATTGATAGAGGGACAATGGTAAGACTTACTGCACTTTTAATCCTACTCTAGCTGGTCCAAATTGCAGGTTTTGTTACCACCTATGCTGAGTATCAGTTTTGGTTTTCTTTCATATTCTATACCTCAACAATAATGAAAGTAAGATAAGTGGTAGAACAAACTGTTTTGACTACTTTCATGGGTGCCCACAAGCTTTCTACAATTGCCCCAATTAAACAGCCACCACTATGCTTATAAAACTATGTCTTCTTAAACAAAATTGTTAGCAGTATGTTAAGTAAAAATATTTCTTTTGATTTTTGTTATTTTTCTGAAATATTTACTTTTCTGTTTTTCCTGGAATTGGATTGTAATAGGGTCAATTATTTGTTTTTAATTTTTTTATAAAACCAGAAACCTTTTAATAAATTATGTCCTTTTTCCTTTGACTTTACTCCTCTCTTTTCTTCATGTGTCACACAGAAAAAAATCAACCATTAATGGGAGTTTGGAGAATATAGAAAATGACTGGCCTGAAGGTTCTCAAGGAACATTCTAACTAGAGGAGGAAGGGAGGAAGTTCTGTGAACATTTGGCCTGAGGTCCTGAGCAAGCTTCAGGAATATTGGTTCTGGGGAAAGTCAGCTTTAGTATTAGCAGCCATTGTGTGTGTGGTTTACATATTCTCAAGAGAGGTACAGATGAACCTTTAGAGGGCAAAGGTCACATATGAAAGTGGGATGTGGAGAACTGTGGAGTCAAAGACATGTGAGAGTCATGGTGGAAAATCTTCAGACTTACATAGAGGTATGCCTCACGTGATTCATGAATGGCTACAATCCATTACAAGAAAACACAGTCAAGGCCTCTACCATTATACGTTGTATGACTCTTTTGTCCTGGTGGACTGTTCTTTCAACAACCACTAAATATATCCACTCCCCACTGTGCTGCCCTCCCACTACTCTACTGTTGCCTTCAAGGACAACTTCTCACAACTTCTCTCTAAACTGGCTAATAACTATTAATCTATACATTATTTATCCTAAGTTAAAAACTGCATTTTTGATTCCATCTTCCTTCCTTTCCTCTAAATTCTGAGTATTTCAGTCTTCAAAACTAATCTAATAGGTTTTAGGAATAGGTTGAGATGGACCAAATAAACTGGAACATTTCTCAGCTCTCTCTTTATTAGAGTTCCATGAAATAGCTGCTAGTTTAGAAGGTTAGTTCACAAAACATCAGGTGTATGTTCAAGTATAAAGACTATACTTTCAGGGATCATTTCTATAGTTCATTACTAGAGAAGTTTCCATGAGAAGGAGGTGTAGCGTTCTCTCCTGAGCGTGAAGCAGGTTCTGGGTGTTGCTTTGCTGCAACTGCCATCTGCCATCATTCCTTCTCCTCTCGGGGAGTTGGAGGGAGAGGACGCAGTCTGAGTGGCTTCCTTTTAGAAAAAAAAAAGGCACAAAAGTGCTTTAGTTTTCTATCCCAGACAATTTTGATGTATCAAATAATTGCAGCCTCACAGATTCACTTATATTAATTATCAAGCCTCTTCACTATGTGTATAAATAGGAATAATGAATAAATCAACACTTGCTTCTTCTAAAGTGGCTGAGATATTTGCCTTCATTTTCCATGGAAATAGCCTACTAAACATTTGATCATTTTAATTAAAAAATGAGTTTACTTGACTACTGCTAGGATTTTATTTGGTGAAGTTTGCAGGAAAAAAAATAAAAATATTTTTCTTGTGGCAAAGCTTACAAATGACATAAACCTGACATTGGGTTTTTGTGAAATGTTAAATTTTGAAAAAAATATTAATATTTTTATTGAATTTTATTACTTTGTTTTACATATTTACTTTTTTTCTTCTTGGGGGAAAGAGAGGGAATATAATTTGCTAGTTAAGAGTGCTTCCAACTGTAACTGTATCCTTCAGGAAAGAACTAGAAAGCAGCATTGGGTAACAATGGCACTCTGAACGAGGCTGCAGATCCCATTGGAATTTGGGGAAGCAGATCACTGGAAGCTAAGTTGGGTAGGAAAATATCATGGAAGAGCATGTGGGAGGCAAATTTATGGTCTCCCAAATATATTCAACAGCCTTATGTCCACTCAGAACCTGAATGTCAGGTTACATGTCAGAGGGGAATTAAGGTTGCAGTTGGAATGATTCTTAAAAGAAGAAGAGAGAGGAAAAAAAAAAAAGTAATTATGTCTGTGACAGGAAGGCTACACTAATTACCTTGTAACTGAAGCAAGGACCACAAGCTAAGACCAAGTAGCCTCTCTAGAAGATAGAAAAACCAAAAGGAAATAGATTTTTCCCTAGACACTCAAAAAGCAGCCCAGCCATGACAAGTGAGACTCATATCAGACTTTTATTTATTCCATATAAAATACAATGGGGCTGGAGAGCTGCCTTAGCGGTTAAGCACTTGCCTGTGAAGCCCGGTTCGAGGCTAGATTCCTCAGGACCCACGTAAGCCAGAAGCACAAGGTCATTCCTGCATCTGGAGTTCGTTTGCAATGGCTGGGGCTGGAGGCCCTGGCGTGCCCATTCTCTCTCTCTCTCTCTCACTCTATCTGCCTCTTTCTCTCTCTGTCTGTTTGTCACTCTCAAATAAATAAATAAAAACAAACAAACAAAAAAGGTGTGTGCCACCATGCCCAGCCAAAAAAAAAAAAACCTAAAATACAACAATAAATTTTTGTTGTTTAAGATGATAAATGTATGTTAAAGTCTACCACAGCAACAATAAACCTACACAGTGAGACCAGAATTGGGTTTTGTCATGTTTGGATCATTCTCAGGAAGTTTTGTCAAAACTTTTCATGTAAAATCATTGCAATAGTTGGATATTTTTTCTCACATGTTTTGTTGTTGGATTTTTAGGTGCACCAAGTGTGTGGAGTATCACTTATGCCAGGAGTGCTTTGATAGCTGCTGCCACCTTTCTCACACGTTCACGTATCGGGAGGTACAGTACCCACCATGAACTGCATGTAGAATTGGAACACATCTCAGTAAAAACCTAAAGCCATATTTTCAGGAGATTTCTCTTCCAAGGATGCACAAAGCAGCCAGTTCTTGTGCTGGTGACTTATAAAGTACAGTGCAAGAAGTATAAGATGTCTAAAGAAAAGGAATTGTAGCCATCAAACTTGAAACTTAGTTCTAGAAGACCTCACTTAGCTTTATAAGCTAGATGAACCGTACAGCTTTCTTAAGAGTTCCCACACCAACATAGAACTTTACTGAGATCATTGGAACTGTGCAGGTTGTAAGTATGTGAAGATGAGGATGGTGGTACAGGCCTGTAACTCCAGCATTTTGAAGGCTAAGACAGATTGATGACAAGTTTGATGCCAGCCTGCGCTAGATAATGAGAAGCAGTCTCAATAAATAATCTCTGAGGCTGAATAGTATTACCTTTTTATTACTATAAAACATCCCATAATTCACGTTTCTACCTTAAGAAATGTTAGACATAATCCCAGTTACTCAAGGCTCAAGTAGTGAAATCAAAGCTACTCTAGAAAATTTATGAGACCCTATCTCAAAGTGTTAGAAAAAAAAAAAGAAAAAGGTTAAAAGTGATGGGGGAAGGAGCTGGGGAGATGGGTCAGCAGTTAAAGGTTCTTACTTGCAATGCCTGTCAGCCTGAGTCAATTCCCCAGCCACCAACGTAAAGCAAGATGGGCATTCATTTACAGTGGCAAGAGAACCTGGTGCGCGCGCGTGCGCACGCACACACACACACACACACATACACATTCAATAATAAATAAAGAGTTGAAAAAGTTAAAGTGATGAGGTTGTCGCTCAGTGGAAGAACGTTTGCACAGTGGGTCCTGTGTTCATACCCCAGCATCAAAAAAAGAAAAGGGAGTAATGGTGCCCTAGTAGTGCTGCACTAGAGCATGAGACCCAATAATAATTTACAACTTTAATGTGGTAAAATAGCTATGTTTAGAAATAATGAATAGAATTCTTCACACTGTTATGTAATTGAGGTGCAACCTGCTAATTTTCATAACGAAATAAGTGTTATCTTGATTTGCAAAGTAGCATATACTTTTCTCCTATTGCAGAAAAGAAACCAAAGATGGAAAGCAATGGGAACAAGATCAAATGAAGTTGTAAAATATTCAGATATTAAAAGAGAAATAGAAGATGTGCCATGTGTTCCAGAAAAGCAAGGGTGAGATTCTCAGTAAAGCTTACATTTCTTATGGGGCTTTTGATCTTTGAAGAATTTTTTTTTAGTTTGAATAGGATATATTTACTCCTTAATTTAACATCTATTGAGCAATTCACTGTCTAATAGGTGACATTTTTGCATTCAAGTGAAGAGCAAGGATTCATGCCTGACTGCTTAGATCCAATCCTGCTTGGAGCACACAGTGACTGAGTGGCTTTTGGACCACATGCTGCACTTCTCTCCACTACATTTTCTCTCTTGTGAAAAGGAGGATAATTCTAAAACCAGCCTGATAAGAATCTTTTGAGATGAAATGAGTTAGTACAAGAAATATTCAGATAATTGTATCTATTATAATTATTGACTCTGAGATGTTTACTAGATGTTGTAGATCTAGTACCTTCCTCAATAATGAACATTATCTAAGTAAATATAAAATTAAAACTAATGAGATTTGAGGTTTGCCTTTGTAGTAATGAACCTTGTACTCTGCTAGTAGTGTGACTAAATACCCATTAGGAAACAATTTAAGGATGAAAAGGGTTTGCTCTGGCTTGCAGTTTCAAGGGGATGCATTACATCCTGGCAGGGAGAGCAAGGCAGCCTGCTAGTCCCATTGCAGCCAGGGGCAGAAAACAGAGCAAGAAAAGGAAGTGGGCCAGCCTATAAAGCCTCAAGGCCCTCCCCCAGGGACCCAGTTCCTTCAGCAGAGCTCCACCTCCTACAGGTTCCACTAGCTTCCAATCAAGACACCAGTTGGAGGGAGACTAAGTACTCAAGCACATGACCCTAGGGTTGGTATTTCATGTTCAAACCATAACAGGCCTCCAGAAGATGGCTGCCTGTGCTGCTTAGTTTCAGCTCCCTCTCCACCCTCTACTTCATGCCCTAGAGTCAAGAGTGCTGAGGAGGTTGGTCACATATGAACATCGACTGGACTTTTTACAGTGGGCAGGCCTCTCAAACCATCAGACTCCTCATCATTTAAAGAAAATTAAACATGATATATATTATTAAAAGATTGTGTATAATATAAAACACATATAAAGGAGAATATTTTTAAAGGATAGAATGACATTTTAATTTTTTGCAATAGTTTTCATGAGCTAAACTAAAACTGAATTTTCATTAACTATACAAATGTAAGTGTAACATAAACACAGATGCATACACACAAACATGTGTTTTTATCCCACCCTAGGTGGGTAGTTATCCCAAGCCCTGTGGACACTTCACACACTTTGGAGACCAGAGCTCTGTATGATTCAAATGCACCCATTCAAAGATTTTAAGTCCTGTTTCCTCTGATGAGATATCACATTTCATCCTATTAGAATTAACTGTACAAGCAAGGGTTTGATTAGAATAGGTGGGGGTGGGGAGATGGGAGGGTGAATATTGGAAGAAGAAAAGTATTCCAGGCATAAAAAAAATGGAATAAACCATAGGAAAGAATTTCAAAGTAAAAGGGTAAGAACATTAAGAAAATATTAAATACAAATATTTAGTTGAAATTAGATGACCTTGACGAAAGCAGTTTTGTAGCTTTATCAGGATAAATCTATCTTGAGATGCAATGAATTTACCTGTAGAATATGTGTCATGTATGAACTTTGTTCAAAAATAACTCCTAAAATGTATCTAACCCTTTAACCAAGCCTTTGTCGTGAGCTATTTTTACTTTGTTTTATCAGCTGCTAATGGCACTGCATATTATTAATCCACAGTGCTGTCATCTTCTTGACATTAGTCAGTACACTTGAAGTTACAATTCTGGCCTTACAATATCGTAGTAAGCATGTATCCAAAAGAAAAATGAATTTCCTTAAAGATTATGGTCTACCAATTTACCATAGGACTGTGGAATGCTTAGGGTAGCTTGTTCAGTATCTCAACAGTTAACAAGTAACATTGATTGTATTTATTTTACTTCTGCACAAGTGTAAGCAATATGTGTGTTGGGGTATGGATGGTGTGGTGTGTCTAGTATACACATGTATATATGCCAATTCACATGTGTGCAGAAGCCAGAGGAGAATGTCAGGTGTCCTCTATTATTCTTTACTTGTTTCCTTCACATGGAGTCTCTCTCTGAATGTGGAACTGCCATCTTTGGGTAGACTGGTCGGTTGACCATTGAACTCCAGGGCTGCTACTATCTCTGCCCCACACAAACTAGGGTAATAGGCATATGTGGCCATGCCCACGTTTTTATGTAGATGATAACAATCAAACTTAGATGGTCTCAGGCCCTCATGCTTGTGTAGCAAGTTGTATTACCTATTGAGCCATTTCCCTAGCCCTTGGTTATATTTTCCAAACACAGGCCTAAATTTTGGGGCAAACTGTGTAATTTCAACTTATGATTCTCAAAATTTCTTTCTGATTTTATTGATATTAACATACAAATGAAGACTTCTATTAGTATTTTTATTTGATGTGAACAAATTTAATTTTGTACTTTATGAAGTCTAACCAATTACCAGATCCATATAGCAGACTTTTTATGAGATTTCTTATATGAGATTTCCTATCTCTGGCTCAAGAAAATCATGGGGGCAGTTGGGATATTGATATAGAAGATCTGTGCTATAGATTACTTTCTGATCTGTAATCATATATTAGCATTCAATTCTCTGCTTATTCTTATTCAGTCAGGTTTACACACCAAAGCATGTGGTAAAGTCACTGCCACTCCTCCTGGTCACCAAGAAGAGCCGGCTGCTTGCTCCAGGGTACCAGTGCCGGCTTTGTTTGAAGCCATTTTGTCTTGGTCAATATACAAGACTGCTACCATGTTCTCACAAGGTAAAAGCCATGTTCTTTTTGGGTGAGTTCCACTGAGGGCCAGCGTTGATGTATATGTTGTGCTGTGTACAGTGATGCTCAGCTGGCATGTATGTGAGGGACATACTGCTCCAGAGAAGGCCACTGTGCCCCAGTGATGCATTCCTACTGGGCAGATTACATGCTATATGTGCTCGCTAGGAGGGGTAGATGGCACTTTGTTAGGCCCTTGCTCCTACTCTAGTTACCTACCAAAACAAAATGCTGATCACATGCTAACATTTTGCTTACTTGTGCATTTATAATTCTTTAGATGAAACAGATGCCTAAATTGATATTATTTCATATGAACATACTAGAATTAAAAGTGTGTACTTTGATATCTATATAATGGATAACTAAGTTTTATCCATGAAATACTGCTATTTGAATAAACATTTATGGCTTTAAAATCATTTTTCCTTAAAGCAATTCATATTCCTTTTATTGACAAAATATGTTTATTTTACATCTCACTATTACCAGACCTGTTTTTAACTCCACTTGCTTATCACTTTCAAGTTTTGTTTTATTTTACTAGAAATAGCTAGTATTAAATTGTTACATTAAATGGCAAGTTGTTAACAAAATTACAAAGGTAGTACACATACAAAGTTTTGCATTTTACTGCTGAAAATGGAAATTAGTCAATATTTGTGAGTGAACTTTTTCAAAACATTTTCATAAAGCTGGATAAGTTAGATTTATCTTCTACTTTGCTAAGATTTAGTACATGGCTATGAGGCTGGAAAACGTATATAAACAGTGTCAATTATAAACACAACACTTACAGCTCTGATTGATTTCCACTCTTCTGTTTTCAGTTTCATAGGAAATGTATTGACAGTTGGTTATTCCACAAGTGCAACTCGTGCCCCATTGATGGACAAGCTATATACAACCCTCTGCTGTGGAAAGGGCTGACATCAGAGAGACAAGCTTACCAGTCAGCTTCAGATGTAAACAAAACCTATCTGTCAAAGCAGGAAGAACCAAAACTTTTCGTTCCTGGTACTGGCTTAGTCTTGAAACAACACAGACTTGGAATTTTACCTAGAAGATCTCAGTGCAATTCCAAAATGTTGGCTGCATTTCAAGATCCATCAGAAAGCTATCAGAATATAACAATAGATGACCTGTGCTCAGTCAAATTAGATGATTCTGATTCACGAAAATTAATCTATGAACATAAAGTTAACCAACATTTCCCCAGATATTTGCAAGATTTAGCATGTGGATCACCTGGTAAAATGCCATCTGGAACATTTCTTCCATCCCTTTTTCATAAAAGTAGTATATGTCCCACTGGAAAGGAAAGTCCATGTATGTATGAAAAGTACCACACAGGTCACAGTCAAAAGATGACCAAAGGCTACAAACATATTAACCGTGATGCTAAGAAGACTTTTGTTACTAAAATGAGACAAGAAAATAAGAGAACAAATATGTTACTTACAGAGGGTTTAAATCTTACTGTCAACCAGAATATGACTAGTGTCAATTTGCCTAAAAGGTATAATAATTGTACGAGGAAAATAAGACAGAAATGTAGTTGGCCGCCCAGACGACCTGTGTATCACTCTTTACAAACAAAAAGTTCTGCACTGTCTTTAATAATAGAAGGAGTTCAGTTATGAATAAGCATTTTAATTACATCAGGAAAATATTTGAATATTGAATATAAAATACTTTATTTGTAGAGCATAAAAACACATGTACATGCTTGACAGATGTATATAAAAGTCCTTATTTTGCCTACTTGTCTATGAATAATTTTCTATGCTTCACTATGAAACAGAGCATTGAGTATCTTGATAAGTATGCTCAGGATGTTATTAATAATGAATTATTATAAAATTATTAAGCTTTCATATATTATACAGATATATGCATTCAGGCATTTTCTTGTAATTGCATAGACAGATTCCATTTTTGTTTACTAATAATCACCACAAACATAGGTAAATCCTAATTGTGATTTTTCATTTTTATTTTCTTTCTCTTTTTCCTTTATTAGTTATGTACATACTCAGTATGTAAACAGCCATGTTGGTACCATTGCTAGCCTCCTCCCTGTCCTCCCCCCTCCAAGGGGAAGCTCCTCATTGGGGATTGTGGCTTTTGCATTGTGGTGGTAGCCACCATTTATGGGGAAGAGGAAATGTCTCTGTGCACAATATCCCAACTTTTGCCATCCTATTCTGTGAATTTCCCTGAGCCATGATGGGTTTGTTTTAGGTCTACTTCAGTGATGAGGTCGTGGGAGCCTCTGTGTCTCTGGATTTCTGGTTTGGTAGGAGCTGAATGTTCTCTGTGTCTATCTCCTTCACCCTTGTGCTGGTACCAGGTTCACCAAGAAAGCAGCACTCTTGCTCATTTCCACAATTAAACTATGGTTTCAGCTGGGGCCCTGGTAAGGTTCAATGGGCTGATTCTCTCCTCAGGTCCATCTGAAAAAGAGAAGCGCATTCTCCAATGGTGAGTAAATTCAGTACCAAATAAATGGGATAACCAGTATTATTTTAGAGAGAATTTAATAGGTGTAGGCCCTCCTGTAGCCCAAGATTGGTGGGAGCTTGATATTGGAGAGAGAACTTGGTTTTTGGATATAGTTCCAACTTGTTTCCCAGCTCCAGCTATGTGTTCTGTCCCACTGAGTAGAGCTGTTAGCCAATTTAAGAGCAGTTGGTTACCCACCATTGCTGTGTGCCACTATTGCACTTGGGTGAGCATCACATCAGGTTTGCTGCTGAGTAGTTTAGAGCACAAGTTACTTGGACAGATGTTAGCCATGTTCCCCCAGTTGCTCCTGAAGCACCTGGCACTAGACAAACTGACTGTCTGGGGACTGACTGTCTTCCAGATTCCAGCCAGGTCTTTCCAGGTTCTGGATCAACAGTATATGGTACCTTTGGCAGTAGGGTCTTACCATTAACCTTTGGTGGGTCATCAAGTGCTCTGACAGAAATCTGTCTTCTTTTGGGAAACCTTGTAGGTCTGTCTGATCAACAGCTCACTGCATATGTTAACTGCATCCTGGTACTGGGAGGTACAGGCCAGAGCCAAGGGAAAAGAAAGATAGGTAATATAAAAGAGAAAGAGAAAAGAGAGAGATAAAAAAGAAAAACAGGAAAAGATTGTTAGTCTTCATTATAACCTCTCCAGTGCCCTTTGATTTAGGTGTTTCCTCTAAGGACCTGATGAAGGTTCAACCTTTTATTCTGTCTTTCAGAATATAGGATTTTATGGTAACAGTTCAATTTGGATCCAGTTTTATGTCTCCTTCCCCTCCCACCCCACCTTCCCTATTGTCCGGTCCTCAAGATGCTTATTATATATGTCAGTATCTTGGGGAGATTCAGGTTAGGAGCCACAAATGAGTGAGACCATGTGATGAATGTTTTTCTGTTATTGGGTGAGTTCACTGAGAATGATCCAAGTTTGACCATTTTCTTCAAATTTAATTGTGTCACTTTTCCTTACTGCTGTGTAAAATTCCATCATGTAGATAATACCTTCCATGAAGGCTTGATAGAATTCAGCTGAGTAGCCATCTGGTCCTGGAATCTTCTTTTTGTAAAGGTTTATGATTACCTTTTCAATCTCAATGGGTGTGATAGGTTTGTTTAGGATATCAGTCTGCTCTGAGTTTAGCTTTGGTAGGTGGTATATGTCTAGGAATTCATCCATTTCCATTTTTTCCATAATATCCAGTTTTGTGAAGTAGACATTTTTGAAATTTTGATGATTCTCCCAATTTCACTTAGGTCTGTTGTGATCTCTCATTTTTCATTTCTAATGTTAATTTGAAGTGTATCTTTTTTTCACTTGATCATATTGGCCAGCGGTTTATCAATCTTGTTTATTTTTTCAAAAAACCAGCTCTTTGTTTCAATTTTCTTTTTTTTTGGGGGGGGGGTTGTTTTGTTTTTGAAGGTAGGGTCTCACTCAAGCCCAGGCTGACCTGGAATTCGCTATGTAGTCTCAGGGTAGCCTCAAACTCTGCCTCCCAAGTGCTGGGATTAAAGGCGTGTGCCACCAAGCCTGGCTATCAATTTTCTTACTTGTTTTCTCTAGTTTCCAATTCATTAACTTCTGCTCTGATCTTAATTATTTATTTCTATCTAGAGCTTTTGGGGTTGGATTCTTCTTGTTTCTCCAGTGCCTTTAGGTGGATGGTTAGGTTATTGACTTGGGATTTTTCTGTCTTTGTTATGAAGGCATTTAGTGCTATGAATTTTCCCCTAATGACTGCCTTCATGGTGTCCCATAAGTTTTGGTACAATGTGTTCTCATTATCATTAAATTCTAGAAATTTTGCAATTTCATTTTTTATTTCATCCACTACCCTTTTATGGTTTAAAAGTGTGTTGTTCAGTTTCTAGGAGCTGATGGGATCCTGGTTGTTGTCAATTTCTAGCAATACAGCATTGTGTTCTGGTATCATGCAGGAAATTATGTCATTTTTCCTAAATATATGGAGGCAAGCTTTTTGGCCCAGTATATGATCTATTTTAGAGAAGGTTCCATGGGCTGCTGAGAAGAATATGTAATCTGTGGAGATTGTGTAGAATGTTCTGTAGATGTCCATTAGGTCTAATTGATCTATGGTATTGTTGAACTCTCTTACTTCCCTGTTGATTTTCTGTTTGGATGATCTAACTATTGCTGATAGTGGAGTATTGAAGTCCCCAACTATGGTGGTATTGGTGGTTATTTCTGTTTTGTTGCCAAGTAGGTTTTGTTTTATGAATTGTGATGCACCTGTGTTTGGTGTATAGAGATTGATAATTGTGATGAAGATTGTTGGATCATTCCCTTGATAAGTAAAAGTGGCCTTCTTTGTCTTTTTTGATTACTTTTGGTTTGAATCCTATTTTGTCCAATATTAGTATAGCTAATGTCTGCTTGTTTCTTATTTCCATTTCCTTGGAATATCATTTTCCACCCTTTCACCCTGAGAAGGTGTCTGTCTTTAGTGGGGAGGTGGGTTTCTTGAAGACAGCAGATTGAGGGGGTTTAATTTTCTGATCCACTCTGTTAGCTTATGTCTCTTGATGGGTGAATTAAGGCCATTAATGTTTAGGGTAATAATTGTGAGGTTTGATTTAATCCCTGCCATATTGTGGGGGTTCATGTGGCTTGGTGTTTTCTTGGACTTTGTAGTTTTTTGGGCTGTCTCTGAGTTTGGTTATTGTGATCTGCTTCTTGTAGGTACTCAAGGTTGGTTATTTGACTCTTCTGTGTGGAGAATTCCCTGAAGTACTTTCTGTAGATTTGTCTTTGTGTTCATGTAGTTCTAAAGCTGACTTTTATCATGGAAAGTTTTTGTTTCATTATCTATTATGAGGGATACTTTTGCTGGTTGGAATACGTTGGGTTGGAAGCCATAGGTTCTTACACTTTTCAGTGTTCCATCCCAGGCCCTTCTGGCTTTCAGGGTTTCCATTGAGAAGTCTGAAGTAATTCTGATGGGGTTGCCTTTATATGTAATGTGTTGTTTCCCCCTAGCTGCTTTTAAGACTTTCTCTTTGTTATCGATGTTTAGAGTCTTAATGATACTATGTCTTGGAGAATTTTTCCTTTGGTCCAGTCTGTTTGGAGTTCTGTTTGCTTCTTGTAACTTGATGGGATTTTCTTTTGAGAGAGTGGGAAAGTTTTCTTCAATAATTTTGTTGAATAAGTTCTCCATGCCTTTGGTCTGAATTTCTTCCCCTTCTGGTATTCCCATGATCCGAATGTTGGGATGTTTAAGGGTATCCCACAGTTCCCTCATGTTCTGTTCTCAAAAATTTTTGGACTTACTGAAAATTTTGGACTCATGAACTTTTTGTTCTGTTTTGTCTTCCAGTTCTGAGTTTCTATCCTCCACATGGCTGACTTTATTCTTGAGAGCTTCTATAGACTTTTGGATTTGTTCAATGTGGTTTATATTTTCTACTACCTTTTCATGTATAGGTTCCATCCCACTGTTGAGTTCCCTTTTCACATCATTTTCTGATTTTCTTAATGCTTCTTGGAATTTGTCCTTGCATTTATTTATGTCTTCATTGAGCCTAGCCAGCTGATTATTGAGGTCCTCTTTTTTTTTCCCCTTCCAGCCTCCTTCAGATCATTTGACTGTTTTTGGAACCCTTCCTGGTTCTTTTCTACTAGGTCTAATCTAGTGACAACAGCATTCATACAATTATTGGACCTTTGTTCATTTTCTGCAAGTTCTGCTAATGACTTAGCCAGGTTTGCATAGCTTGTATCTTCATTTTAGAGTTCTGATTCTGTTGTCTCTTCTATGTTTTGATTAGAGACATCCACTGTGGGACTGGGCAACCTTGTTGAATTTACTTGCATTTGATTTTTTTCGTATTATTCCTCTTGCAATGTGGTCTGCCCATCTCAGTGTAGGAATCTTGTTTGATTTAGGAGGAAGCTGTAGTTTACCCTTGAAGTGTCTTCAGTGATTAGTCCCTTTAATGTTTGCTTCAATTAGGCTACTGATGACAATGGGGCCTGTCTGCTCAGTGGGAAGGAGCCTGCGATGTTCTGGTGGGGGCCCAAGGACCTTGTTGGTTGGTGGTTCTGGGTATGGGATTCTGTGGTCAGGTGGCCCAAGTAGACAGGAGGTGGGGGAATGGGACAAAGCAGACTGCTATTGTGGTGGGGAAGCAGAAGGGAGAAGGATGGGATTGTGAGATGGTTCTGAGATGCTGAGGGATGAGGAGATGGGACAGCGGGGTCTATTGGGAGTGTGTAGCAGGCAGTGGATGGGACTGCCAGGTCCTGTGACACAGCAGGGCAGGGGATATGGGACTGCTGCAGGTCAAGTGACTCGTAGGGGGGATGGGCAGCAGTCCTGGTGGTGAGAAGGGGGAGGGAGGCATGAACAACAGCCTGCTGGCCTGGGTCTGAGTAGCCTGTAGAAAGTGCAGGAGAACCACATGGAGGGTGGCTGGTAGGATGCCGGTCAGGCGTGGAGGTCTCTGGTGGTGGGAAAACTGAAGGAGGGTGGGGGAAATGCTAGCCTGCTCATCTGGGTCCAAGTAGCCTGTAGGAAGTGCAGGAGGACCTGGTGCATACAAAGCAGGGTGAAACAGAGGTTCCAGGGGTCCCTGGTGGCAGGAAAACTGAAGGAGGGAGGGAAGGGAGGGAGGGAAGGGGAATGATAGCCTGCTGATCTGAGTCTGAGTAGCCTACAGGAAGTGCAGGAGAATCTGGTCTGTGCAAGGCAGTAGCTGCTGGGATGGTGGGTATGAGGAGATCCCTGGTGGCAGGAAAACTGTAGGAGGGAGGGGGAACACTAGCCTGCTGCTCTGGGTCCAAGTTGTGTACAGGAGGTGCAGGAGGACCTATTCCATGCATGGCCATGGGGCAGGTGGTCATGAAGTGGAGGTCCCTGGGGGTGGGAAAGCCTAGGGAGGGAAGGAAGGGGAATGCTAGCCTGCTGGCCTAGGTCTGCTTAGCCTGTGGGCAGTGCAGGAGGACCCAGGTGGCCCAGTGGCTGGGATGGCTGCTTGAGGGGAGTGGGGGACTGGTGGGCTACCCAAGAGTGTGGGAATCAGCAGATTCCCTACTTTGATCCTCTGCACCCTCCCACTGGAGGTCTACTAGGATCTATACACCCCTATAAACCTCAAAGATCTTGCCTTTCCTTCCCCACGAGGTAAGTTATGTTTAGGCAGGCACCATCTTGATTGGAAGTCCAGCACGCACTTTCATTTTCATTTTCTTAAAGGAGTTTCAGTGAAATGAAATAAACACAGTAAACTATGACACATTTATAATGGTCTTAACATTTCACTTTCAAGAATTGTTTTTTAATTTTCAAGATACTATCAAATTTACTGATACAATCACTTGGTAAAGCTGTTTTATTTATTTTTAAAAATACTTTACTTATTTATATATTTGAGAGTGAGAGAATAGAGAAATATTTAGAGAATATGAACATGGGCACGCCAGGGCCTCCTGCCACTGAAAACAAACTCCAGATAACATGCACCACTTTGTGCATATGGCTTTATGTGGGATATCAAACAAGGCCATCAAGCTTTCCAAGCAAGCACATTTAATAGCTGAACCATCTCTCCAGACTTATGTATTTATTTTTTAAAATAACCATTTATTCAAACATTTATCTAAAAAATATAACTGTTTTAAATGCCTATTTTGTTTATTTTTATATTACATGGCTTGGTGGCTTTCCAAATATTAGTTCCTGAACACCAATGATACTGATCTTTTATTACCTTCAACAAGAAAATATCTTATGATTACATGAGCAAGCTTTGATTAGCATTCAGGATGTAAGTTAGATGACTCAAACAGAGGAAGGTAAGCAAAGTTTTGTTTATTGTTACAGAAATTTCACAGAGTATTTCCTATTTGTGGGGAAGGGTAAATGGCCCAAGATTAGCACAGTACAGACTCATGGGTAGATTACCTACCAGGCTTGGCCCCTATGTCCAGTAAACAGCACCTAGGTGACAACTCAGTTTTCTCAGGGCCTTCCCAATTTTAAAACAAATCCCATGTTCCAGAAAAAACCTAGGCTTCATCAAACTAGGAAGGTTGGTTACTCTAGCAGTTATCCAACAAAATGTATATCCAAGAAAATGGAGAAATTAGAGTTAAGAATATTTGTTATGGGATTGCAATTTCTTTCATCTCAGGGGCATGGCCTGCTCATAAATCAGTGTGCCCTGGGTCTCCTTCAGATCCAACCTGGCACTGAGTTGACTGTTAACTAGAGCAATGGACCTTGTTCTTCTAGTCACCTGTCCTTTACTTCCTGGGATGGTACATCTGCTGGAACCCCATCTATTTTCCACTCTTTTGGAGATTACCTCCACTTTGTAGGCTAGCCTGCCACTTATGACTACAATCCCTAAATATACCTGGTTTGGGCAGGTAAGTGATACCAGCTGGCCTTCATTGAGGATCCCTCCATCACCCCACTGTGATCAGTGAGTCTAGTATAGTCTCTGGTACTGTCAACCCTGGGTTACAGAAGAAAGCCACCACTGAACATGTCGTTATACAGGTCCCCCATACCAACACATGGCTTTATGGCCTTGGAAATGATATATTTTATAGGCCTTATTCCCATGAAATACAATCATCTGGAAGAACTCCAGGTCCTACATAGCATATTCACACCAGCATACCCACTTTCATGGACTTTTCAATATATCTGTGATTGGCTGTGGCATTCTAGTGTTTCTTCACTTAGTACTGGCCATGACCTTTGTTGCTCTTCTAAGAGTCATCTTGTAGTGACTGCATCTTACCTAGTCATTAAATCTTATGTTAAAGAATCCTCTGGAGTCAGTAAATTCTTCTCTTTCCAATATTATTTTCCACCTTGCTTAACTAAGTAAAGGCCCCAATGTTAGGCACCAGATGCCAAGACCAATGTGGCTGTGACCTGAGAGGAGCAACTGCAGGATTAGAAGGAAAGAGAGACAGACACAAATAATAAAACTAGGATTGGGTGGTCTGTAGGCTCTTCTGGAGACACTGTAGCACTGCCTAACCAGCATTGGTTTAATTTACACACAAGCAGAAAAGATTTGGCAACAACTTTCTCTTATCAAATATACAAAATGCATAGGAACAGCATGGGGAGGGTATGGTAGTTTGATTCAGGTGTCCCCCATAAACTTAGGTGTTCTGAATGCTAGGTTCACAGCTGATGGAGATTTGGGGATTAACACCTCCTGGAGGCAGTGTATTGTTGCAGGAAGACTTATGTGTATTATAGCCAGTGTCCCCTTGCCAATGATTGGCATACTCTCCTGTTGCTATTGTCCACCTTATGTTGGCCAGGGGTGATATCTACCCTCTGCTCATGCCAACATTTCCCCCTGCCATCATGGAGCTTCCCTTCAAGTCTGTAAGCCAAAATAAATCCTTTTTAACCAAAAGTTGCTCTTGTTCAGGAGATTTATGCCAACAATGCAAACCTGACTGCAGCAATAATGTTGGTACCAGAGCTAGACACCGGACTATGTGGCTTTGGCCTTTTGAAACTGATTTTCAAGATAAATGTGGAAGGGTTTGAAACCTTGACCTAAGAGATGGCTTTCAGTGCTGCAAATACAGCTTGATGGACTACTCTGGTCAGAGTTGAAAGACCTGAATGCAGTAAGAACTATGTACTGTGAGGTTTGGCTTATGAGGGTGAAAAAGAGCTTTGTCTGACTGGGCTAGAAGCAGTTTCTGTCAGAGGCTTGCTGTATGCCCATATCCTGAGAAGTTGTACAGAATTGTATTGTGTAGAAGTTGACTGGTGTGAGCAGAGGGATATGGCACAGAAATGAAATCTTTGGGGTGATATTTCTTCCCATTCAGCTGCAATTGTATAAGGGATTACAACATTCGACACTGGGCCATCTGACTTGCACTGGGACAACAGGAAGAATGTAGACTCTTTGGAAGGAGCTTGAGTGCTGAAGGAGTGTCCTGTTCTTCAAAGTTTACTTTATTCCCCCTGAATTAACAAATTGGCACCCTACCTGGTATTGTGGAGTATAAGAAATGCAGGAAAGAGAGGGTCATTGAGTTTTCAATGCAGTCTTATGTTTTGAAAATGGCCATGGGCAGTGTGTAGAAGGTTTTCTGGATGCCTGCATGGAGACCCCATGGAGACCGCATGGAGCTGTGAAGATGAACTGTGAACTGCAGTGAAAACCCAATGGACATGACAGGACCACAAGATGGATGCTAAGGAAAGCTGCAGGTTGGCCCAGATGAAGTTTTCCAGGACTATGAGTAGCCTAGCTGAAGGGGGGGAGTTGAAATGCCAGAGAATTGTTGCTGGTTAGAATTATTGGATTTGGAGATTTGTCACTGTCCAGAGTTGTTGGACTTGAAGCTACAGAGTTTGATGTTTGCCCTGGTTGTTTTAAATCTTGTATTGTCTGATTATTATTATTATTATTTTTTGCTATGCCCAATGTGACCTTTTGCAGTGTGAATGTTTATACTGTGGCATTATGGGGCTTAGGGGGATTTTTTGGTATTATGACTCAGTTAAAAGACCTTGGATTATGGGGATGTTTAAACATTAGGATTGATTAAAACTATGGGGACTTTTAAAGTTGGACTGAATGTATTACATTTTACAACATGGATGGCTATTAGTTTATGGGGGCCAGGGGCAGAATGTGGTGGTTTTATTCAGGTGTCCCCCATAAACTTAGGTGTTCTGAATGCTAGGTTCCCAGCTGATAGAGATTTTGGAATTAACACCTCCTGGAGGCAGTGTATTATTGGGAGCAGGCTTATGGGCATTATAGTTAGTGGCCCCAGTATTTGGCATACTATCCTATTGGTATTGTCCACCTCATGTTGGCCAGGGGATAATGTCCATCCTCTGCTCATGCCATAGTTTTCCCTTGTCATCATGGAGCTTCCCCTCAAGTATGTAAGCCAAAATAAATCTTTTTTTCCTCAAAACTGTTCTTGGTCAGGTGATTTCTGCCAGCTATACGAACCTGAGTGCAAAGGGGGAAAGGTTAGATGATGTAGGAATGAGGCAGCTGCAGGCTGTTTTTCTACATGTACTGTTTTATATACAAGGTCAGGCCCATACAAACAGTACCAGAGGAAGAACTAAGAAGGGGCTGTGCCCTGCTCCCATCTCTGCTGATTCAGCTGGAGGTAGACATGGCTATGCCTATGACAATTGTTCCTAGTGTTTGTGGCTCTCTACATCTTCAGAATCCTGACCCACATGCTATCTATCAGTACGTATTATAGCCAATGGTGGACTTTACAATTTCTTGAGGGTTCTGTGTACTACTAGGACCAGAACATCTTTTTCTGGGGTATTCTGTAACTATATACCTAATGACCATAATGAAAAGCAAAATAAATCTTAGAGAGAGACCTTGGCTGTTTATGGGGAAGAAGACTCAACTTTGGGTTCCAGCAATGTGGCAGCCTTCTGCATTATCAGTGTTCAAAAGGCTCTGATCCTCAAAACTTTCAGGGACATCACCAACATATTCTCTTTTCAAATATCTCCCTGCATATTTTTTCCCTGACTAGGCTGTGATCTTGGTATTCCCTACCTGTTGAGCATTTAACCTTACCTAGAGCTCTACTATACCATTAAAGCTTGGCTCTCAACTTCCTCTCTCTGTCTGATACCCAGGAATGTTTCTATAGCTTTTATACTTGGTGGTTTTTTTTTTTTTTTTTTTTTGAGGTAGGGTCTCACTCTAGCCCAGGCCGACCTGGAATTCACTATGGAGTCTCAGGGTGGCCTTGAACTCACAGCGATCCTCCTCCCTCTGCCTCCCGAGTGCTGGGATTAAAGGCGTGCGCCACAACACCCAGCTATACTTGGTGTTTAATCACTCACAGCTTAACATTATATTTTTCCAGGAAAGCTACAGCTTAACACTATCCATTCGTTCCCATTGTCATTACAATACTAGTCTTTCAAAGTCCTGACACTTCACACCAAGTAGTACCAATTCCTCTCTCAATGATTTACTAATGGAGAGTTTTAGCAACTAAACACCCACCATATCCCAGGAGGTGTCTATGTACCACTTTTACATAAATAGCTAATACTCTTAAAGTGAACCATTTCCCAAACTCCAACATCTCAACTTCTTTCTTGGACATCTCCCATTATCAGATGCCATAGGGTCTTCCTTCCAAAAGCAGATGCTTAAAAAAATACTTGGCTTTATCTTAGCAGGTCCAGCTCCAGTCTGAAAAAGAAGCAGATTCTCCAATGGAGAATGAAGTCAGCACTGGTTAAATGGGATAACCATTATTAATTTAGAGATAATTCAAAGGATATAGACCCTCTTGTAGTCTAAGGCTAGTGAGAGCTTGACAGTGGAAAGCAGAATCATTATCTGGATATTATGACTTGTTTCCCAGTTCCAGATATGGTTTCCCTTCCACTGAGCAGATCTATTACCCAATCCAAGAGCAGTTGGTTACCAACCATGGCTGTGTGCCACTACTGAACTTGTCTGAGCATCACATCAAGTTGTTTGCTTCTGAGTCACTTAGACTTCAAGTTGCTTGACCAGATGTTGGTCACTTTCCCCTGGTAGCCCATGTAGCATCTTCCAGCACTAATTGTCTAATTGGCTAATTGTCTGGGGACTAGCTCTCCTCCAGATTCTAGCCAGGTTTTTCCACAGTCCATGCCAACAACATATGGTGTCCTCAGCAGTAGGGTCTTACCATTAACCAGCCCCAGCTGAAACCACAGAGGAATTGGGGAAATGAGCAAGAGTAATGCTTTCTTAGTGCATCTAATATCAGCACAAAGGGGAAGGAAATAGACACTGAGGACACTCAACACCCACCAAACCAGAGATCCAGAGGCTCCTAAATGCCCATCACTGAAGTAAACCAAAAATGTCTCCAGCATGGCTCAGGGAATTTTGCGGAAGAGGGGGTGGAAAGATTGTTAGAGCCACAAGTTGGGACGTTTTGCAGAGACATTGCCTCTTCTCCCACCCCGCATAATGCATGACCCCAAATCCCCGTAGGGTTGACCTGCATCCCAAATGAGGAAGGCTTCATTAGAAAAGGGGCGGGGAGGAGGGAAAGGAATGGAACCAACATGTGTTGTTTACATACTAAGTATGTACATATCTAATAAAAAAATAAATAAGGGAAAAAGAAAGAGATAGAGAAAGAAAGAAAGAAGAAAGAAAGAAAGAAAGAAAGAGAGAGAGAGAGAGAGAGAGAAAGAAAGAAAGAAAGAAAGAAAGAAAGAAAGAAAGAAAGAAAGAAAACAGAACCAGGCTGGAGATATAGCTCAGTGATAGAATATGTACCTACCATGTACAAGGCCTTAAAATTCAATCCCCAGCACTACCAGAATGAAAATAAAAATTCATATCAGAAAAAAAAAAACTTGGTAGGCAGACTCATGTTAAGCAGTAATCCCTACAAAAGGAAGGGAACTGAGTCCACCCATTTAAAATATTCATATTTTGTTCATCTGACTTCACTTTTATCCACAAACAAGATATGGCAGATAGAGAAGAGTAAGTGTCGGTCCTTTATCATCCTTCTGTAACAATCAGTGGTGGGATATGAGCCATTGCAGAATGCATCTGAATTAGGTAGGCTTTGCAGCTGAGGTAGAGCCTGAAGAAGCTGAGAGCTGCAGGCTAACTGCTAGCAACTCCCTCAGGTCTGAGGCAACAAAGTCTTCCTTGGACACTGATAGAAGAAACTCTTCTCTCACTTCCTGTAAGTAGACATGGAGAACATTAGACAAAGAAACATTTAGGGAATGATTGGTAAGGCCAGGAAGGAGAAAGAAATCCCAAGCAATTGATTTGTGGTAGATAATATTTGCACTTACCAGTATCTAGTTCCACCTCATTTGGACGACTCCACTTTCTCACCTGACTATAATTGTGGGGTCTTGTGACTAGCCACAACTAATGATATCAAAGACAAAGTGAACATAGTTACTTCTGAAGAAAGACAGTGAAAACCTCTGGCCCTCTCCAGTCTCTTTCCTCCAGACATAGCAACTAGGGGCCCACATATTCTTCACAGTATAAACAACAAACTAATACCTCCATCAACCTCATCCCTAAGGTAAGCGTACAAGTTTAGTGCTCAGAATGGAGGTCTGGGTGTCAATATAAATTCAGGTGTAATGAGCATGTAGCTATGTGAATGGATAATATTAAACAAGTAGATGCTGAAGAAACAGGACTTTGGGCAGAGCTCTTGAGAACTCCAACATTTAAAACAGTAGTAGGTGCTTGCAAAGGAAAGAGGCGGCGAGAAAAGAAGGAGGAGGGGGAAAGGAGAAGGAAGAAAAAAGAGAGAGAAGAGATTGATTCTAATATGGGACAGAAGGATGCAGGCTTGCTTTGGTAATAGGTAGCATTGGTGATGTTTAGCTAGGGCCATTAAGTAAACTGGTGTAAGCTAAGGGCAGATCGTATTGAAGAAACAATGGTTGTAGGGGACTTGGAAACAGGGTATGTCCATAAATCAAGAAGGAAGATTATGACTGAGAAGAGAAATGGTAAGTAGAAGGAGGATTTTAAACTTTTAAGCTGTGACCTGACAGTGTTTATATGTAACAGAAGTGTGGCTGATTCATGTAATAATTAGATAACATTCCAGGAGGGGAACAATCTGCAGCACAGGTTGTGTGATACTTTTCTTTCATTGTACACTTAATTTTACATTGTCCCTCCTTCAGATCAATATCATAGTAAGCATGTACCCCAAAGGAAAATGAATTTCCTTACAGAGCTTGAGAAACTTTGAAGATCATTTTATCTTTATTAGGAAAGATGTTCACAAGTGTTACCCAAGATTATAGTAATTTGAGGAGAAATACTAGAACTATAAAAGAAATAGTTCAAAACTTCTTACTTTTAGTGTGATGTAATGGGAGTAGTTCCCACTAACTCCCCAGAAGCCCTGGCTTTGCCTTGCTATAGAACATACTTATGAATTTTACAGTGCCCCAGAAGGAGGGGAGATAGCAGCATATGGTTACTGGTTGGAGAAAGTTACTTTATATGGGTTTTTAGAGTTTAAAATATCGTATTTAAGCAGTTTAATGAGGAAGGAAAGGAAATTAGGAAAGTAGGTAAAGTATGAGTGAGGAGGAAATATATGGGTTGGAGGAATGAGGCATAGCAGAGAGATTATTATACATGTAGAGATAAGATGACATAGAAATAAGTGTAGAAAAGGGACAGTCATGAAAGTTTCTTCCAGTGAGATATATGTTAAAACAACAGTAGCTTAACAATGTACAAAGTTATAAATAGTGGGCTGGCAAGATGGCTTAGCAGTTAAGGTGCTTGCCTACAAAGCCAAACGACCTAGGTTAGATTCCTCAGGACCCTCATAAGTGAGATGATAAAGGTGGCATATGTGTCTGGAGTTCTTTTGCAGTGGCTGAAGGTCCTGGCATTCCCATTCTCTCTCTCTCTCTCTTTCTCTCTCTCTCTCTCTCCCTCTCTCTCTCCCTCTCTTTCAAATAAAAATAAAATTTAAAAATATAAATATTAATACAAATAAGAAATTTAGGCCGGGCGTGGTGGTGCACACCTTTAATCCCAGCACTCGGGAGGCAAAGGTAGGAGGATCACCATGAGTTCAAGGCCACCCTGAGATTACAAAGTGAATTCCAGGTCAGCCTGGACCAGAGTGAGACCCTACCTCGAAAAACCAAAAAAAAAAAAAAAAAAAAAAAAAAGAAAAGAAAAAGAAATTTAGCCAGGCATGGTAGTGCACACCTTTAATCCCAGCACTCAGAAGGCAGATAGGAAGATCACTGTGAGTTCAAGGCCAGCCTGGGACTATATAGTGCATTCCAGGTCAGCCTGGGCTAGAGCTAGAGTTATACCCTACCTCAGAAAAACAAAAAACAAATGATAAAAGCTAAAATTAAAAGCAGAACCAAGTAGAAGGTATTATGCACTTAGTCCAAATTTCTTTCCTCCTTAGGATGAAGTGATTTCTCCCTCCCCAGGGATTGTCACTGGGTCTTCACAGGTTTCAGAAAAGGTCTGACTGCTAGTCTCAGCACTTCGGACAAGTCAGTAAGCCCAAAGCATTCATATACACACAGACAACTTTCTGCCAGAGTTTCTAGCCTCCTATACCCAGAAGTAACGATCTTGCCCCTAGTGAATTAGGGATGAAATTTTCCAGTGAGTGCTTTCTGCTATTCAACTCTGGACAGGATCCAGAAGTACCACCCCCAGTGCCTCTGTGTATCGGCAAACCCGGGCTGCCCTTGTACCTTGACTCTGGCAGTGGTGGAGGAGTGGAGCCCTGTTCTGTGACTGGCTGTGTGGTGTCTAGGTCCTCTGACCACATTTCATGAACCGGCACTCTAGTGCTGACCTTGCTCCAGTCTGCCCTCGGTGTTTGCTTCTAGCCCGATCAGTTCTCTCTGAAATTCCCAGTGCTGCACCTACATGAAGTCATTGGCAGAGACAATTAATGCTGACTCCCAGGGTGGCTGAGGTGGCTGTGTGCACAGTGGTGACAGCAAAGGACAATGGTGATGGCAAGGTGTGGTGGAGATGGCAGCTGCCAGGGACCCTCCCGTGGTAGAAATTCGCTGGTGGTGCCACTCCTGCAGGCATTTGGTGGTGGACATTGAAGGCTGTTCAGCAGAGTTTCTGTGGCTGACCATGACAGCATGGTCCTGGTGGCTGCTGCAGCAGTGGACATCCAGGTTCCTTCATGAGAGAAGTTCACTGATGTATAGAGCAAGTGCTAGGCAGTGAGTTAAGGAGCAGAGGCCCCGTGGTGCAGCAGCCCTTCTCGTTCTCCTTACTGAACTCTGTTCTTCCCCTCACATGTTCCTTGTAATCTGCCATCTTACCCAGAAGTTCCTGTTTATGGTTTGATAGCTTGTATTTCTCTACTAAACTTCCAATTTCATTATCATTGTTTTCCTAATTTTTTAAAAATAATCTGTTTCTGTTTTCTTATTGCCCATTGGGCCTTAAGGTATTTATTTTGATTTATTGTTCAAGAAGTCTGTAGACCTCCCTTTCTTTGACACTGTTACTACGGCTTTAATTTCTCAGGACCAATGATAGGTACTTTTATGAGGGAAACCAGTGAGAATGCAGGCTGGCTTGATGAAAGAGCAAATAATATTATCATTTTGGAATTAAAGCTTTAGGGGCTAGAAAGATGGTTTAGTGCTTAAGGCACTTGCCTGCAAAGCCAAAGTACTCAGGTTCAATTCCCCAGGACCGAACATAAGCCAGATGCACAAGGTGGCACGTGCATCTAGATTATTTTGCGGTGGCTGGAGGCCCTGGCATGCCCATTTTCTCTCTCTCCTTCTCTCTCTACCTCAAGTATATAAAAATATGTAGAATTAAAGCTTGATGAGGAAAGTCGTAGCACAGCACCCCTGGAAGCATGGTGGGGTCCTAAATCACAGAAGGAGGGAAGGACACAAGGTGGGCAAGTTATGGAAACCTGAATTTAAAAGAATACCTCTTGATTTTTATAAATTTTTGGGAAGGGGGAGTTCTACTCTATGTGACTCACTCAGCCAGTGGAGAATGGGAGAGAAAGGAGACCTCTGGTAGTTCACGGGGAGGGGCTGATCTGCATTGTCCTGCTTATAGATACCACCCAAGGCCGTAACTCAGTGGGGAGACAACAGGAGATTGGTTTTGTTTTCCCTTCTTTCCACCTTGGTCCTGGGCAGCAGGGGAATTGGGCTTGGTTTTCATAATGTTCACAGCAGTGGCAAGTCCAAAGGGTTTTCAGAAAGAAACTCTCTACGGGTGGGTGTGGCTATCTTTAAAGAAGCTCACATCTATTTTCAGACACTAGGGTGGCGTCATATTTGCCAGATTGTTCATTACCTGTGTAATCTGGAGTGGTCTGCATTTAAAAGTGAGAGCACCTCTTCCAGTATTTAGTGGCTGGTTTTTCTTTTTCTTTTTTTGTTTTGTTTTTATTTCTGGTTTTTTGAGGTAGGATCTCACTCTAGCCCAGGCTGACCTGGAATTCATTATGTAGTCTCAGGGTGGCTTCGAACTCAAAGCAATCCTTCTACCTGTGCCTGATGAGTGCTGGGATTAAAGGCATGTGCCACCACACCCAGCTATGACTGTTTTTCTTTAGGAAAGCCTTTCTACTGTTAGGTCTCAGGGTTGATGGATTTCCTCCAGGATCATGGTCAGGTGTAACTGAAGGCAGGTTATATGGCTGCTACTTGATCCACATTCCACCAGGTTCTTATTACCAGGGGCTGAAGTAAGGATGGGGCTCTGCTAGAATGAGAGTCTGCCTTAAGCACCTCAGATGGCAGGCCAGTTACCATATAGACAGACTGGTGTGGCCTTTTCTGAGTCCTGACAATAGCAACCACTGGATCTTTAGGAGTATCATCACTATCCATACATGAGGGGGACTGGAACAAAGTCATAGGACTGTATCTGGTTCCATCACAGAGACCACAGTCTGCAGTAAACCTGCCAAATAGGAATTCAGATCAGAATGAGTCCCCCACTAGTTCTTGCACTGGGGACAGCACTGCTCTCAGTTCATAGCTAAGATGGAGTGAAGCCACAACTTGGCACCACTTCAGGGACCATGTGAGATCAAGTATGGTAAGCCTATCATCTGAGACAAAAGTAGGCATGACTCTTCCTGATTTCTTAGGTTGATTGTTTTGGAGGCAAGACCAAAACTAAACAGAGAAGTACCATCCACAGGAGTTGGGGAAGAGCCATTTCCAGGTCCAGTATGTGTATCAGTATGTCAGCCTACCAACTGGACATGCTTCTTCCTTTCAAAGCAATCCTTCTTGTCCTAGATGCTACCGGTGTTTTACATTCTCCTGCCTGGATCCCAAAGCTCCTATAAAAACACTTTAGTTTGCAGATGGATACTAAATTATTATTGTTGAGCTAGGCATGGTGGAACACACCTTTAATCTCACCACTCGGGAGGGAAAGGTAGGAGGATCAACATGAGTTCAAGGCCACCCTGAGACTACATAGTGTATTCCAGGTCAGCCTAGACTAAAGAGTGAGATTATACCTCGAAAAACCAAAAAGAATACACACACACACACACACACACACACACACACACACACACATATATATATATATATATATATATGTAAAATCTCACATCACTCTTGCACAAAGCACTTTAGACATTATCCACTGAACTAAATCTATTGTCAATAATTCAGCCTGTCATTCCATTAATCAACTTTTTTTTGAGGTAGGGTCTCACTTTAGCTCAGGCTGACCTGGAATTCACTCTGTAGTCTCAGGGTGGCCTGGAACTCATGGCCATCCTCCTACTTCTCCCTCCTGAGTGATGGGATTAAAGGTGTGTCACCACACCCGGCTTCAATATTTTAAAATACATACTATATAATAAAGATGTTATTGGGATCTGGGTGTATTATGAAGCACAGCTCCTATCCAATAAGGATCTTTTGATCTAAAGAAACACAGATAAGCAAGACATGAGTATCTTTGCACAATAAGAACCTCATACATACCATAAAATAGTGCATGCATGAAGTAGTGAATGCTGGGGGATGAGCTTATGAGTATTATAGCCAGCTTCCCCTTGCCAGTGTCTGCTACTGTTGTCTACCTGATGTTGGCCAGAAGGTGATGTCCAGCCTCTCTGCTCATTCTGCGGTTTCCCTTGCCATCAAAGAGTTTCTCCTCAAGTCCATAAGCCACAATAAACCCTTTACTCCTACAAGCTGCTTTTGGTCAGGTGTTTTTTGCTGGCAATGAGAAGGTAACTGCTATAATACATAATTAGCATGCTGACTGTATTTTCTTTAGAAGTGAATCAAGTACTTTTTAGGCAGTTGGGATTATAGGAATTATCTCAAAGCAGAGCTGTTTTAATGAAGCTAATTTTAATAGAACTAAATTTTACCTTGACTTTTAAGAGAAGCAGAAATAGATTGGTTCCAATAACAAGTATAATTCCGTCGTAAATAATTTACAGACTTTTCTTGTCTCATCATAGAAAAGGAAAATGATAGACCCACAGCAAGGAACACTTTCTGAGAAATGAGGGTTTCAGAAGTTGAGTCTGTATTAAATATTACTGGAAAAAAATCATTTTATATTTTTACCATTTTACCAACACATGAAGAAAAAAAACACCTGTCCAGAGAATTCTTTTTTCCCATTCCCCTTTTATGTTATAAATGTAAGCACTCCTTGGAGGGGCAGGGAACAAGCTGCTGTTCATCTATTTGTTATTAACATCCACTTTAATTGTCAACATTCAAATTATGGTATTTTTGCTAAATTATCCATAGAACAATAAAAAACTCATATTTTAAAATTAGTAATAAAGGCTGGAGAAGTGGCTCAGTGATTAAAGGAGCTTGCAAAGCCTGACGGTCTGGGTCCAATTCCTCAGTACCCACATACAGCCAGAAGCACAAAGTGGCATGTGTGTCTGGAGTTCATTTGCAGTGGTAAGGGCCCTGACATGTCCATTCTCCCTGTCCCCTTTCTCCTCCTCTCTCCTTAAAACTAC
Source organism: Dipus sagitta (assembly GCA_036346955.1). Taxonomy (NCBI): domain Eukaryota; kingdom Metazoa; phylum Chordata; class Mammalia; order Rodentia; family Dipodidae; genus Dipus; species Dipus sagitta. The sequence continues at coordinate 52,287,844 of CM070774.1, forward strand.
TTAAAAATATTAAAAATTAGAAATAGTGGCTGGAGAAATGGCTTAGCGATTAAAGCACCTGCCTGCAAAGCCAAAGGACCAGGTTTGATTCCCCAGGACTTGTGCCAGATGCACAAGGTGGCACATGTGTCTGGAGTTTGTTTGCAGTGGTTGGAGACCCTTGCCTGCCAAATCTCTCTATCTCTCCCCCCGCCCTCAAGTAAATAAATAAGTAAAAATATTTATTTAAACCCAGCACTTGGAAGGCAGAGGTAGGAGGATCGCTGTGAGTTTGAGGCTACCCTGAAGCTACATAGTAAATTCCAGGTTATCCTGGGATAGAGCAAGACCCTACCTCAAAAAACAACAAAAAATTATTTTAAAAAATTAGAAATAGGCTGGTGGTGCACACTTTCAATCCCAGCACTTGGGAGGCAGAGGTAGGAGGGTAGCTGTGAGTTTGAGGCCATCCAGAGACTACATAATGAATTCCAACTTAGCCTGAACTAGAGACCTTATCTCATATATGTACATGTATATGTACGTATATATATTGAATGGAAATAATAATAAAATTACTTGTAAAAACACATGTTAACAATTAAACATTTCTGTACTTACTAGATACAAATATTTCAGAAGTTATGTAAATTAGAAATCAGATCTCAAAATAACAAAATACTAGGTGATAGAAATCAATTTTAAAATATTTTTAACAAGAACTTTCTATAAAAGCAAAAGTACACTTGTACAAAAATTAAGAATAAAACGTTTTTTAAAAAAATGTTATTTTCTGAACAGAAACGTAAAACTACATAAAATAAAAATTGTTTGGGCCACTTTGTTCCATTGCCTAACAGTCACAATTGTGCTTTTCAGTGTAGTATTTAGGAAAGGTTTTTTTTTTTTTTTTAATGCAGTCATTCAGGTATAATAAACCCAGAGTCTCCTGGGAATGTAATTATCTGTTTTGTTTTGAATCAGACTGTCTGTAGTTAGTCTAGTGTTTTAATAAGGCCTACAAGGATTAGAACCAGTCCACACATGAATTATGAAACTCATTGGCAACCTGAGAAGAAGGAAATAAAAAAGACAAACTCATGAGGGAAACGGAACTAATGCTACAAAACTATGGAATATTATTCACCAGCACAGCCAGCATAGGCTTGCTGATCAGGAAATGCAGGGTTCAACTGAGAAGGGTTTCTCAGCACATGAACTCTCTCAACAGAAATATGAAGGTATTCAATTATGACAGCATCTTTAAGCTTATCTATTTCAGAAAGTTATTTTTTCTAAGAAACTTGTCACATATATTTGATGAACATATTATTCCACCGTTTGTACTTTGTGAATGTGTATTTAACATTTTATGCTATGACTAATTTCTAGACCAAATTTCAGGTGTTGAGATGTGAAGATATTTTAAAGAATCTAAATTCAGTAGAAGCCTATAGTCATACAATAAACCAAGGCTCAAAATAAAAAAAGAAAAGAGGAGGAAAGAATCTTAATTTTGTCAGTGAGGACAAATCTGAATCTGTGAGTAAAGTAGTTTCCTCAGAGAAATATGCAGCCAAAAGTTGCTTATTGTGGACTCTAAATGAAACCATACTGAGAGAGAGTTTCACATTTTCTAGTATGTAGTTCAAGGGCTGGTTCTCTGTCACATCTACTAAGTATGACTAAAGAGATCACTTTTAATAAACATTAAAATAGATCTTATCTCCATCCAATTTATTTCCGTACATTTCCTACAGTTCTTCCAGCTCATGAACTTCATCTGTGGTAGTTATGTTTCTGATTGTGATTCATGCAATATCTTCAGTTACACACCACTGCCCTGTGAGATTGGAAGTCCCAGGACTTCTACCAGGGCCACACATGATTTCTGAGATTTCAGTGCAGAGACAGCCACAGCCCAGCTAGCACTGTCAGGGCTCTGGGTAGGAGGCTCCATTATAGAGCCAGTGGAGTGTTGATAGCATTGTACTTCCAAGTGGTGTCAGAGTCCCATGCTCATTAGATTGAATCAAAGGTATATGTAGTAATAGATTAATGCATGAAAGGTACTAGTGATGTCTAAAAATGTGGCAGTCAAGGCTAAGAAGATGCTCAAAATTACCTAAAACCTCCCCCAAACCAACTACCTGGACCTACACATTGTTCCAATGGCTAAGCAGAGGATCTTGGAGACCTAGCACTTTGAACAGCCACTTAGTTTCCCCAGATCAAAAGTCCAGAAAAAAATTGTGAAGGGTGTAGGGGAGATATCTCTATCAGTAAAGTGCTTGCCTCAAACATAAGAACCTAAGTTCAATTCCCAACATCCACATAAATGTGGGGCATGGTGGCCTGCACTTGAATCTCAGGCCTGGGACTTTCTGGACAGGCATTCATGAGCCCCAGGTTCATTGATGAGACCCTGTCTCAAAAGAGGAGGACTGTTCCTCAGGATGGCACCTAAGATTGTCCTCTGTCCTAAACACCCATGGGTACAATATTTACCTGTATACACAGGTGCATCCACAAAAACAGCACCCATATATACACACACATTAAAAAAAAAGAGGGCTGGAGAGATGGCTTGGCTATTAAGGCATTTACCTGAAAAGCCAAAGGACCTGAATTCGATTCTCCAGGACCCATGTAAGCTAGATGCACAAGAGGGCACGCATGTATCTGGTGCATGTTTGCAGTGGCTGGAGGCCCTGGTACACCCATTCTCTCCCTCTCTCTCCTCTCTCTTTCTCTCTCTCAAATAAATAAATAAATAAATAATATTTTAAAAAATTAAAAGAGGAAAAATTTTAAAGGGAGCATAAAGGACTTTATATCAGTTTCTCACTTAGAACGTAAAACAATTTCCGATTTCCAAAATGCCTATGAGATTATTTTAATCTCGTTAGATAGAAAACTATTTGTCCATACTCATCTTTAACAGTAAAAATGTGATCTCTGGAGACCTGAAATAGAAAACATTATCAACTTCATTATCTAAGCAGGGTTAATTTTACCATGGGTTGCATAATGAATAAAAAGTAATAACTGACTATTTACTAGATTAAATGACAATTTGAGGAGGCAACTTTGGCTTTTACTCAAAATTAGCAGCCTCAAGTCCACTCCAGATGTATTTTATTATCTTTAATGAACTTGTGTTTAACATTTTACAAATCTTCAGACTGCTACAGTTTTCAGCAGTAAGTATAGTAACAGCAATAAATACAATGAAATATGAGGTTCTTTGATGGAAGAATACAAAAGATAGAAACACCTGGAAACAAGAGAGCCCAATGTAAACTAGTGATCTAAAAAGAAACAAATACACAAATCCTGCAGTGACGTCTACAAACATAGATGAGTAACACAGACCATGGAAATGAAGGTGTAATTTTGAACTTCACCTTTCTGGGAAGTTTGAGGGACATTATTTGAACTTAAGATCTCCAAAACTCCGTGATATGTATTGATACCAGGGGATTCAAACACACAGAGTGACCCAAAAGTGAATGACAAAGCAAAGAAGTGTTTGTATTCCTCAATATTGTGGTCTTCATGGTACATTGTGTGTTACAAAAGGGCACAATCCCTATACAACTGCATAAAGTCATAAAAATGGATTTTATAAAGTTTCAAGGTCATATGTATTCAAAACTGTGTATAACTATGTTTACTACCTGAATCCATCAGGTAATTGAGAATTTTGCCTTTACAGTATATCCAAACTATGTACAAAGGATCCACAAACGTCAACAATTTGTAACCAAAATTATCTAGGTTTATATTTGCAAAAAAATCATTGGCTTTCAATTTAAAATTTAAGAAAGAATTGATTACTGTTGGTTTGTTATCATTTGGGTTAAGAAGAAGTGGATGGCTTCAGTTTTTTAATAGGAAATTTGTGAACTACTCACAAATGAGAAGTCATACTTTTGATTACTAGAAAAGATAAACTGTCTAAAAGTCTTAATTGAAAACAGCATGTGCAGTGTTTTAAAAAGTGTGAAACTTAAAAGTTCTAGGAAAGTCATTGGGATGTATCATCTTGTCTCCCTTAGACAAGAATGAATAAAGTAACTGGGCATACTTGGGTGATATACTCATATATCAATAATGTGTGCTTTGTTACCAGCTGGAAGAGGAAATATTTTTGAAGGTGGGGGGAATACACACTTAAAATGATGAGGAGATGCAGCATTTTACTATATAGTTTCTAACCTCATTCCAACATAAACAATTCATCAATATGTGCTGGATTGAAAACAAATGTAAGCACACAGAAAAAAAAAATCACCTACATGCAAAATTCATTGTTCCACCATGAAACACTAGGTCTATGTATTTTAATAAGAACTGCACATCTGTCATATTTGGCTAACAAAGAAAGTGTACACTAAAGAAATAACCTCTATCCTTCTAATGCAAGTCTGAATCAAAGGCACTTCCACAGAGCACTAACTCCTTAAACTTTTCAAATCCTTTTCATTCACGCTGCTTGTAATCTTTCTGTGTAAGATCAATATAAAAAAAATCCCTCCTTTAATTATGATCTTATCAGTCTCCACTAAAAAAGAAAGCCTATGTATTAACCAAAACACGTTTCTATCCTATGGATGGGATATATATGCGGGTGTATATATCACACACCTACTATTTTGAGTTTTTTGGATTTAAGTACAAAAAGGCCAGGAGAGTTATCTGACAGGTTAGATGTTTCAGTAAGTGATTACAGGAAAATATTGGCTGAAGTCTACTGTCTCCGGGAATAAAGTTTCTGCCTTTCATTGTACATCTACCTACAGTTTTACAAAGCAAATGTGTCTGTTTTGGTTTCTTTTTAAAAAACTGTTTAGGCAGCTTGACTCTCTGTTGTTCCTATGTAGAATAATAGGGGTGAGAAATAGAGGGATTTTTTTTCCCCACTGAGAGAAATGGAAAGCTGCTGTAGACGTGTCTTCATGAAAACTTTAACTAAAATGGCATTGATTGTAACACAGCTTTTATTTTTAGGCCATGTGAATGATGCTTCAGGTTTGAAGACAGAATTTAAAAACAGCCGTAGAGTAGATTCACTCACACTGGATTCTTTGCCATGATGAAAAGGATCATGATATGCTTCTAAAACTGAAGGGAGGGGGAGTTGCAAAGGTGAATTAAGGAAAATATTTCCCTTGAAATTAGAACTATTTTTCTCAATCACCTTTGAAAAGTATCATCATTTAGAAATATAACCAACATCTTCAAGGTATTTTTGAACTTCAGGAAAATGGCCTTTCCTTTCTTGTCCACCTACATGAAATGTTTATTTCCTCTACCTCCACAGCCTGCTATTTTTTGGGTTGTTCTTTCTTGAGAAACTCTCATATTATTTTTAAAATAAAATTGTAGTCTCTCTAGTGCCTACATTTGGAAGAAAGAAAAACCACATTAAAACTGATTTTAGCCTACATGGATTTTGAGCCTTTAAGTCATACCCACAACCAAGGTCATAATAAAAATGATAGCATTCATTACTCAAATTTCCACTGAACATATCAATATCTTATTAACTCTGCAAAGTTATCCCAAAATAGCCTGAATTAGCACCTCCCTCTCTAATGAATAATGTTTCTTGCTCATTTTATCTGGGATTTTTATAAGGGTACAATAAAGATTTACTTTTGGAATGACATAAACTTCACAGTTTATCTAAATAAAGAAGACATCATTTGTTCTTTAAATGCAAAGATAACATCAGTCCAAGCATTCATCAAGTTGTTACGTATAGGCAGAAGAGGACATAATAGGAACATTTCACAAAATGTTTGAAGAAGACAGTGGCATTTCTAAATATTCCATGGAGTATTCACCAGGACAGAGGCAAGATTTGGGGAGCAACTTAATGCAGACTTCCCTATTTTACTCCTAAGAGAGTCTTACTGAGAAACCTTTTCAGATACCATCTTTACATTATTATACAATTTTTTTTTTTTTGGTTTTTCTAAGTAGGGCTTCACTCTAGCATAGGCTGACCTGGAATTCACTATATAGTCTCAACCTGGCCTTGAACTCACAGCGATCCTTCTACCTCAGCCTCCTGAGTGCTGGGATTAAAGGCGTGCACCACCAAGCTTGGCTATTTTACATTTTGAAAACTTGGGTAGTTCACATTTCAACCATAAATGAAAAGAAAGACCAGAAAAAGCATTCCTTGGCATCTTTCTGATTACTGAATGCTCTGCTTGTGACCCATCCAAGGACCATGGCATTGCTCAGTCTCAGCTTCCTAAGTTTGTACTGCAATTTACAAGAAGCAGGAATACATATCATGACACTGCAGAGAAACCTCACCCTCAGAGTTAGTTTATGGGGATCAGTGGGCGTTCCTCTCGCTTCTTCCAGATGTTAGTCTTGCTCTCTCTTTTGGCTAGCGGTGGTGGCCGGCCCCTTTTTTTAGTGGGAGATGTATTGGCTTCAAAATCCTCCACAGCGCTTTTTCTTCCTGGAGACTCTTCCCCAGGGTGTTCCATAATCACCCCACTTCCTCCATCTAAGATGTGCCTTAACGCTGGGTCTTCCGGGGAGCAGACGGTGGTCCCACTCTCGCTGCTGCTCAGGTCTAAATCTTCCAAGTAAAGGATCTTGGGCTGATGCATGCTTTTGATAAACGTTTTCTCCCTCTCAAGCTTCCTGCTTGAATGATGCTCATTCATGTCCACTCCAGAGTCGAGACTGGTGTCGTTGCTCTGGGTTCTCTTGCCCCTTTTCAGGTCTATAAAGGAGTGCCTCACTTGTGCAACTGGTTTCCCATCAAGGGACACAAACCATGCCCTGGGATGGGGGCAGGGCTTCCCCTTGGACAGCTCCAGAAGGGTCTGCTCTGAAATTCCTTGAAGTTCTGATGAAAAGGGAGTCATTACCACAGCTTCATTTAAGGTCCCAGGAACAGAGACGGATTCTAGCAAGCTGTTTGAATATCGGCTCCAATCTGAAGTCTGGGAGGGCAAGCTCTGCTGACCCTCAAGGACAATATCCTCCTCTCTGGCATCTGGAGGCTGGCCGTGAGAATGCATTGGCATTTTGGGCAATGTTTGCGTGAAGTTTTCTCTGTTTACTGGTTCCATCAATTGTCCATAGACTAGCTGTCCCTTCCTTGGCAAAGTCGCTGACTTAGGAGTATGTAATTGCTCTGGTGTGGAGAAAAGATCGGATGTCTGAAGGATGGCAATAGGCTGGCTGTAGATATGCATAAGCTGTTCTGGGATGTGGGAACGCCCATATACCTCCTCACTTCCCGTGAGATACCTCTTTTCCTCTTGAGCATCCGCTAAGGATGAAGACAGACTGCTGTTCATATGTTTAGGTTGTTTGCTCCCTACACTGGGCTCCAAAGACTGGGTTGTATTTCTGGGGTAATTATTTTGATTGACTGAAAAAAATGAAACATCTTCATTGTAGATTTTAAAATTGTCCCGAGTTTTTACCATGGAAACTCTTTCTTCTCCGTCTGCCCTGGGTGTTTCTTTTTTCTGAGGGCTGTAGGAGGTGTTCTTGGCATTAAATAACTGTGCCTTGTCCTCGGCTTTTAATGCCACTTTGACAGAACTGATATGATTTATGTGTGTTGTGGATGTTGTCTGGTCCCTCTTAAGGATCTCAAGTTTAGTGATATTTCTTTCTCTTTTCTGTTGAGTTCCACACTTATCCCTAGAATAGAAGAAAAGGCAAAAGCTACGTAAAAGTTATGATCTATCTATCTATCTATCTATCTATCTACCAATCATCTACTTATCTATCTATCCTCTACACAGCCAATGCTTCTATTAGAATACATCTGGTTTTATTTCTAATCTATGTATATTAAGACCAAACAATTAATTTATATAAATTAACTTCATAAGTGCATAGAATATAATGAAATGATGCTATAATTTGATAACTAACTTGCTTACAGACATAGATTAATGCTGTTCTTACCTGCAATAACAAAGCAATACAGCAAAAAATCCAATGACAATGACTACTGTTCCTCCTAATATAGCTGTAAGAAACACTGTGTGGTAGGCAGTTATGTCCTTGGAATCTTCATTTATACCTAAACCTACATGGTTCAATATAAACAAAGAAAACAGAAAATATTATTTTAGTGCAGTTTTCAGCTTTGTCACATCTTGAATGTAGCAGATGTGTTATGTATATTAATTTGTTTTCCTCCCATGGCAGATTTCTATGTGTGTGAACTATGCCTTTCCTACTTTGAGATTAATCAACTGACTTGCTTTGCCCACAGGATCATGAACACCTTCAATGAGTTTGCATGATTTCACTGTCTCCTTGATAAGGCACTGTAAAATGTGAACTGTATATCACAGACAGTTACTGTCCTTCAACCTGCATTCTGGAAAGAGAAAATACATTGAAATGAACCAAACTCAGCCAAACATTAGGTCAGTCAATCGAAACACCCGTGCAATGTAAGGAGTGAAGGAATGTTTGCTACAGTTAACCATGGAGATCACAGGGCTACTGATTACCACATTAAAGCTGCCTACTACAAAACTGGTATCTGGATACTGAGAGGCTGCTCAAACAAAAACCCAACAAGGTATGTGGCACTGGCTTCTAAATCAGTCAGACAGCAAGGAAATTGTTTCAGGAATCAATAAAAATGGGGACCCGTGCTATATAATAACAAAAAATGGTGATGTAACTGGGAGAAATGATTTCTATGTGTGGTTTGTACAAAGGTTTAGAGATAGAATGTTATTAGTGAATACTGGTTATTGGTTGATTTGATTTTAAGAGAATTTTTTTTTTTTTTTACAGTCTCAAACACATATGGAAGGCTTTCCAGAAGAGGTCATATGCTAAGCCACAAAATGAGCCCCATTTTACATTAAATGATTAAATTTATACACAGTATGTTCTTTGATCACAACAAAGTGAAATTAAAAGTAAGTAATAGAGTGAAACTTGTGAAAATAGAAAGTGAGCAACCACCAACAAATAACCAGCAAATCAAGCAAGAAGTTAAAATGAAGATGCAACATAAGAAAACTTGTGAGATGAAGCTAAAGCGGTGTTTAGAGGGAAAGTAATAGCTTTAAATGTCTGTAATAAAAAAGGAGAAAGGGAGCGTTGCCCCTGCTCACCTCCTCATGGCAGAGCACTTCAAACTCCTCCTCTTTCCTCATCAAAATCTAACAAAGTCTCTCTAAGCTTTACCCTCTGGTCTATGGATTTAAATTCATTAAATTAATAAGATAAGAATCCAGGGTACCCTAACTTTGTTGGTATATTGACATATTGGTGTATTCACAAGGAACCCCAAAATGTCCATTGTATGTTGGTACATTAGCCAGAAAGCTCAGAGGATATCTTCTCTACAACTTTCTTCCTCTTGGAATTGAGCAGTTTCCATGTGTTCTCTTTCTCCTTGCTTTTTAATGCTAATTCCTAATGCTAGTCTAAGAGAAATTCAAATTCCACCTGGGATTGCTGTGCTGGCTGTCTGGGCTCTTCCTGGATCTATGACCATCACTCTGGTCTCAGAGGTCAGTAAAACTGAGTTAAACTGGGAAGGAAGCAGGGAGAGTGACCTTTTGAGTGTTCCTCATCTCCTTGCTCTTTTTTAAAAATTTTTTAAAAATTATCTATTTACAAGCAGAGAGAACCAGACACAGAGAGTGACAGAAAGAGAGTGGGCATGCCAGGGCCTCTAGCCACTGCAAACAAACTCTAGATGCATGCACCACTTTGTGCATCTGTCTTTATGTGGGTAATGGGGAATCAAACTCCGGTTGTTAGATTTCGCAAGCAAGCACCTTAACCACTTAGCCATCTCTCCAGCCCTCCTTTGCTCTCTTGACCAGGGGAGACCACCAGCCACACTTAGCAAGGCTGAACTCCTGAGCTGAGAGGAATAGGCTGTAGCTAAAAGAAATCTTAAGGATGATTTAAACAAAAACAACAACAACAACAAAAAAAAAAGGATTTTCCTAAAACAAGCAAGGATGTAAGAAAAGAGAGAATGCAAGATACTTGAAGGATTTAACAATACAACTCCTTCCTGGACTCTACAATGAGAGCACACCATGATCTCAAGTAAACCAAACTCAGAAGAGAGACAGAGGGTACAATGGCTTCCTACTGTTAGAGCGCACACATGTACAGATGCTGTGGGGATGAGCTTCGCTGAGGAAAAGCTGCTGACACAGGACTGGTCAGCACAGGCTACAGAGAATCTTCATGAAATACATGCCACTAGGAAAATCTTAAGGTCATCTGCTTTAGTACCGCTAAGACTTCATTTTCTTAAGTATATACTGGTCACTGTGAACTGGATTCTCATATGTATTCCAGGATGATGGAGTAAGATGATAAATTCCTGTTGTTTAAACCACTCAATTTGTAATGAAGATTATGATGATCTGAGCAGACTAGTAAAATATCCAATTCCCTAAGCTTCTAATCAAGAAAATACTCAAATGAATAACTACCTATTTAAAACTCACCTACTACTTATCACATAAGCCAGACCTACCATCAAGTCACCCATACTTCTACAAATACAGTATTTCTTTGATTGTAATATGCTTTCAGAATGGATGCTTTCCAAAAGCATCACTTAAAGTTATCTAATTCAAATTAAATGATAACATTATATTCTCTTCTAGTGCTCTGGACCACCCAAAATCTTTTCAAACAGATTAGCTAGAACAGTATTTTCACCTGATTTAGAAAATAATGTCAGTACTTATAACTCATAAAATGACCCGACATATAAATTGGTTGTTTCATGTATATTTTAATGGAAGTACAGCTCTGTATAAAATTCAAAAGTGTCTTAGATTATTTTTATTTAAACAAAAAGAAACCTAGACTTAATTGAAGTATTGCATTAAATATTAATTGTTCTTTTTCATCCATATTCTTTCAGGATAATGCCAGGCATCTGGCAAGACTGCATGACATTCCATATCATGATCAAGTAAGTAAGCCTCCTCTGGCTTCTGAATAAATAATCACATAACCACTGGCTTCAAATAGACACAAGAAGAATATCCTTCTTGGTCACACATGGCTCCTATTGCTCCTGTGGGAATATTAAATTTTAGTTTAATTCAAAAGAGCTTTTTTTAAAACATGGTTTAAAATTCAATGTTAAATGAAAATAAATTCTGATGTTAAATGAAAATAAAAATCTAACTGGTCTTAAAAAAATTGTTAGAAAAAAAATCTACCAATCTTTACAGTATGTAAAGTTAGATGGTAGAATACTGCAGAGAAGTGCACGTAAAACGTCGTCCACAACGCGGGTGACGGTGTGTATTCAGATTCTTCTTGACCCATGTGAAATGATCAGGAAGTGGCCTGTTCATATCGCAGGGGGAGTCCATATACTTGAAAACTGAAAGACTCGTGTCATACACTATTGAAGATATAGGAATGATACTGTATTCTCCAGTCTTCACTAAAATGACACTAAGAGTTTTGCTTTATTTTCACTCTGTAGGCACACAAACCTACAAAGAAAAAAGTAAAATGACACAGACAACTATAACAATTTTCTAAAGCCCAGAAAGGTGGCTTTGTAAAACTGGTGGTAGAAAAAGCCAAGTACTCAGTTTATGCCTCCAATACTGAAATGGCCCAGAAAGTGCGGCACACCTAGCCCTAACCTCCTGTGTGCTGGAGGGTGGCTCTTTATTCACAAGGATTTAATAGAGATGAATATGGATATGAATCTGAAATGCTCGAAATATTTGAGAAATGTATTGAATGAAATAAATGCAGACTTTACCTAGATTCAATTTACCTAAATAATTTGATATCATGTAAAATCTAAGACAATGGCCATTCATTTCTGCTACAATATGCATAGGTCATTCCTAGTGGGGAATTCCTGGTGTGTAGCCACCAGCTTCTACCCACCTTCTGTCCAAAATATCAAGTCAATGTTCATTTCTAATATCACCTATCTTCTCTTCACAATAGTCTGGAGACACTATTATACAAGAGTCCTTCCTTCCCATGTCTCCTCCAAGACATGTGCTCATAATCCCAATGTGAGCAGAGCAGATTTTTCTTTCTTAGAAAGACTGGGCACTGTGAAGAAATGACTGGAGAGGCTGGAGCCAGAAACAGCAACCAGGGGATGACAGCTACTCTGGCCTCTAGCCAGACCTCTGGGGCTGCAGAGATCCCTTCAGCAGGCTTTTCAGACTTCCCTAGCATCCAATAAACTCCCCACATACTCTTAACTATTTGAAAAATTATACTTAATGTTCCCGTTTCATATAACTAAAGGCTGTAACAGCTGGGTAAAGTTTATTTGTGAAAAGAATAAACTAGGAAAATACTTAATTGAACAAACTTCATTCTTCACATCAGATATAACACCTATAAAGAACCATAGAATTCATGGAGATTAATTTTTTCTCATGTATAGAAGGCAGAAAGTATCTGACATTGGAATTAGATAGGTATTTTGCTCAGTGTCATATAGCCAATAATTAGTAATCCTTATTGCTCAACTAGAGGTCAGCTCATATCAACTCCAGCATGATGACTGGACCAATCTTTCAAATTACTTCAGTTGGGCTGAGGAAACGGTTCAATGGATAAAATGCTTTGCCATGCAAGCCTGAGAAGCTAGGTTCAGTTCCCCAGAACTCATGTAGATGCTGGCTGTGAAAGCACACACCTGTGGTCCCAGAGCTAGGGAGACAAAGACAGAGGAATCCCTAGTGTTCATCATTGGCTAGTCTAACAGAATTGGTGAGTTTTAGCTTCAGCAAGAAACCCTGATTCAAAGAATAAGGTGAAATGCAATCAAGGAGGACACAACATGCAGCTTCCACACACGTACATATATGTGCACATGAATATGTACACACACATGTACCCACACATATATGAATGAATGTGCAGATACATGCTATACATAGATACATACAAAATTACACTTCATTTGTACACTACCTTTAGCTCCTGGAAGTGGAGCTGCTATCCAGTAGCCCAAATGTGGGGCATCATAAGTCCAAATTAAATGACCATTATGTTCCTTGACTATTCCCCAGCCATGATGCACCCAAGCACCTAAAAAGAAGGTAAGTGAGAAATACAGTTAGTCTTTATACCTTTAAAGCTCATAGGAGTCTCCTGGACATCATGTGAAGAATACACCACAGAACTTTTCAAAGATAAAGCATAACATGACACTATATTAATAATAAAGATAAAATATAACATCACATATATTATAGTAAATAGGTAATAGCATAATAAAAAATTATTTGTCAGGAGGTAACTTCCGGCCAAGATGGCGACCTCCTAACTGCACCGCACATCCCCAGGAAAGAAAGGCAAGGCATTCAGGGTTCACTGGATCTTTTAGGCGAGAGCAATCTCCAATAGGTTGCCAGTGGGAGGGCACAGAGGGGAAAGCACAGGGAATCACTGATTCCCTTGCTGGCAGGTAGCCCACCCCTCCGCCCAAGCAGCCGCCATACCCACAGACCCACCTTCAGGAAACTCCTGCACTTACTGTAGGAAAAGGGTCCCAGGCCAACATAGTTCCACTTGCCTCACTGCACAGGGGTGATCGACCTGCTACCCACCCACAAGTGACCTTGTCCAGGCTATGCCTGCTGGCCCATTGGAGCACAGGCTCCTTTGATCAATTTGCCCACCAAATTTGCTGCCGCTGCTCAGATCCCTGCTTGTGGAAGTTTAGCCTGCTTCTCCCACTTGCTCACTTACCTCCCCACGTGAGCTCAGACTGTGTCTGTAGCTTACGCTAGCTCAGGTGCCATCCCCTCCCTGTCTGCCATGCTGGCCTACCGCCATTGTCCTGTTGCAGGGGAGCACAGAGTGCTTCCAGGTCCCAGTATTCCCCCATGCCAGAGTTTGGGCTGCTTCAGTGTTTGGTGCCTCAGTGGCCCTCCTAGCATGAAGGCAGGCAGCTTTGGCACATTACCACATGAGAGCTCAAGCAACTTTGGCACCCCAGCCAGGCAGGAGCTCAGGCGGCTTTGGCAAGAGATAGCCAAAGCCCAGCCTGCTTGGCAACTGCCTCACGCTGCTTCAGATTCCCATTGAGCTTGAGCCCAGGCTGACCCACCCACCTACGTGCCCATACACTGCGATGGGCAGACCACAGCGCAAAAGAATTAACATGAAAAATCAAATGCAAGAAAATCCAGTTAGATCACCCAGTACTACAATGAACATCTCTAATCAAAACATAGAAGAGCCATTAGGATGAGAACACCAAAAGGAAGCTATGAGCAATGCAACCCAGACTAAGCTACTGGTAGAACTTGCAGAAAAGCAACAAAGGACCAATAATCATGTAGATGCTGCCATCACTAGACTAGGTCTAATAGATAAGAAAATGGAAGGATTTCAAAGACAGTTAAGAGATATAAGGGAGAGTGAAAAAAAAGAGGACCTCAAAAATCAGCTGGTAATGCTAAATAAAGACATAAAGAAATGTAAGGATGAATTCCAAGAAGCATCAAGAAAATCAGAAAATAATGTGAAAAGGGAGCTTGACAGAAGGATGTAAATTATACATAGGAAAGTAGTAGAAAATGCAAACCTAATTAAACAAGTCCAAAACTCTCTAGAAGCTCTCAAGAATAGAGTCAGCCAAGTGGAGGATAGAAACTTGGATCTGGAAGACAACATGGAAGAAACAGTTCCAGAGTTCAAAAATTTCAGTAAGTTCAAAAGTTTCTGTGAACAGAACATGAGGGTATTGTGGGATACACTTAAACGTCCCAATATCAGGATCATTTTGGAATACCAGAAGGAGAAGAAATTCAGACCAAAGGCATGGAGAACTTATTTAACAGAATAATTGAAGAAAACTTCCCCAGTCTCTTAAAAGAAAGGCCCATCAAGATACAAGAAGCCAACAGAACTTCAAACAGACTGGACCAAAGGAGAAACTCTCCAAGACATATTGTCATTAAGACTCTAAACATTGACACCAAAGAGAAAATCCTAAAAGCAGCTAGGAAAAACAGCACACCACTTTTAAAGGTAACCCTATTAGAATTACTCCAGACTCCTCAATGAAAACCCTGAAAGCTAGAAGGTCCTGGAATGAAACACTGCAAAGTCTAAGAACCTATGGCTTCCAACCCAAACTACTCTACCCAGCAAAAGTATCCCTCATAATAGATGGTAAAAGAAAAACTTTCCATGACAAAACTCAGCTTTAGAACTACATGAACACAAAACCAAACCTACAGAGAGTATTTCAGGAAATTCTCCACAGAGAAGAAACAAATAATCAACCTCAAATGCCTACAAGAAGCAGATCATAGTAACCACACTCAGAGTAGGCACAAAAAACTTCAAAGTCCATGAAAACACCAAACACATATACCATCACAATATGGCAGGGATCAAATCAAATCTCACAGTCATTACCCTAAATATTAATGGCCTTAATTCACCCATCAAGAGACACAAGCTAACAGGATGGATCAAAAAATTAGACCCCTCAATCTATTGTCTTCAAGAAACCCACCTCACCACTAAAGACAGACACCTCCTCAGGGTGAAAGGGTGGAAAACAATATTCCAAGCAAATGGGAGTAAGAAACAAGCAGGCGTAGCTATATTAATATCAGATAAAATAGACTTCAAACCAAAAATAATCAAAAAAAGACAAAGAAGGCCAGTTCCTACTTATCAAGGGAACGATCCGTCAAGAGGATATTACAATCATAAATCTGTATGCACCAAACACAGGGGCACCACAGTTCATAAAACAAAACCTACTTGACAATAAAACATAAATAAGCACCAACACCATCATAGTTGGGGACTTCAATACACCATTATCAGTAATAGACAGGTCATCCAAATAGAAACTCAACAGGGAAGTAAGAGAGCTCAACAAAACCATAGACAACTTAGACCTAACGGACATCTACAGAACTTTCCATCCCAAATCCACAGACTACACATTCTTCTCAGCAACCCATGGAACATTCTCTAAAACACAGCATATACTGGGTCACAAAGCCTGCCTCCACATACTTAGGAAGATTGACATAATTCCCTGTATGATATCAGATTACAATGCTATATTGCTAGAAATTAACAACAAAAGACCCACCAAGAATCCCAGTGGCACCTGGAAACTGAACAGCACGCTTTTAAACAATAAATGGATAGTGGATGAAATAAAAAATGAAATTGCAAAATTTCTACAATTGAATGACAATGAGAACACATCATACCAAAACTTATGGGACACAATGAAGGTGGTCCTCAGGGGAAAATTCATAGCACTCAATGCCTTCATAAAAAAGACTGAGAGATCTCAAATCAATAACCTAACCATTCACCTAAAGGCATTGGAAAAACAAGAAAAATCCAACCCAAAGAGCTCCAAAAGGAAAGAAATAATTAAAATCAGAGCAGAAATTAATGAATTGGAAACTAAGAAAACAATTAAGAAAATTGACAAAACAAAGAGCTTGTGATTTGAAAAAATAAACAAGATTGACAAACCCCTGGCCAATTTGATGAAGCAAAAAAAAGAAAAAAATACTTCAAATTAACAAAATTCAAAATGAAAAAGGGTAGATCACAACAGACATAAGTGAAATTGGGAGAATCATCAGGACTTATTTCAAAACCCTCTATTCCACAAAACTGGATAATGTGGAGGAGATGGATAAATTCCTGGACGCATACCATCTACCAAAGCTAAACTCAGAGCAGATTAATCTCCTAAATGAACCTATCACACTCATTGAGATTGAAAAAGTAATGAAAAACCTTCCCAAAAAGAAGAGTCCAGAACCAGATGGCTTCTCAGCTGAATTCTATCAAACCTTCATGGAAGAACTCAAACCAATCTTCCTCAAACTGTGCCACACAATTGGGAGAACAGGGAAAGCTACCCAACTCCTTTTATGAGGCTAGTATCACCCTAATTCCAAAACCAAGCAGAGATGCCACAAGACAAGAAAACTACCAGCCTATTTCCCTGATGAACTTAGATGCAAAGATCTTGAACAAAATCCTCATGAACCGAATCCAACAACACATGAAAAGCATTATCCACCTTGACCAAGTGGGATTCATCCTAGGAACACAGGGGAGGTTCAACATACAGAAATCTGTCAATGTAATACACCACATAAACAAGGTTAAACACAAAAACCACACGATCATTTCGATAGATGCAGAAAAGTCCTTTAACAAGATACAACATCACTTCATGATCAAAACACTGGAGAGAATTGGCATGGCTGGTTCATATGTTAACATGATAAAGGCAATATACAAAGCTCCTAAGGCCCAAATATTACTTAATGGACAGAGACTGGAGGAATTCCCATTAAGATCAGGAACAAGACAGGGTTGTCCACTCTCACCTCTCCTCTTCAATATAGTACTGGAAGTCCTGGCTCAAGCAATAAGACAGGAGAAGGAAATAAAAGGGATACAATTTGGAAAGGAAGAAGTTAAGGTAGCTCTATTTGCTGACAACATGATTATATATGTAAGAGACCCGAGAGATTCCATCCCAAAACTCCTGAAGGTGATTAACTCCTATAGCAAAGTAGCAGGATGCAAAATCAATGCACAAAAATCAGTAGCATTTCCATATGCAAATGACAAAGATACAGAGAAATAAATAAGGGACATGGGCCCATTTTCAATAGCAACAAAAAAAAAATAATAAAATACCTTGGAATAACGTTAAGCAAGGAAGTGAAAGATCTATACAATGAAAACATAAAAACACTCAAAAAAGAAATTGAGGAGGACTTGAGAAAATGGAAAGACCACCCATGCTCCTGGATAGGCAGAATTAACATTGTGATGATGGCAATCCTACCGAAGGCAATATACAGATTTAATGCAATTCCAATTAAAATCCCAACAGTGTTCTTCACAGAGATAGAAAAAATGATCTCAAATTTCATATGGAAAGTCAGAAGGCCTCACATATCCAAACATACCCTCAGCAAAAGAAATACCTCTGGAGGCATCACCGTACCTGATCTAAAGCTATATTACAAAGCCATAGTAATAAAAACAGCATGGTACTTGCATAAAAACAGGAGTATAGACCAATGGAATAGACTTGAGGACCCAGACTTAGGGTCAAACAACTATAGCTACTTGATATTTGACAAAGGCCCTAACAAAATAGGCTGGAAAAAAGACAGTATATTTAACAAATGGTGCTGGACAAACTGGATAACCATATGCAGGAAATTGAAACTTGATCCACACATTTCACCATACACTACACTCAGGTCCAAACGGATCAAGGACCTCAATATAAGACCAGAAACTCGACTACTACTGGAAAAAATATAGGAAGTACTTTCTGTGATATACGAATGGAAAAATACTTCCTGAACAAAACCCCAGTAGCTCACTAACTTAAACTGTCACTCAACAAATGGGATCACATGAAGCTTAAGAGTTTCTTTACAGACAAGCATACAATAAGCAAAGCCAATAGATTACCCACAGAATGGGAGAAAATATTTGCTGGTTATCCAACTGACAGAGGCCTAATCTCTAGAATCTACAAAGAACTCAAAAATCTAAACAGTAAAAAGTCAAACAGCCCACTCACAAAATGGGGCAAAGAGCTGAACAGGCAGTTCACAGAGGAAGAAACACAAATGGTAAACACACACTTAAGAAAATGTTCATCATCCCTAATCATTAGGGAAATGCAACTTAAAACAACAATAAGATTCCACGTTACCCCAGTAAGGATAGCAAACATCAAAAAATCAAATGAAAATAAATGCTGGCGAGGATGTAGAGAAGTAGGAACACTCAGCCACTGTTGGTAGGAATGTAAGATGGTACACCACTTTGTGCAATATGGAGACTTAAGAAAGCTGAGTATAGAGATACCAACAGACCCAGTTATTCCCTTACTGGGTATCTACCCTAAAACCTTCAAACCACAGGCCAGAGAGATTTGCTCAATCATGTTTATAGCAGCTCAATTTGTAATAGCTATGCGCTGGAATCAATCCAGATGTCCATCACTAGAAGAATGGATAACTAAGATATGGTATATCTACACAATGGAATTCTATACAGCAGTAAGAAAAAATGACACAATGAAATTTGAGGAAAAAAATGGTTGAACCTGGAACAGATCATTCTCATTAAACTTACCCAATCACAGAAAAAAAAAATTGCCACATATTCTCACTCATCTATAGCACCTAACCTGAATCTACCCAAGATGCCTTAGATACCCAGCAAGCATCTCGTGGTCTAGACAGTAGGATGGGTGGGGAGGGAGGGGAGGGTAAGGAAGGGGGTGGGAAACACAATTCTAGACCCAAACGGCAATGGTACCATAAAATTTTACTTACTAAAGGACAGACCAAATGGCTGATCCTTCACCAGGCCCTTAGAGGGACCACCTGAGCCACAAGACACTGGAGAGGGTATGATGAAGACTGACCTTAATCTTCTGCAGCCTCTCTCTCTCCCTCTCTCTCTCTCTCTGTCTGTCTCCCTCTCTCTCTTCTCTCTAACTCTTTTATATTAGTTATCTTTTTATTCCTTTTCTTAGTGGGCACTGACCTGTAACTCCCAGTACCAGCATGTGCCTATCATCCACAATGAGCTTTGAGCTTTTGATCAGAGAGACCTATAAGGTTTCCTAAAAGAAAGACAGATTTCTGTCCGAGTACTTGATGACCCACCAAAGGTTAGTGGTAAGACCCTACTGCTGAATACACCTTATGCCGTTGACACATAAAATGGAATGGCATGTCTGGAAGCTGGAAGAGAGTCAGGCCCCAGACAGTCAGCACATCTAGTGCCAGAAGGTGCTACATGGGCAACTGGGGGAAAATGACCTATATCTGTCCAAGCAACTCATGGTCTAACCTACTTAGCAACAAATAACTGTCATGATGCTCACACAAGTACAATAGTGGCACACAGCCATGGTGGGGAACCAACTGCTCTCATTTTGGCTAACTGATCTCCTCAGTGGTATGGGACCCATAGCTGGAGCTGGGAAACAAGTCAGCACCATATCCAAACATAAGCCTGCTATCCATTATCAAGCTACCACCAATCATGGCTACAAGAGGGCCTACACCTATTAAATTCTCTATTAAAAAGTAAGGGTTATCACATTCGTCTGGTGCTAACTTATTCTCCATTGGAGAATCTGCTTCTCTTTTTCAGATAGATGTAGATCCTAAAGAGAGAGCCACCCCATCATCCCTCAAAAGGGCCCAGGCTGAAACTAAGAACAATTGGCAAAAGAAGCAAGGGTGCTGTTTTCTTGGTGAACCAGGTACCAGCACAAGGGTGAAGGAGACCAACACAGAGAACAATCAACTCCTACCAAATCAGAGATCCAGAGACCCAGAGGCCCCCAACACCTCATCACGGAAGCAGACCAAAAATGAACCCAACACGGCACAGGAAAATTTTGCGTAAGAGGGGGCAGAAAGAATGTCAGAGCCACTTGTTGGGTCATGATACGCAGACATTTATCCTACCCATAACTGTGGACCACCTCCAGAATGCATGACCCATATACCTCAACAAGGAGGGGCCAAGGGGAGGGGGTAGGTAATGGATGAGCCTAATAATGGTACCAAATTGACTGTATTCGATGAGTACAAAACTAATTAATAAAAATAAAATAAAATAAAAAATTTTAAAAAATGATTTGTCATAACCAAAGGAAATAAAATCATAAAAAATAAACTGATAGGGCTATACAACATGTATAGATGGAGATATCACCCTAAAGATGTGAGTAGTGCTGGGTTTGGTGGCACACACCTTTAATCTGAGCACTTGAGAGGTAGAGGTAGGAGGAGCCAATATGAGTCTGAGGCCAGCCTAAGACTAC
Organism: Dipus sagitta; assembly: GCA_036346955.1. Taxonomy (NCBI): domain Eukaryota; kingdom Metazoa; phylum Chordata; class Mammalia; order Rodentia; family Dipodidae; genus Dipus; species Dipus sagitta. Next base: position 52,308,704 of record CM070774.1, read on the forward strand.
ATAGTGAATTTTCCAGGTCAGCCTGGGCTAGAGACCCTACCTAGCTCAAAAAAAAAAAAGCAAAACAAAAAGATGTGAGTAGTAAAATACTAATTTAAGGTCAGGGATTACAGCTTACTGGTAAAGTGCATGCGTAGTATGCATGAAGCCCTGGGCTTGATCCCAGCACCAAACATTAAACCCTCAAAAAAGAAATCCTAAATTCTTTGTCACTTATCCTGGGATTTTGATTAAACACAGTATATATTTTATAGTCTGATTTTCTGTTCATTTAAATATTGTTATGTATTTGTGTGTGTGTGTGTGTGTGAGAGAGAGAGAGAGAGAGAGAGAGAAATAAGACAGTGCCTCTTTCCATTCCAGACAAAGTACAGACATGTGCACCACTTTGCACATCTGGCTTTACATGAGTACTAGGGAATCTAACCCAGACTGGCAGGCTGTGAAAGCAAGCACATTTAACTGCTGAGCCATCTCTCCAGCCTTGGTTTGCTTCTTGAGACATGATTTCACTATGTACCCCTGAGTGCAACTTGCCATGTAGACCAGGCAGGCCTTGAACTAGCTATAGTCTTCTTGCTCCCCATATAGGTATATGCCATCATGTCCAGCACAGTTAAATCATTTTAAACATTTTTAGTAACTGCAGATATAGCTTTTTCAGATATGTTAACTTTTAAAAATAATAATCTATTTCAATAAAATCCCGACTTTCATACAGAAGAAAATTCAGTAAAACTCAAACCTTTTCTGAAGTTTTTTGCTCACCTAGGTAACACAGCTATGTACAAGCCAATGTGACAAAGTATTAGATAGTGTCAGCCTAATTTTCCCTCACAGTAATATTAAACATGGAAGCCAATTATGGTCACTAGTAAAATGCATGAAATGCAATGTTAGAGAAAACCTAGAGCTGTATCAAATTCTAAGATGAAATACTCAAATATTCCAGAGAAAAATATTGCAACTATTTTCCTCTAGCTACCGTACCTGTGTTCATATCAAATGTCCAAGCAGGTATGCGATCACCCATGTTTACATCATTTGTATATAGCAGTGGGAGAGAAACTTGAATGGAGCCTTCCACTTTTAATTCCTTTCCTCCAGAATATATTTTCACACAGATTGCTGCAAGAGGAGTCAATTCAATGTTTTCCAAACCTAAAAACGGATAATTTATTAAAATAATGTAGGAACAGAGGTTGCATTTATGGAATAAATTATTATAAGTCTAAAATACCTACTTAGTATAATTCACCATTGCTATATATTCTAATATCAATTATTTATTAGCTACAAGGAATTTTAAATATACAATTTGAAGAAAGTTCAGAAATGCTTTATAATGTTGCATGGACACACTAGTGTAAGCCTAAATTTGTAAACTCAGAGTCGCCTGATTTTCAGACAGTGAAATCCAACTAAATAATGAAAAAAAATACATTTCTTACTAAATTATTCTCAAATAAAGGCTTTTTTTATACCACATTAATGCAGATAGGATCTGAAATATCTGGCCCTCTTTCTCCTAGGGCTCAATATAAAAAGGAGTGTTAAAACTAGTAGATCCAGCTGAATATTTTAAAATATTTTTATTTATTTATTTGCAAGCATAGAAAGATAAAGAGAAGAAAAATAGAGAGACAGAATGGACTGCCAGAGCATTTAACCACTGAAAACAAACTCCAGATGCATGTGCCACTGTGCATGTGGCTTTACATGGGTACTGAGGAATCAAACCCAGGTCATTAGGCTTTGCAGGCAAGCACCTTAACTACTTATCCATCTCTCCAGGCCCCCTCCCAGTTGAATTTTTTAAATAAAAAGCACACTTATTTAAATACAGTCATGAAGCAATGTCATACTTACATGACTATATGCTGTGAGATATACTTATTAATTCTATGCTTGAAAGTATTAACAAAAACTTAGGGAAATGTAAATGCATTTATTCTCAGGGATTTTTAAAAATAGTTTTTATTTATGAGAGGGAGACGGGAGCAAGCCAGAGCCTGTAGGCTCTGCACATTAACTCCAGATGCATGTGCCACATTGTACACCTGGCTTGACGTGGATACTGGGGAATGAAACCTGAACCTGCAGACTTTGCAAGCAAGTGCTTTTAATTGCTAAGCCATCTTTCTAGACCTCTCAGGGTTTTGTTTTTGGTTGGTTTGTAGGGATTACATACATATACATACATATGTATGTATATATATATAAGTATATATGTATACATATATATACATATGTATGTATGTATATATAAGTATATATGTATACATACATACATATATATATATACACATATATATATATGTATATGCACAAAACATGCCCTTATCTAAAATTTTAGGGCAATTAAGAAATGCTAGTCATGAACATAAGTAATGTTATTTGGAAACAGGAAGAGTACGAATTTGCCTCAAATAACTATAAACAATTTTGTACCTTTACAGTTTACTTCCTAAATGGCAACTGGAAACATGTCTTTCCTCTCAGATTTCCTTGCTTTTGGTTTTGTTCTTGTGTTCCCATTCCAAAGAAGTGGGAGCCTAAGTTAACCCCCGCAGAAAAATTATTTTCAAAAATTAACAGTGAATTCAATTTCTAAACATTGAAAAGTCAAAGAAAACAGTCAATAGAAAACTGGTTTTCCTGAGATTTTTAAAATTTGTTTATGGATCCTGTAAGTATGCCTTCTAAAATGTCAAGGGCTGCCTATAGATTTCTGTTACTCTGGGAAATAAAGTGAAAATACTACTAGGACTGTTTTAAAATATTTTGTGTACCCGGGCGTGGTGGCGCACGCCTTTAATCCTAGCACTCGGGAGGCAGAGGTAGGAGGATCGCCATGAGTTCGAGGCCACCCTGAGACTACATAGTGAATTCCAGGTCAGTCTGAGATAGAGTGAAACCCTACCTCGAAAAACCAAATATATATATATATATATAGATATAGATATAGATATAGATATAGATATAGATATAGATATAGATATAGATATAGATATAGATATAGATATAGATATATATTGTGTGTGTACTAATTTGCAAGCAGACAGATACAAAGAGAGAGAGAGCATGGGTGTGCCAGGCCCTCTAACCACTGCAAACGAACTCCAGATGCATGTACCACTTTGTGTATCTGGCTTACATGGGTACTGGGGAATCAAACCCAGGTTGTTAGGCTCTGGAGGCTAGTGCCTTATCTGCTGATCCATATCTCCAAGTTACATATCTTAATATTTACAATGATTAAAAATATAGATAATTACAAATTTATACTTACTTCTTTAAATAATTTGACAATTTCAGATTTTTTAAATAATTTACTAATACATTGGTGATAAGGTTTCCTTTCTGTATAACATTTGTTTTTGTGTGTATGTTTAGCCTAGGTTTAAAAAAGCTGTCTAATGTAAGAGCCAAAGGAAGGGTACCACTCCTTACATACAACTGTCCAGACAGTAATTGGCCTCAATATTCAAGACCTCACAGTGCCTAGCAATCCCTACACAAGACCCTCATAATAGGAGAAAAAGATGATAACATCAAATTAAAAGAGAGACTAATGGAAAGAGGGAGGACATATGTCGAAGAGCAGAGTTATGAAGGGGAAAGCGAGGGAGGGAAGGGAAATACTATGGTTTTTTGTCTGTAAGTATAAAAGTTGTCAATAATACATACATACATATATATATATATTCTGTCTAAGCTGGGTATGGTGGCACATGCCTTTAATCCCAGCACTTGGGAGGCAGAGGGGAGGATTGCTGTGAGTTCAAGGCCAGCCTGAGACTACATAGTGAATGCCAGGTCAGTTTGGGCTAGAGCAAGACCCTACCTCAGAAAAAAAAAAAGAAGAAGAAGAAGAAGCTGTCTAATCAAGAAAGCTATGACTCTCACTTCTGGATGTCTCCAAGAGAAATGAAGCAAAAATTTAACACAATGAAGCCATCAAAATTATAGACAATCTGAGAGCCAGAGAGATGGTTCAGCAGTTAAAGCACTTGCTCCAAAGCCTAATGACCCTGATTCAGTTCCCCAGTACCCATGTAAAGCCAGATGCACTAAGTGGCACATGCATCTGGAGTTCATTTGCAGCGGTTGGAGGACCTGGTATGCCCATTATCTTTGTCTATATCTCTTCTCTATCTTGATCTGCTTGCAAATAAATGAATAAAAATATTTTTTAAAATTATAGGCAATCTGAATTTTAAACAGTGGAATCTCAATTGTGCAATAGTGAGTGATAGAAATGGTGGGACAAATGTATTTGTAAATAAATACAAAATTCCATCCTTCCTTAACTTGGAAATCATGAAAGTCTAACAAATTAAAGCTGTTGGCTCTGAAAAAGATAAAGTTTTAATGTTTACTTATAGTTATTGTACATCAAAAGCAAAATTACTTGCTGAGATCTATAAATTTTATAAATTTATCTCTCAACAAACATAAAAAAAAATCAATTAAAAATGAGAAAGTACCTGGTTTGTTGAGAGTTATCCCAGTTGTATACAGAAAATTGTCCGCTTTCAAAAACTGTTGCAGAACTGTAAGGTAGCCAGTCACATTGCTAATGTGATGGTTGTCAGGAAGCTTAATGAAGGCTTTTGAAAACTGAACACTAGGTTGAGATTTGGCATCTGTAAGAAAGAAATCTCATTAACAAATAGAACAAATGCACATGAATTTTTCTCTTAAGGTTTTTATATTTAAGGACATGGTTATAAATGCTAGTTAATGTCACTAATACATAATTATTATTTTAAATTCAAAAATAAGAAACATTTTTTTGAAGACTACACAAAGCCCCTTTATATTAAAGACTCCTTAATTCTGCTACCCAGAATATCTTCAGTATTTTTTTTTGGATCATCCTTGAGGGAACCACTGAGGGGGTTTCAGTTCTGTAACAGGAGTGGGGTTCATGGTGCATGGGCATCATCTCTGCCAGAGCAGGTTGAGAATAGCAGCAGGACAGTGAGCTGAGTTCTGACAGGGGGGATCTGGTTGTCATACCCCTAAATTCTCCCAACAACATACCTTCTCCAGCCGGACTCCACCTCCCACATGGTCACCAGCTGGATACCAAGCACTCACAACACATTATTCTATGGGGAATACCTGCTTTAAACCTCCACACCCCTATATAGCCATGTGCTTCCTATTTACTTCCCAACTTCTACACACACCTCCATGTCACATTTTGCATTGTACTGGCATAATCGGTGCTTGATGCATTGACATCAAGGGTGAAAGGCTCCTAGACTCATCTAGTAACTCACTCCAAGATTCATATAGCCCAAGTTCAGTTTGGTTTTTCACTCTGGCTCAAGCTGACCTGAAATTTCACCCTGTAGTCTCAAGGTGGCCTTGAACTCACAGCAATCCTTCTATTTCTGCCTCCCGAGTTCTGAGATTAAAGGTGTGCACCACCCCGCCTGGCTCCAAGTTCAGTTTTTATACAAATAATACTATTGTATTGTATTGCTTAATACTTCAGAAATACACATAGTACTTTCCAAAAATGAACTTTCCTAGATGTTCTTTTCATATCTCTCTTACTGGACTCTTTCCTGAGGTCCTTTTGCCTTTACCATTCATTTCCATTATACTTCATAGCTAAACATTAATTCACTAACTAAACAAACAAGCAAATAGTTTTCTTTTTATGAATGAATGGCATCATATGCCTCAAAAGAGTCCCAGAATTCTGTAAATTCTCCTAACTGACAATTAAGGGGAGTGGAGTGGGAAGATAAGGCTCAAACTGTCATCATCTTTATTGGTAAAACAGGGAGGACTGGCTTGAATCAGGACCCCAAAACAAGACTTCCTCTGTCCTTTCCCTTGGGATCTGCAAGCAGCACAAGGCTGCCTAGAAGACTTGCCATTCCAGTCTCAGGCCTTCCTATACCACCAATAAGGATAACCTAGGACACCCAAATGGAAATGGCCTGCCCATTTGGGATGTAGATTGAGGACTAAAATGAGAAAATAATTTCCACTATACTAAATTATTATTTTATAGATAAGAACCCATTTAGATCTACTTACTGTCCACCCTAATCATCATTGATCAAGTTAGATTTTTTTTCTCATTATAATCAACACTGATTCACTTACAAAACAACCACTTTAAAGTGCTTCCTTAAAGTATTGAACTTACCAGCTAATTTTCCAGTAATCAAAACTGTGTCTTCAAATAGCCATATATTTGCTTGGCTTTGTGGGAACAGTGAGAGTGTAACTGATGAATAAACTGTGAAGCAGAACACAATTAACATGTCACGTAGGCACAAAACTGGAACAGATACAGTTCTGCTGCAGCATGTACTAAGAAGTGGGAGAAAGCAAACTTCTGAATGGAAAGAGCAACTGAAAACAAGGGAAGAAAGAAGATATGATAGAAGGAAAAGCACAAGTTGAGAAGAAAACACTGGGTACCCACATTTTGTTTTACTGATCTTTTTTTTCTTTTTTTCTCTTAAAGAATTTGTTTTATTTCTTTTTTTCCTTTAGAAATGCTATTTATTTTTTAATATTACATAGGAAATAAAATTTACTTTTCATCCTATTATATTACCATATAATATTTTAAACCTCTAATAATGGTTAAACACTTGTGAAGAAAAATGACATAAGTAGATATGCATATTACATATAATGTTTATAAGCATACTTTATTTTACTGATCTTTTCTATTTCAAACTGTAGCAAGTACCACAGTGATTCAAGATGCCTGATAACTGGCACCAGTTGTAAATGAACAAGTAATCACTTGAATCACCCTCTGTTTTCGCTATGGAACTGTTACCCGTTGTCTAGTTCTAAGAATTTTTAAGAATTATATTCTTGGCTCCAGGATTCAAGGTTCTACATCTACTCTTCTCTCTCAATTTTATGTGAGGACACAATGCTCTTCTGCACAGTGTGGCTCAGAGCTGGCAACAGGAAAAAATAAAATAAAACTACTCAACACAAAGAAATGACTCATAGGCAACCTTTAGAAGTAAGATTGGGGTTGAGCCTGCCTATAAGAATAGACACCTATATTGCAATTTGATAAGTGTCAATTGTATGATATAAGATCAAATTACTTTAGGTTGAAGTCAAGAAACTGAGAGAAAAGAACAAGAACAAATCACACTTAACAATTCCTGCAAAAGAGTCAGTTTTGAGGGTTACCAAAAGCACAAGTTTTTACTTGGTGTCTTCGTCCATTCTATGTATTTAATGGATAAAAATAATATGGTATACTCAAACCTCTTAGATGACAAAACATTTGCATGAAAGTATGTTTAATATTTTGAGTATGTTTAATATTCAAAAGATATATGAGGGAAATAGGGAAAAGAATAAAACGCAAAAGTGTACAATGTTGGGTAATAATATGATAATAAATGAAAAACTGTCCCCCCACACACACTCACAGGCAAAGAGAAATATCAAGTAAAGTATAACTTCAATTTCAGAATATTTAGAACTTCATGGAGAAAGATAAATGGTTTTCTTAAATAGTAAAGGAGGTGATGGGTTCATAAACAAACCTCAAAATTATTCTAAGTAGGGGTTTAGTCTCTGTGTACTTTCTCAGTCACAAGTAGCTTAAAAAGGACAGGCCTGGCAACTTTCTATGGCTATAAAATGTATGTAGAATCTTCCTGAACTTCACCAACACCTACATTCAGACTGTTTTTCACCTACACTATTTTCTCAACACAAAAAAGATTTAATATCTAAAATGAAAAAGTAAAGAATACAGAAAATAGTAATTAAATCATTCTATTGAGACAACCAATCAATATTTTATTATAACTGTTTATTTTCCCTGTTTTAAAAATAAGTATAATATTGGGCTGGAGAGATGGCTTAGCAGTTAAGCACTTGCCTGTGAAGCCTAAGGACCCCGGTTCGAGGCTCGATTCCCCAGGACTCATGTTAGCCAGATGCACAAGGAGCCGCATGCATCTGGAGTTCATTTGCAACGGCTGTTGGCCCTGGCACAGCCCATTCTCTCTCTCTCTCTCTCTCTCTCTCTGCCTTTCTCTCTCTATCTGTCACTCTCAAATAAATAAAAAATAAAATACTTTAAAAAAATAAGTATAATATTGAATTCGAAATATTTTACTTTCATTGTTTTTCATTTAAAATTTTTCATCAGCATTTCTGCTTCTCAAAAGACACTTGTCATAACATGTTTAAGTATCAAATTTTCTTAAAAACTGCACTAATACTATAGATTTAGATTATTTCCATTTCACTATTATAAAACACTGGAGCCAATGTGCTGGGGCATGAGCGAATTGCACATCTGTTTCCTTCACTTGTGTATATGTGTTTAAGAGAAAGTCCTAACAGTGGACACTGATTCAAAGCTTATAAAGGTTTATTTTAAAGTAGTCACTGGGATAACTTTGCCAATTTATTTGTCATCAAAAATGACAGGATACTGACCACATCTCGCTTCGTCCATATTGAAAACAATCACCTGTTGAGAACTTTTTGAAGGTAAGAACATCCCAAAAGCATGTACATTTTGGTGTATGGATGTTAGGTTATGGGGAAGATAAAGTACCATGTTATTTTTACTATACATTTGTATTTCCATTGTCTAAAACTACTTGGCTATGTGCCTATTTAGGTAGATCCTGACATTTTCTTAATAATTTGTATGTTTTATATATTAGGGATACTACCTTTATTTCCAAAACCTTTTAAACCTCAGATTCATGTATTTGAACATCTACCCCCTAACTGGTGATGTGATGATGTCAGCCAACTCCGGCTCCTGCCATGCTCTCCCTGCAATGACAGAGTTCCCTGGGCACAGCCTTCCAGCCAGATTGGAGTCTGTTTCAGCCTTGCAGCCAGCCAGTGGGTCAGTATTGCACATTACAGAACAAATCAAGTTTCCAAACAACTTACACTCACTGTGTTTAAGAATCTGTAACTGCCTTATCTAGTACATAAATCTAAACTGTATGCCTCACTTTTTAATACATCCTAACTCTATCTGACCCACTTTCCCTGGTCTATCCTGCTTCTTACTAATCCTTTCAGCATACTAGTTCTACTACCCCCACCAAGATGACCCTTGTAGGACCCTTAGAAGGAAAATACCTTCATAATCGCTATATATCAATACTGTGTCCCCCTAAGATTCGTATGCTGAGGCTCTAAGCACCATAGCTATGGTAGAAACAAGTGAGACCTTTTGAGTGATAATTAGGAGGAGAGGGCAGAAACTTCATCATCCTTTAAACAACAACATGAAAAAAAAAAGAAGAAGAAGAAGAAGCCAGGCATGGTGGTGCATGCCTTTAATTCCAGCACTGGAAAGACAAAGGTAGAAAGATCATGAGTTCGAGGCCACCCTGAGACTACATAATGAATTCCAGGTCAGCCTGAGCTAGAGTGAGACCCTACCTCGAAACACCAAAAGAAAAAAAGAAAGAAAGAAAGAAAGAAAGAAAGAAAGAAAGAAAGAAAGAAAGAAAGAAAGCAAGCAAGAACAGGGCTGGAGAGATGGCTTAGCGGTTAAAGTGCTTGCCTGCGAAGCCTAAGGACTCATGTTCAACTCTCCAAATCACACGTAAGCCAGATGCACAAAGGTGAGGCAAGTGCAAGGTCATGCGTGCCCACTAGGTAGTGCAAGCCTCTGGAGTCTGATTGCAGTAACTGAGGGCCTGGAGCGCCAATTCACTTGCTTGCTCTCTCTCTCTCTCTCCCCCCCCCAAACAAAAGAAAAGAAACAGCCCCAAGCAAATTCCTTGCCCCCCCCCCTTCCTCCAGGTGAGAGCAGCATAAAGGGTGCCATCTACAAACCAAAAGGGAGGCTCTCACTAGCCCAATTCTGCTAGCGTTTCCATCTTGGTCTTCCAGGACTAGAGAACTGTGAGAAACCCATTTCTGTTGTTTGCAAGCCACCCAGTTTGTGTTGTGTTCCAGCAGCCCTTCAGAACCCACAGTCTCCTTATTCTTAAATTTAACAGAATAAGATATTCCCATAAGAAAGGGGGAACAATATTTACTTTTAGGGAATGCAAAACACTGCTGAAGGGCTTACTTGGCATCCTTCCGGTTTTCCAGGGCAGAGGTGTCATCACGTAGCCATCTTTGGAAGCAACAATGGTTAAGCTGAGTCCTAATTTGTAGGGTACTTTTATCAACACTGCTCCGTTGTTTTTAGTTACTGTGGAGTTCGTCTTTGTGTAGTTGACAAATACTTGTACAACTGCTTGACTCAGGTGCTGTCGGCTGATGATGTCATTCACCTGGACTTTCAGCATAAATACAGACACTGGAAGGGAAAAAAGCCAGGAATTGCACCATGTATAAATGTATATGTAATTATGTATTAAAATGTCATTCAACACATCTGAATAACAGTACAAAATTATTTTTAAATGTATGAAGAATGTATTAATTGATGGGCAAATAGAAACATTCCAACAATTTATTATTCTTCCTAAATCTAAATAAATTTAAATACTCATTAATAATAAGACACTGTATTATTGTTAGATTTTGGGGTTAAGATAGAGGCATTGAGTTTAGACCTTAAAAACAGGTGAGAGAAAGGGGAGAAGGGAGCAAAGAAAAAGGAGGGAAAAAGAGAAAGGAGATAGAGAGGGAAAGAAGGAGAAAGTGTGCATATGTCAAGGAGCAAGGAAGCCAAAGAGAGTGAGAGAGGGCTTATTACAAGGCGAGGGAACTCCTCTGTGAGGGAGAGGCCTTGGAAAAAACAGGGAGTGATTCTCAGTTACAAACACAGAACATATAAAACAGAAACTATTGGCCTGGAGAGATGGTTTACTGGTGAAGGTGCTTGCCTGCAAAGCCTGAGGACCCAGGTTCAATTCCCCAGTACCCACGTAAGCCAGCTGCACAAGGTGGCACATGCTTCTGGAATTTGTTAGCAGTTGCTATAGGTCCTGGCAACATGTTTTCCCTCTATCTGCCTCTCTCTCTCTCAAATAAGTAAATAAAATATTTTTTAAAACATAAATTGTTTTATAAAATATCAAAAAGCACTATGCCTTAACCACGTAAGATAACATTCTAACAGAAATTGAAGAAAAATGAGTTAAAGCGAATTTCTACTTGAGCCTCATGTTTACTCAAGTTCTGATCTTGACAATATATTCACTGGTTCACCAATCATAATGTCTGGAAAATAAATGAATAATAGAAAAAAAAGAATTTTCACTGCCATAAAAATGCTTTGGAATTATGTACCATAATATCTTTGCCAATGACATTTTCTCTTTGCATGTAAGATCCATCTCTTCCATTCCTCAGACATGTGGCCATGGGTAAGTTATTCACCCCTCAAAGCCCTAATGCACATCTGAAACATTGGGCAAAGGGTAACTACTTTAAGGTAACAAAATGAAATAATGCAAACAACATTCTTGGTTGTCAGTATGCCTATTAGTAATAAACATCTTTTTTCAGGTCTGGTGTTGGCTCAACGGTTAAAGGCCCTTGCTTGCAAAGCTTGATATCCTGCGTTCTATTCCCTAGTGTCCACATAAAGCCAGATACACAAAGTGGTGCGTGCATCTGGAGTTCATTTGTAGTGGCAGGAGGCCCAGGTATGCCCATACTCACTCTGTCTTTGTCTCTTTCTCTCACTCACTCGCTCTCTCACTTGTAAATAAATAAATAAATAAATAAGATCATTTATTCTACAACTGGAGACCACAAACAGTACAGTATGTTGGTAAGAAATACTTCATATATAGGAACCAAGTATTTGCATAAACCAACCCTTTTTTACTGAACACGATTTCCATCATGAGCAGCATGTCAGATGAAGACTCCAACTCAATATTGACTGGGACACAACACGACTAACGAGTTGCCATGATGGTTACTTATTCCAAGTTTGTTAAACTGGACCACAAATTGCGTTTAGACTTTTAAAATCAATTTAAGTGTAAGTAATACCAATCAATAATCACTAAGTCTTTGAGAAGACACAATCCAGCAAGTTGAAAACCCAAATAGCCCTAATTATCTCAAGTCCAAAAATGAGGTTAAATATTACCTTACTAAATTTAACTCAAAGAAGACATTATTGAAATCATGATTGAGAAAATGTTTTTTATTAAGTAGAAACTTTGTATGGACACATCAGATGTTGGTACCATCATTTCCCTCCTCCCTGCCCCCACTCCACTGAGGGCCTTCTTCAGTGAGATTGCTTGTATTCGCCATGAGGTTATGGGTTATGAGTTGTTTTATTTCTATATTTAAATTTAAAAGAAAATAAGTGTCCCTTGGCCACACACACACACACACACACACACACATACACAACAAACTATGGTCTCAAACTTGAACACTATAACTCTTCAGTAACAAAAGGTTGTGATATACATGACATGATGAACTTCTAAACCAGATGTAGTTGAATATGTCCATTTAGTAAAAAGCAAAATCTAAATATAGAAGAAAGGTAAGTTCAGATCACTTTAAAATGAGTTCCCAGTCACCTAACCCTGATCCTCTAGTCTAATGTACCAAGTCACTGATATCAAACACTTCACTCATACATATCACACCAACTCTATCAGGACCTCAGAGCTATCAGTGCGGTGATTAAGTTATAGGAAGGCTAGTAGCCGCTGGAACTGCGCAGGCCATTGTGATTTAAGCACTGCCCTCAAATCTCCTTCCAGAAGCCAACTGTCCAGCCACTCACCTGAGTGTGAGTGCCATCATAATCCTTCCTTTACACACTGTAGCCAGAGTTGGTTTCTTATGTGACACAGGTACAACTGTAAACATAGTATATCTGATGAATAGACCACTCTACTTTGTATGAGAGAAAGTGAGGGAAGGAAGGATAACGATAAATACAAAACAATATAAGCCATATGAAAAAGAAAGAGAGAAAGAGAGAGGCTGGGCAGAAATAAAAGTTGAATTTCCATTGGATTTTTACAAAATAAAATGTACCTAAAATGACTCCTTTCAAAGCTTATTAAGAAATGTGGCTCAGTGGAGAGTCATTAATTTATTTGCTTCAAACATCAGTTTCAGAAATTTGGATTTTAAAGAAAAATCCAATGTTATTATAATCATAAGTGAAATTCACAAAATAACAGGATTCCATCTGTGAGTGAGCAGTTGCCAGAATGAGAAGCACTGGGGTCCCCTACAACCTAAAACTGAGTTTGATTCACGAAATATAGTTTTAATATTCCCTAATCCAGAATATGCAATCTTATTTGTAATAACACTCTTACAAATTTGATCAGAAAAATATACTTAGAGTGGCAAAAAAAAAAAAAAAGATTTTGAAAGGTTAAATCTTGGCTATCAAACTGGAAGTGTGCACCTCTGATGAGATCTTCTGCATCTGCACCGGGGAGCACTTAGTAAGGTTAGTGCATAATGAAGTGAGGTACTGCCCAGCAGGCTCATCTCTAGTTCAGGTAGAAAAAGACAAACCAGTTTGGGTCTTGAAACTGTTTCATCCCTAATCCCACCCAATGAAAGCTGACATCACAAAGCACAGGCTATCTAGACATGCATGCTTCATTTGATGAACAAACCATCCAGCCCAGTGCTGGAACTATTCGTCATCCAATTTCACCCTAACAAACCTGGAAGACATCTCCCAATGTTAAGACAGAGAAACTGAAGCTAAATTCACACAGCCAATAAATACCGTGACACTAAATCCCACGTTCTTGGTTCTACATTGTTCCATGCTGAAATGCTTCATGATGTACCCCTTGTCATATTGACCAGTGTATTTTCTCCCACCCAGTGCTGAAAAGAAAATATTGGGGGTTTTTGTCTCTAAGTCTCCTTTCCCCATCCTTAGACCTCACACTCCAGTATAAGACACAACAAAAGAAGACTTGGATGAAATCCTGAAAATCTGGGCAAGGCAACTGAAAAAGCCACGAGGGCTGGAGAGATGGCTTAGTGGTTAAGCGCTTGCCTGTGAAGCCTAAGGACCCCAGTTCGAGGCTCGATTCCCAATGACCCAAGTTAGCCAGATGCACAAGGGCGGGCACATGTCTGGAGTTCTTTTGCAGTGGCTGGAAGCCCTGGCACAACCATTCTCTCTCCCTCTCCCTCCCTCCCTCCCTCTCTCTCTCTCTCTCTTCTTTTTCTCTCTCTCTGTCGCTCTCAAATAAATACATAAAAATAAATAAACAAAAAAAATTTAAAAAGCCATGAGCAATTCTGTTTCTTTCAAATAAAAAAACAGTTAGAAATGTAAGATGGGAATTTGTACCTGGTATCTATCTCTCTAAGAATCTTCAAGCCTGACAAATATTTCAGCAAGATATTTAGTTGGTCATCACTGATCATATCAATGATGTAATGCTTACAAACAAAATAACAAATCAATCATGAATATCCAAGAAGACAAAAAAAAAAATTATGGCTTAGAGCCGGGCATGGTGGCGCACGCCTTTAATCCCAGCACTCGGGAGGCAGAGGTAGGAGTATCGCTGTGACTTCAAGGCCAGCCTGAGACTACAGAGTGAATTCCAGGTCAGCCTGAGCTAGAGTGAGACCCTACCTCGAAAAAAAAATACATATATATGCTTAGAAAGATAACCAGTTTCCACAGCTCGGGAACTGCCCCATGTCCGCAGTTTATCACCTGGGCCGCGAGTCTTCTCTCCCATTGCCACCTTCTCTGTGTTCTACGACAGCTAGTTGGGTGAATGGCACCGAGGAGGAGAATTCCTCTTCACCAATTCAGGATATCCAAGGTAGACAGGCAAAGGTTAAACTTATGACATATTTTAAAAATTATAAATAATCAAGGGGCTGGAGAGATGGCTTAGCATTTAAGGCATTTGCCTGCAAAGCCAAAGGATCCAGGTTCAATTCTCCAGGACCCACTTAAGCCAGATGCGCAAGGTGGTGCATGTGTCTGGAGTTCATCTGCAGTGGCTGGATGCCCTGCTATGCCCATTTGGAGGGAGAGAATTACCATGGTATATTGTTCACAATTATGGAAGTTGTGAATAAAAATAAATAAATAAATAATCACCTGTTTATGATTAACTAGGACACTGTGACTTTGGTGGTGCCCACCAATGAGGTGAATAGCACTGGCTGCCAGAAGCTTAAAATATCCTCACAACACCCCTCCAGTGAGACTGTGTTGGCAGAGTGCATAATTGAACGTGTGCTTTTTCACCAGCATTGCACTTGCCTCCACTACCCTTCTCCATTGTTCTTTCCAGGTTTCTATGAAGAGATTATTTTCCCTGTCACTTGATTATACTCATTATGTCTTGCCCACATAATCTTCATTTCAGCATGTCACCGTTGGCTTAAAAATGGTTCCATATCAAATAACTTTAACTGAACCTCCTAGAAAACATGTAATTTAGCTGCTGAGAGAAACAAGTAAAAATAAAATGCATGTTGATGAGCCAGGTCCTGAGGCTACTGGTTACTATTTATTTATGACATGATTATAGGAAGCATTGCTAAGCAGTGAGAATTACTGATTCAACTAATATCAAATAGGCATCAAAAGCTCTTTAAAAAGAATATCTAAGAACCAACATTACATTATAGCTTTGGTTTTCTACAGAGGTGGGATATTCAAAGTCTAAAAAGAGTTCTTATAAAAGTATGGCTAACTATACATTTGGACGTGGGATGGGCCGATAAAATTGCAACCTTAAAGAGAATGTGATAGCATGTTACTGTGCTTTTGCCCTGTTGCAGGGTACAGCTGTTCACGTGGAGACACCTCCTCAGTTCCATATTTCTCTAGAACAAAAACTATCCCATGTTTCTACTATTATGGTGCACTCATCCACAACAATCACATTTAATATTACACCTTTACAGGAATAAAATAACAAACAGAAGCTCTTATAAACAGATCAGAGGTCAAACTTTTAAAAGGTAAATTATAAAATAAATTCAAAAGGCTTTATTAGGGCTGAAGAAGCGGACCAGCAGTTAAGGCACTTCCCTGGGAAGCCTTAGGACCCAGGTTCTATTCCCCAACACCCATGTAAAGCCAGATGCCAAGGGTGGCACATGCATCTAGAGTATGTTTTCAGTGGCCAGAGGCCCTGACGCTACCATTCTCCATCTGCCTCTTTCTCTTCTTTTTCTCTTTCTCTCCCACAAATCAATGAAATAGAGTGCATTAAATATTATATATTCTGACAAAAACTAGGTACCAGGGACTGGGGGAAAACTCAGTAGTTAAGAATGCTTGCCCACACAAGCATGAAGGTCTGAAAAGGCCTGAGACTGTCTGGGTTCAATTCCCCAGCATCTATGTAAAAAGCTGGGCATGGCCACACACATCCCTAATCCCAGTCCTGCAGGGGAAGAAAGTGGAGAATTTCCTGGGGCTCACTGACAGATGAATAGAGAGCTCTGGGTTGAGTGTGAGACTCTGTCTCAAGGAAACATGCAAGGAGGAAGACACCTGCTGTTTCCTCTGGCTTCTGGCAGGCATGTGCACACACACACACACACACACACACACACACACACCTCATACTACACACAAAACCCCTAAAAAGGAAACAGCAGAACCGGGTGTGGTGGCACATGCCTTTAATCCCAGCACTCAAGAGGCAGAGGTAGGAGGATCTCCTTGAGTTCAAGGCCACCCTGAGACTACATAGTGTATTCTAGGTCAGCCTGTGAGACCCTACCTCGAACCCCCCCCCCCAAAAAAAAAGCAAGGAAGAGCAAAAATACAGTAAAAAGAAACTTTTTTTGAAAAATTGCAAGTGGTTACCTCCACAAATTCATTCAACAAATGTTCAATGGCTGCCTATTCTGGATCCCATGTGCACTAGAGAAGGTACTGGGGAAATATTCACATAACATGTTATGCCTTGCAGAAGTTTATTTTCAGGAGAAACAACACAGGAAAACAAGGACTGCAGAAGCGCTGATGATAAAGGAAGTACAAAAATATACTGAAAGACAAAAGAACTTTCTATAGTGCATAACACAATCATTTGAAATTATAGTTAACATGCTAGCAATTCCTATACAAGTGTCCTAACTATAGAGCTATCAGCCTTGGAATCAGCTCACATGAATAGTTTGAACAGTGAAAACTTTGATGTTTTGAGTTCAGAGTTCCTCAGGATCAGCCCACGCATTCTCTGGTATCATCGAGGATTTCACTTTTTGGTCCACTCCTATGGCGACTTTATAGAACCAACCTCAAAGATATTAAATGTTGGCTTATGAACCTCGTCAGACTTTATTGGGGGCACTTGGATACCTCATTTGTTCTCTCCACAACACTTTTATACAAAACATTCAGGTTACAGAGAAATATTTTTACATAAAATTTCTTATGTTTATGTATGATTTACACAAGCTAAATGTACAACTATCTGAGATATAAACAGAAAACACCTGGTTCTGAATTTACATATCTAGGAATTGATAACTTTTAGGAAAGAACAGCCATAGCTTCATTAAAGAGATTATCAGTTCCCAGCTAAGTCCAGCATCTAAAATCATCTGAAGTCTGGCTACCCTTCCTTTGCAGCCTTACTTCCCATGCAACCTGCTCTTTTGTAGGGTTCTGACAAACTCCAGACTGCAGACCCACTCTGGCCCACCACATAATTTTGTCAATAGAGCATTCTTTGGAACATAGCCAATCTCATTCTTTTCCACACAGCCTACGGCTATTTTTGCTACAATGTCAAAGTTGACAGCTGTGTCAGAGACCATATGGCCTGCAAAAACTAACATATTTACTCTCTGGCACTTTACTGGAAAAGTCTGCAGAACCTCATAATGGATCACTGATCACTCTCCAAGACCACACCACTTTCCTACAGTATATTAGTTCCTTTCTTCTATCACAAACAGCCTCTATTTTTAACTTCTGCCTATCAAAATCCTAAATCACCCTTCAGTTTAGGTCAAATGCCCATTTTTTTCCCAAAGAACTGCCTGACCCCATCTAGCTGGGCTCTTCTCTTCTCCATGGTCTCATGGCCCGTGGATATCTACCAGCAGGACTTTGACTCTGCTGTGATTTGCTTTCTCTCTCCACAAGGGCAGGCGTCTTCATAGGCAATATTGTTTCACACAAGGCCTTGAGTTTTATGAGCTTATTAAGTGTTGGCATATGGATACTCACTGATTGGACAAAAGCTGGAGGAGAAGAAAGAGAGAAGATGAGTAGGAGAGAGGATGAACAAAAATAGACAAGTAGAGCCTGTGGGGAAAATATGGATAACTGTAAGATTTTGGCAGCGGCCACTTGAGATTATAGCCAGCATCTGAACTTCAGTTCTGGGGTCCAATTTTTTTCAATCTAATCCCACAGTTGGCCAGCAAAAATAATAATAATAATAATAATAGTAATAATAAATAAATATTAACATTCCTTTTGCTATGGAAAATTAACACACTTTTTGCGAAAATATTTATCCTGGAAATTTTGACGAGAATAC